>JAUCMT010000068.1:4123964-4134446 GCA_032357475.1 Enteromius thamalakanensis
AAGTAAAGTATAGATACGTAAAAATTTACTTAAGTACAGTAACGAAGTACAAATACTTCGTTACATTCCACCACTGATTGCCTGTTGGAATTTACTGATTATAAAACTAAAAAGTGGGTTACTAATAGCTTCAAAACAACCATTTTTTTTAGCAGCGATACTTTTCCTCTTTACAGCTGGTTTAGTTTAAAAAAGGATTTCACCCCTTTAGCTTTTCAAACAGGTCTAACTAGCTAAAACCATCTGAACACTAACTTGGTCATCCTGGGAGATGTATTTTAGCGTTTTTTTTAAACACAGGAAATATCTTGAGACATACTGCACATGAGCAAACACTCTAAAAATACATCTTCTAGATGAAGCATCTCTGTGATGTACATTTGCTATCAGGGTACGTTTTGGAATTTTGCAATGGTACAAAAATAGCAAATGGGACTGGGTAATGGGGTGTGCGTTGGGGTAGACCATCGATACTTACTTTGAAGCTTGGATCCATTCATCATAGAGTTCAAAGGTCATTAGAGGTTCAGGAAGTTCACGAAGATAAGACTTCAACGCTCCTGAGGGAAGCAGATGAGGAAGGTAAGAGGTCAGAGGGAAGGTGAGAGGCAGGGACACGGTGAAAGAGGGAAGCACAGCACATGTGATAGGACCTGACTGGAGGTGTGATATTCTCTGCCTGTAATACCAAAGGGAAGCCTGACAAATGAGCTGTCAAAAGCCACAATCAGCGTGTAGCACTTGTTGACTGTGGGCCCCTACCTGATGGCTATTAGGTCACACTTCAGGCCCAGAGTAATGAGATCAAATTAACCTGAGACAGAACTTAACGCCAACTGCCGTGGGATCTGAGACTTTGTAGCGGCGATCCACTAAAAGGAACACTGCGCGAAGATCAGTTGACGTTTTAAACGCTAAGAGAATAGAGGCAGATGCTCACCTGCGATGGCATGTGGGTCGGCCGAGTACTCCTGCACATCCAGAACCCCACAGTCCAGGGATGCCTTCAGTTTCTTCAGCTTGGAGGCCGAGGGAGCCACCCGAAATAAACCCTAAAGTGACAGGAAAAGTGAAGTTAGACCATTTTGGTGGTAAAATACCAAGCTCTGTTCCTTAGCACTTATGTATTTTTTGGTTTGTTTTTGCAATAGACCCATGGTTCTTATACTGAAGGCCAGGGCCATAAGGATACCAGAAGGTTGTGTTTCCCTTCATATATCCAAAATCTTATCTGTATATTGAATTGTTCAAAAATTCCACATGTAGAAAGGGCAAGTTAGAAACATGTGCCCCAACCAACTACTTCAGTAACAACTGGCATCCCTGTGGGGCCCCATTATTTTTCATTATAGAAGATTATGTGCAGACTCCTCTGCTGACACGCTTGCCTGACGGCACGAGGAATCTTTACGTAGTGCGACCTCAGGGTTGTGGCCTTTTCCACGGGTCTGTTCCCATATGTAAGGTCGGAATGACTTGACTAAAGGGGAACGTCTAATTTACCAAGGTAACCCTTGTTCTCTGAAGGAGGGACCTGAGATGTTACATCCCCTTGCCACCACCCTGGGTCGTGCTGACACCAGCTCGGCTCCTCACCTGGATGCAATCTGTGCATGCCAATGTTCATTGGTCTTTTCTTAAAGCTCAAAGGTGATTGGTCTCTCATGCGAGTTTCCATATGTAACGTCTCCCTTTCCTCCTTCAGGGAACGAGGGTTACTTTCGTAACCTAGACGATTTTCTTATAAAAGATATGTATTATAATAAATTATTATTATTAAGAGTTCTTAGTTGTGAGTAATTTGTAAACGTTTTATAGGTAATACAGATTTTGTGAACCACATGCAAAGCAGCTAATAATGATTATTTTAAGGGTGTCCTTTACGGGCATTTATATAAATAAATAATTAAACAAAGGCAAGCATTCGACCATATTATAATATTAATACAATAACTGTAGTTGGTCTGTGCACGTTCCACATGATGCTGAAACCCTAGTCAGTGCTACTAAAACTGGACATGATCACCTGTCAAGGTGAAAATCACATAGATCTTTCCAGATAATTTCAGCATAACGTCTATGAACGGCACCTGTGACATGTCGTTGATTACCACAGACAATAATTTTCACACATAGAAACAAATGTAGAAACAAACGTAAAAACAAACTGCGTTTCCAGGTATAAATAAGCCATGCTGAGTTATTTTTCCAGCAGTCTCGCACCTCTTCCTCCATGCCACATTCGAGCAGCATGGTGACACATGCCTCGATGGGAAACGCAATCTCCCTGCCACTGATGGCTAGATGTTCCTCTAAGGCCTTTCCATACGATGGCTTCTCTATCCAGGCCTCTGAAACACAATGTGATTTGATATTAAATTGCAGTCTCCAGAAAGCAACAGAAAGAAGTTTACAGACAGACTCTCACACACTTGAAAGCCACCACTTAACCAAACTTGTACGCTCAGATATTAAAGTGGAAGTGGAGAGTCTCACCCTGGTGAGCTTTGATCTGTGGCAGCACACTCTGCAGAATCTCCAAAGACTTCCTGTGATACTCCGCCTGAACCTCTATGAGCTACAGCAAGACCAATAAGAGGACACACACATGTCATAAACCATTCAAACTGAAATTACACACTTCACCTTTGGGGCCCAGAGGTACTTGCCGTTTGAAAGTAGTTTGCATAGTCTATTTCTTTGGCCACAAAGTTGTACATGTCCGCTGATAACTGGTCCTACAGAAAAGAAAAGAAAACATGTAGGTCTATATTATTTATGGTAAACAATTCATCTATGCAAGTCAATCCACAAAAATAAAAAAAATCTTTGCCTTCGTAATCTTTCATCTAAATCTGAAAATGCTTCTCCCCTCTGATGACATCAGTTTGACGGCTTGGACGTGAGCCTGACATCATTAACCATACTCCTCCAACTGTGTCCATCAGTGTTAATTTCTGAATTAAATGTTACTTTTACTAAATTTTACTACATCCAATAAACTCACAGTAGAAATACAAGCCAGGCCCTCTAGTTTCCTTACTCAATCTAATCTTGGAAGTACGTCACAGAAGTAAAATTGTAAAAAGAAAGAGTGAAAGGAATCGTCACCCTGCAGATTTCCATCCGATTGGCCGTTTCCTCCATTTCCTCTCTCAGGGAATCAGACTTAGCTCCGCCCTGCTGCACATTAGTAGGGTGACTTGAAGATTTGGATGACTGGTGCCACCTAGAGGTCAGGAGGACCAATGACACTGTCTGAGCACTATGGGGGCAATGCAGAAGGAATCAACAGTAAAATTGCTCATGGTTCATACCGTGTCCTTGCAGAATCCATGTCCAGAACGAGTTTGGCTAAATGTTTTCGCTGTTTCTGAATGTTCGGAATTTCCACCTAAACAGCAAATCATGTCCGTATGAATAAAATACAACCTTCGTGCACAAAACTGTAAGCATTTAGGGATTAGCATCTAACCTTATAAAGTCCACTGTGTCTTCTTTAATGTACATATTTTTATACACAAATGGCACAAATTACCTAAATAACCTGCTGCATATGTTTTCCCCCAAACTACATAGCTTTGATCATAAAAATACTCATTTAAATTAGGATATTATTGGAAGATACAGAGTGAAAATTTATGTTTACATGAATTCTATGTAAGTCTCAGTTTTTTCCTCTTTAATTTCAGGCTCCATATTCTACTGTATCACACAAGCCACTGAAACCTGATGTATCAAATATCAAATATGGTACTCAATTCAAAAAATAGCTTATTGTTACTAATATTTCATATATCATGGTTACATGCAGATAAAAAAAATGCAATATGTGTATTACAGTGTACCTTTGACAGGAAAAACAGGCTCACCTCAGCCAGCACATACAGAGGCTCCACAACATCTCTTTCAATCTGAAACTCAAAGACGAGCAGCTCTTGGGCCAACTTCTCCTCTGTGTCACCGCAGAGCTTCAGCATCTTACTGTAGATGGAGACCACAGGTTAAATCAGTCAACCAAACCAGGGCTGCATCCTAATCATAAACTTCTCAGAGAATATCCCAGGAAGATCTCAAGGGTCATATGATGCCTTGAAATAGAAATGTTCCTTTCTATTTGGAGTGTTACAAGCTTTTATTTAGTATATTTAGTTTATTTAGCACATTTACAGAGGACAGACACCTAAAACCTGGCGAGTAGCCTCTGCTGGCTGTGCACAGAGCCTATAAAGTGCACTTTTTTAAAACAATGAGCTTTGTACAAAAGAAGGCGGGGCTTAGAGGAGAAACAAAAATGTACAGTATGTATAAAATAATGCTTTTGTTTGCACCTTAAACCGCATAAACATTGCACCAAATTTACATAATAATGTTCTTTTTAGGCACATCATATGACCTCTTTAAATGTGAGCAATAGCCCCATAATATATTTTGATGTCAAAGGGTGTATATCTAATCAAATTCTATATTTTTGGTGCTACTTCATCTGTCCCTTGGTAGAAACTATTCAGTTTAATTAGGTGCAAACCAATGCCGGTTGCATGACAAGAGACATTTAGAAAACAAACGCGGACTACAACTGAATAGGGTTTATCAGATACTGCTGGTTGGTTGTAGTAATTACACCACCTGGCTGAAAAAGAAAGCGGTTAAGGGATCCAGTTATGGCTGTAAGTGATGCAAAAGAAAACAATTATATTGAAAGTAAACAAGACAACTAGTGAGCTAATCAGCTTATGTTGTGTCGAGTCTTTTTTAACCAAAATCTCACCAGATGGACAGGAAAAAATGAAACAGACAGTGAAGAAGACAATTTGCAAAGTAGATTTTTACATGTTCCATGTTTTAAATAACTTTAAAAACATTTTATTATTTTACCTGCTTCTGGTGATTTTGTGGAATATTTTGCATTTCACGTAGATATTGTCAATGGCAAATAAAAAAAATACAATGGAAAAAGCATAATATTCCAATTTCAAAAATTCAAATGAAAACTGAAAATATACAAATAAACACACACAAATATATAAAAATATATTGCAAAAATTGTTACATTTTGCCTGCCTTTTCATTTCTGTCTTAATCGGTTATTATAATACAATTCAGTATCTTTCCCAAAATATTACATCAGTGAGTGTGAAATGAGTGAACATATCACAGCTTTTTTGGCATCACTTCCTCAGCTCAACCTGGAGCCATTTGTATTGCCATTTTTTTTAGTGTACACTGACGTCCCATCTGTTAACTTCCCACCTTTTTCAATTTTAAGACATTTACTTGAGAAGCAAAATCACATTCTGGAAGACAAGAAAAAATATCCGCCAAAGGGGAAAAAGTAAAGTTTTTAGAAAAATGATGGCACAATTAAATTCATGCTTAAGACCAGAAAACAAGACTTACAAGTAAATGTATCTTGATTTAAAAATGTTTAGATATTTGTTTAGATAGTCTTAAGTCACTGTGGTATATTTATATATATACACACACACATATATATATATATATAATTTATATATGATAGCCAAAAACACATTGTATGGGTCAAAATGATAGATTTTTTCTTTTATGCAAAAAAAATCATTAAAACGTTAAGTCAAGATCATGTTCCATGAAGACATTTTGTACATTTTCTACTTTAAATATATCAAAACTTAACTTTTGATTTGCAATATGCATTGCTAAAAACTTAATTTGGACAACTTTTTTTATTTCCAGATATTTTTAAATAGTTATATTTTGGCCAAACATTGTCCAAAAAAACCATACATCAATGGAAAGTTTATTTATTCATTTATTAAATATAACGTATAAAAAACACTTATGAAACACTGTTGAAATCATCACAATACAAAGACAAACTCACCCAAGAAGAGAGTCGTCTCCTAAAACAGCTGCTCCTTCCACCATACATTGAGCAAGTATCGTCAGGGGCAACTTTTTCTGTTCAGGGAAAATTACAAGCTGTTATGAGTGTAATTAATTGCCGTCGGAAAACAGGAGTGTGAAGTGTGAGAGCAGATATACCGAGGGAGATTTGACCGATCTCTTGTCTATATCGGTGCCTTGTTGTCCCTGTAGACAGGCGGTCAGCTTCTTATGTGTGCTGTGAGAGACCTGCTTTACCAAGTCTAAACGCTTCTCCACCTGGAAACAATACGCATGTGAAGCATATAAGCAGTGCAGTAGAAACAGGAGAAGATTAGAGAAGTAGATTAAAGGGTTAGTTCACCCCAAAATTCTGCCATTAATAACTTATATCGTTCCAAACCCGTAAGATCATCTTCAAAAATCGGAGAAACATCAGACCCTCCATAGACAGCAATACCACTGCAATGTTCCCCCAACAAAGGTCTTCCGGGTTTGGAACGACATGAGGGTGAGTAATTAATGACTGAATTTCATTTTGGGTTGAATTAACCCTTTAATATATACAGCTTGTATACACACAGATTTGATTTCACCTCACCTGCAGCAGGTCTTCACTCAGTACCTCTGTTTTTTCTGCCCTGTAATATCAGAGAGAAGAGGCATTTAGGTGTTACACTAGCAAGTGGCTGGATAGTTTTGCTAAGCACACATTATGAGAGCACCTCTATCAGGGGAATGACTATAAATCCCTTCAGTAATTAATTAAAAACAAGTTATTTAAGACACTTATACACAAAAAACACATACTACGCAGATTTTTGAACGGATTTGGAGAGCAGCCTCATTAATTGTGATAATTTGAATTGTAAAGTAGTGCTGTCAAACGATTAATCATATACAAAATAAAAGTTTGTTTGTGTGTTCTGTGTATATTCATTATGTGTACATAAATACACATACAGTAAATATAAAAAAAACATTTACATGTATTTACGACTATTTATATGCATACAGTCGATATTATAAATGAATAGATTTAATATATTAGTATATATATATATATATATAATTTATAATATATAACTTTTTTCTGAACTATAAACATGCATTTGTGTGTATTTATATATACATAATAAATGTACATAGTAGATGGATGCAATTAATCATTTAACTGCACTAAACTTATCCTATACTTCAGTATGTCTTTTTCTAAAAAAAAAAAATAAATAAAATATTTAGCAAGGATGCTTCAAATTGATCAAAAGTTACATTAAAAGTGATTGCATAAAAAAAAGTTAGTTTTATGTATTAAATATATTTATATTTGATATGATTTATGTAAATATAAATATATGCATGTAAATAGATGAAAATATTTTAAAATATATTTGCTGTATGTGTGTATATTTAATATAAATATAAAAAGAGCATGCACATATATTCTGTAAACAAAAACTTTTATTTTGAATGTGATTACTCGTTTGACAGCGCTAAATAAAATGATTTCTGAAGGATCATGTGACACTGAATACTTCAGATTTGAAGAAATAATAGAAATAAATTACGCTTTCAAATATGTTCAAACAGAAAAACAGCTATTTTAAATTGCAATAATATTTCACAATATTACTGTATTTTTGATTAAATAAATGCAGTCTTGGTAAACAGACGCAAAAACATTAAACAGTAGAGTAGGCATACTTTATTTACATAAAAAATCAACAAGCAAGACAGGCCAGATGAAAAATAGTAACGAAAAAAAATACTTAATAGGCTACTTGTTGAACTTCTAAAAGAAACTACAAACTAGAAAAAAAAAAAGAGTGGGGGGTCGACTCCGCCTCCTCCAGCTCGCATACATTCATGAGCTATGAAAATCCATAAAAACAACTTTCACAATCCCTTATGAATGTGCCATATTGAACTCTGGCCATTACATATTCACAATGAATCACAGCGAGGATGCAGAGCAGGTTCTGTTTCTGCTGAGCCTCAGATAAGCAGCATGACCCATATGGCGCTCGCATACATACAGAAGAGCAGGTTGCCATGGCAGCAAATGCTGAACGCGAATGAAAATAGACACCAGCACATCTCCTTCCCATCCACAATGACTGTGACTTGTTTAAGTGAAAAAGAAGGTCTTGATGTAGAAAGAGGTGCATTTTATATGTAAGGCATAGACAGCAGCGTGCATGTTTTTTTTTTTTTTTAAAGAGACCATTTTAGAAAAATGATGTAATATAAAATAAAACTGAGTCACTGCGATAATTACAATAACATGTATTGTGTATATGCTTGAAATACTGTAAAATGATAAATCTGACAATAAATACTAAATGACACTAAAATCTCATTAAGTAAAACAATTTTGTTACTTGAAATGAAATATAATTTATATAAATATATATATATATATATACTTTTTTTTTTAAACTAGTTGCACTTATATATATATTTTTTTTTTTTTTTACATAGTTGCCAAAGGTTTTTTAAGAAATAATAAAAACTACATATAAAAAACTAATGGAAATGACTAAAACACACCAAAAAATTACTAAAGCTTTCACTAAAATTGAAATGAAATATGTTAAAATGAATGTTAAAATATTATGCTGAGAGTACTATAAACAACATTGTAATTACAGTATATCTTAACATTTTAAAAACATCTTAACATGCACTTCAGTGTACATCATGGACACGCAAAAAACAATAAAATGTACACCGTCAATGTATCTTTCAACATGCAGATTAAAGCATCTGTCAAATGCCCAAATATAAAACTGACATGAAATACCTCAAAAATGTCTGTGCAGCTATCTTTAATGATAAATTAATTAGGAATATTCCCCCACAAACATAATAACTGTAACAGGGATCTCTGCACACACACATTACTCAACACTTTTGGAGGCATTATGACCCTAAACAAAAAAAAGTCATTAAATCATTAACTTGATATTTTAAATAATTCTTTAGAACTTAATAGAACATTCAAAATAGTATAGAATATTCAAAACTCCATATTGTTTTAATTAAATAAATAAATACATGAATAGATGAACTGTTGTAGGTTTAAGCCATATTTAGAAGCTTTCTTTCTTTCTATCTTTTTATTTAGCTTTACTGCACAGGGTCTCTGAAGGTTAAAAAAGGTCATGCCTGACTTTTGAAAGTCTAAAGTTTTAAAATATTCCCTTCAATTCCTATTTTGCACATTTTAGAGCAATTAATAATTAAGACTGTCAACAGTTTTCAATTTCAATTTCTTTGCCCTTACTAAAATCAGTATGTTTGATTTCCTTCTGTTGGTGACTCATCACTCAGTCTGTCTGTTCACTTTGAAGAAAACATGAAACAGACCCTATTGACTAGCCATAGAAATGTCCCTAGTTTTCTAGAGTATGACTCATCAGTGCATATTATTATATAGACAGAAAAGTGATTTCATAATCTTTCATTAAAATCTCTAAACTGTCTGTTTCTTCTGACATAATCAAGTCAGTGTAAAAACAGTTTCGACTCTATTGTGATTAGCTAGCTAGCCAGTTTACATACTACACTGATGAGACCAGATACATTTAATTCACTAACAGCCTACACTTAAAGAGACACTACACTTTTTTTTTTTAAATAGGGTCATTCTCCAAGTTGGAGTGTCACTTTAATTCACTTATTAAATCTCCCACATTTAACTATTTCATTAAACAGAAGTGTGTTTGTACATACAATGCCTGTAATGCACAGACTCCGTATTATGAAATTCTCTTCTCCTGTTTTTGAGCAGCAGTATCCTCCTGTTTCAGGTCAATTGATTAAAAAAACAACAACACCAGCAACAACAAAAAACGAAACCCAGGCTGCCTACAACAGATGCTTCAAGCTGAACTGCTCTCCTACACTGCAAATTTCCCAAGGCAAAGACAAAAACAAACAAGCAGCCTGGCAGAGGAGAACAGATGATGCATGTGAATGACCTAGTGCTCAGTGAGATGGGCCTGCTGGGGCCAGGCCAGAGATGAGGCACTGACCGGGGACTTGTCCCGCACACATCTACTCGGCGCGTCAGGAGACTCACCAAAGCTCTCCTCCAGTCTCTCTTCAGCATGACTCTCAAAGATGCCAATTAGTCTGCAAGAATCTTGAAGCGATGTTTATTTTTATAACGGTGGTTGCACTGCATTGCATTGATATTTCTTATTCCACAGTATTAAACGTCTGAAATTAATTCAGCGCTAGACATATAGATCATTTTGGCATGAAGTGGGCTGCGCTCTTTGAAAACTTTTGAAAACATTTAACCACCACTTGGTGGAATCAGTTCAGATGCACCGAGACAAATTAGCATTAAAAAGGTGTGGTCAGTTATTTTAGTTTTATTTTTTATAACTCACTTATAAAATACGCAGTAGACACTCTATTATTTAGTAACCAAAACATTTTTTTCAATGCAATTAACTAATTAATCAAATCAATTATACTAATAGTTTCAGCTAGGGGTGTTCGGTTCCGTTTTTTTGGAGTCGACTCCGACTCTCGACTCCTAATTTTGGAGTCGGTGGAATCGACTCCTCGACTCCATTTACTTTGAATTAAAATAGAAATACATTT
>JAUCMT010000068.1:4134714-4150864 GCA_032357475.1 Enteromius thamalakanensis
CACAGGTGACACGATTAAACTAATGAGGGCAAAACCAAACAGACAGGACTAAACCAAAATGTACAAAGACACGGGGGGGACAGGACAGACAGGGGCAGAATCTCACACATGGGATGAATTTAGCAAGTAATTTGAATTGATATTAGTGTAAATATACAAAGTGTTAAAGTTGAAAAAAAACACTCGACACTGGGACTCTTTTGGAGTCGACTCCTCATCTCTAGTTTCAGCACTAATTCTTGTCATATATCTATAACTCAAATAATAAAAAAAATAGAATATTTAAGCTGTTTTCTATCAAAATAAACAAATAACAAAACATATTCTCCAACAATTTCGATACACACAAACAACATAATCTGGCAACATGGGTTAACAAAACTTAAGATGACAAGAATTGTTACGAACAAGGATCAGAGAATGTAGGCAGAAAAATTTGCATACTTCTACACCTGCTGTGGTGTTTCTTATTTGTCATCTCTATTTTTGGCCTGTGCAATACTGAAAAAGACACTGTTCACCACAGACTGTGAAGACAGTGCTGCTTTTAACAATGCTTTTAGTTTTTTTAATTAATTTATGTATTACATGTTCAGGCAAGAAGGCAACACATCTTAGGACGTGAGCAGTTTTCTAAGTGCGTACTACGAGCACCTTCCATACGCATCCCTTTAATACCTGGAAAACCGAGTGAATGAAATCCCTTCCACTCAGGTCTATTATGAGCCCTGTCCGATCCCAGCCAAAGAATTCCAAACTCGGTCTGTGCACACGGCACTTCCTGTGTGAGCGGGCTGGTGCCTGACACCGAGGGGACCGCTGGAACAATGTGTGTACGGACGGCCCTGATCACAGACCTCAGAACAGTCAAGACAGCATCCAAACAGACTCACGCCCTTTTTCCTACCCACTTCCTATCCTGTCTGCAAAACCTCTTCCTGCAATTGTGACTCGAGCAGAGCCCCACCACTGCCGGGCCGATCCACATAATAGCCATTCTACTGCTTTTATTTAAAGACAGAATGAGACTTCACTGCAGAGAAGAATAGTGCTGCTATCTGGGCTCTTATCTGATGCCAACAGCCCTGTGGTGGAGGGATTGTTTTCGCCATCTGTTCCTTGGCTCCACTTCTTCCTCCATCTTATTTCAAGCACTTCGTCAGGCCTACAACAGTTGGCACTTTCCAAGAATAGGGTACAAAATAGGGCCTGAATCTGTTATAAAATCAAGAGCATTTCTGAAACTAAATATTAAATGAGCTGCTCTTTTGTTTTCTTTTATATGATGTTTGCATTTTTCTGTGCCATCTTTGCCGTGTAATGTTTTGGAATGCACCAATATGAAAATTTTGGCTGCTAAAAATGACAGATAATGCTTTAGAATTAAGAACCGATAACCGATATGTTAGCCGATATTTTGTGCATTTTCAGTACATCTGACATAAGATTAAATGCTTGTTTGTACTAGCTATTAATAAACTTATATTGGCATTAATTTCAGTGCAACAATGGTGGAAACAATAATAAGTTGTACAATAATATGTTGGTTATACATAATTTTATACTGCAACAGGTTATCATATCAGCTGTGTGGATGCACTTTCCTGTGAAAAAATTGTTTATTTGTCTACTGTGTGAACTGTACTAGACTACATACCTCAATTTAATTACCCAAAATGATTTTTGGTTTCAGTTTTTGACCAAACAAAAAGTTAAATGATGATTTCTGTTTTTTTTTTAAAAACATTTAGGCGCATCTAAAATTTAGGTGAATTTAATGATAACAGTTCCTTAAATATATTGATTAGCTCTAATTAACAAGATGTTTCAAATGCTGGATCAATCAATGCTTTAAAATGAAGCAATGTAGCAAGTGCTCTGCATTTGTGAAAGCACTAGTTTTCCCTAAAGCCTTAGGCACCATTTTAAAGAGCATCAAAAGGACAATATACTAATAATGTATTTAGGCAAGACAGAAAGGTTACATTTTGTGTGTTTATGACTGAATATTACATCCAAGTATGCTCTAAAAGTCTGATATAATAGGATATGAGGACAGTTATCTGGGGCATTGCACACATAAGTGGACCACCTCTTTCTTAAGGATGTTTTACATGCAGCCAGAGAATATAATAAGGAGAGTTTGTGAGCAAAAAATAAGTAATTTTATTTTACTGGCAAACGACCAAAATACCAAATATGGAAACTGACTCTTTGTAAAGACTCTTAGTTACCGAAAACTCACAAACAGACAAGACAGAGGTACGAAACAAAGTATCCAACAATAAATATAGTTACTATATCAACATTACTATGTTGTGACAGATCACTAGCACTAGTTGAAGCGGCATGTGCGTGAACTGTTCATCTTTTCATATTCACTAGTAATAGCACAAAATAAACATGAATGATCATCAGAAGGTATCTTGTTTTTAAACCACTGAAATGCATCAATATACACCAATTTTCAAGTTCAAGTCCACTGATGTGAATCTACTCTCCTGTCTGGCTTGTTTGGTGGACAAAGTGGCAGATTCCGAGTCACAGTATTATTGGTCAGTTCAACTGTAAATCAAACTCCTAGCAAAAGGTTACAAACACTACGAACACAAACAAATGAACACATCTCTGTGTACTGGTATTCTACATTTGTTATTTCTCTTCATCCCAATATATTCTCCACAGATCTACACACAACCTGATACAGAGAGCAGAGCTGTGGGTCTGTCATCCTGCATGTGTGCAAACAGCCCTTGGCAGTGAGGCAGAGTAAGTGTGTCTAGAGAAAGCTACGCTGGAGCCTGAAAGATATCAGCCACAAAATTAAATTAATTATTTGCAGTTATAATTATAAAAATACTTATGTGTCGAGGCATGGACTACACAAGACGTCTGAATTTGTCCTTTGGTATCTGACACCAAGATCCATTAAGTTAGGAGGTGGGGCTTCCATGGATAGGATTATATAGATCAGTTGCTCCAATTGAATTGATATCTGAGGGAGGCCAAAGCAAAACCTTGAACTCTTTATCATACTCCTCAAATAACCTACACCATCTTTATTTAGGTGGTCCATGTCAAAATAACATCCACATGAATGGCAGGACTTTTTATGCAGCACAACATTGTTCAGAGTATAACACTGTCTCCACCTATCTATCTCTTCCTCAGGTAAAGAATGATCACCCATCCACCTGATCTTGTATTTTCTCATGCTTTTGTTCATGACAAACACTTGCATTCTTCCTCTGCATCTGGAAAGCAACGGTGTGTACACGTCCTAAGGTTGTGAGAGACTGATACCCAGAGGAGTCCAGCAGGGAGACATATGCATCCAAGTGAAGCCATTCTACACACTGGGTGGCTACACCTGTCTACCGACTCTGCTTCAAAGAGCCATTTGAGTCCGACAGGTAGTCATTCCCCTGCTGCCATGTCTCGGACAGAAGATGAGCCCCAGAGAGCCAGCAAGATGACAGGAGCATATGTTTAAGAGGACACTTGAGTGTCTCCCACAGCCCGTAACACAAGAGGCTAGAGGGGACTGTTACCAGAAACAAGATCAAAGCCGGGGGTCTGTATCAGCATGGATCTTTACAGAGACAGACTTTACACTGTTTATTTTCAGAGGGAGGAGTTTCCTCCTGGGATATCTGACATGCATTTGGTCTGCCTATCACATCAAGTGCCAAAGACCAATAGCATTCTGGACAAGACAGGATATAAACGCAAACACTTCAAATTTATTGATTTTAAAGGTAGACAGGATGTGGAAGCAAGGACATAGTTTGTAGGAGTGAGCATATGTGACTTGTGTACTCTGTATGACGTGGCCATCATATCAGCTTTATTAGAAGCTAATAAATAGAGGGGTCTGTGCTCGCAGTCGTGTGGGCAGAGTCATGGAAATGCAGTTTGAGATGGCCATCTGTCACCATCTCTCTGTACATTACTTACAGAATTGAGATTCCTAAACCTGAAGCCTTAAAGGGACAGTTCACATAAAAACTGAAAATTATATAATTTGCTCATCTGTTATTTTAAATAGTGTCAAAAGTACTGAAATTGTAAAAACATCTGTTTTTTATGTGTGTGCATTTTGAAGTTTCAAGCTATGGTAAAAATTTCAGTTTTTGTTATAAATAACAGAATATGAAGAAGATTAGATTAAAGAAAAGAATACTCAACCAGGACACTTTAAATTGATAAATATGTGACAATAAAACATTTATAATGTTAAAAAAGATTTCTATTTCACATTTCAAATAAGAATAAATGTTTCTTAAGCAGCAAATCAGCATATTAGAATATGTTCCGACAGATTATATGACACTGAGACTGGAGTTATGATTCTAAAACACAGCAATAAATTAAAATGTAAAATATATTCAAATAGAAAACATTTTTTTTTTATATTTATGTGATATTACTATATATATATAAACATTCTACACAACCTTTTAAATGCTTCATAAATGCTTTAGTGTATTTTATTTTGATTCCCCCGAGAGACTAGTTTCAGTCATTTCACGTAAAAAGCTTTTTTCAGATTCATTCACTGACTTATTTAGTGGCTGAATGAAGGTTACATCAGTACACCTGAGGCAGGGTGTTTCCTCCAAAAAGGCAAAGTAGGCTGAGATTCTGCTGAGATATATTAGAACATGAAAATATGAGCAATATAACAAACTTCAAGATCGAATAGTGAGTACAATACTAATTAACTGTGACCACAGCCAACCTGTTTTACCTGAGCTCCTAAACACATGAGAGGAAACGATAAAAACTCTACATATAAAAAGAGGCATTGCCTCCACATTGCTGTGATTGCGTGTTAACATGATATTGCCCACCTCTCATGTTCACAAATGGTCTGTAAACCAACCTGAATGATTTGAACCGATGGACAGACTAAGTAATTGCAAAGCATTTATTTAAATCACAACCCCTTGGCTAAAGTAAAGATACACCTCAGTGTCTACAACCTTTGATTTGAACAATTTATTCACTGAAAAGAAGGTGAGTAAAACATGACAAATATTGGGCACCACTCCTTCACACTCTTCATATGAATCCTAAAAAACATCATGAGCTGATGCAGTTGAAGACTTCTCTACACTACATCATATTTAATATTCTTATTATGTTGAGAACAGCCTCTCTCTGACCCTTTGGAATAAACTGAATGTTTTTGCTCATGTTCCTTTAAGACGTGTATGCAAATGACCTCTATAATGATTGGCTAATCTCCGCTTACTGACATGGTTCACTCTGTTGTTCATCAAGCTAGGCTGAATACTGAAAAGGCACTGATATGTGAACGTGGGCGGTCATACTGTATGTTCACACGCTCATGGTTGTCAAGGCAATACTATCCCGTTTTTTTTTGTGTGTGTGTGTGTGTGTATGGCTATTTTCCATAAAAGATATGTGTGGAGTGGGAAAGAAGCTTTGCATTTTGAATGTCAGAGTGTGTCTACATAGCACATCCAACTCACACATTTCAAAAGAGCAAAGGAAATCCTATTTTCCATGATATGTCCCCTTCAGCAAGCTCCTGCATTTAACCCCAGGAGTGATTTTAAAACTCAGCTTCATAACTGAATATGAGATGATGTGGCTCAGGGCAATATTTCTTGCTAGAGGTCACACTTGCATTTTCTCTGTATTCGACCAGGCTGGGGCTTTACCTTCCAGCACAGTGCGGTTATGAAGCGCATATTGGAATTAACGGTTCCACAAAGAACCTTTAAAGGTACGTTCACACTAGCAGCGACAAAGCGACGCGATCTCAATCATTTCAATGGAGAGCTGGCGATACCCGGCGACAAGAGCGACAGTGGCTGCCAGCGACCGGATGTGGGCGTGTCAAGCGACGCGACAAAGTTACGAATCTCTCAACTTTACGCAAATGAAGAGCGACTTTCGGAAGCGACAGCCAATAGGAAAGAAGAAGCTCACATGCTCATTTTTCTTTCAGCTCCAGCAGTGATGATGGCGTTTGCGTTTTCGCCATAGATAAACGCACGCAATGAAAAAAAGTACTGTCTGTTTCTCATTCATTTTTGTTTGTATGTATGGTCATTTCCCTCCAAAATATTTGTATTTGGCGGCAAGAAACCTATTCGCCGTCAACAATGACGTTACTAAGAAACCAGTAATGAGAACAGCCACTAGCGACCTCATCGCCAGCCTCTAGCGACATACAGCGACAGAAGTCGCCGCTAGTGTGAACGAGGCATAACATCTGTGGAATCCTTCCATTGCAAAAAAAAAAGTATAATAGAAAAAAATTGTTCTTTGAGGAACTCAAAAATGGTTCCTTTTTGGCATCGCTGCAAAAATAAACCCTTCATTTTATAATGGTGCAGAGGAAACCGGCAGCTCAAATTCTTCCTCCTCCTCCTCCTCCTCCTCACTCTGCACCTAAGATGAGTATATCTGATCTAGAGAGAGTAATACACTCCTATCCCACTGTGCCGCCCACTCTCCCTCTCACACAAGAGATGCTAGATTTTAATAACCGGGAAACGGAGAGAAAGAGAGTGTGAGAGAATGAGGAGCAGGAGGAGGCCTGGAGCATTGGCGGTGAACTGCATTTTCATGCGAGACCTGCTTTTAGAGGATCTCTACAGAGTATATTTATGAAAAATTCTCTATCAAATTGCAGCGAGAGACATGAACGCGATCCTAAGATGATAAGACTGAAGGACGGGGGAATGACACAAGACGAGAGTAAAACAGAGAAACCCACTTACTAGGGCTGTGTGGTGAACTAGGTCACCACTCTGTTAAATATGCAAGAATAACTGCAAGGAACACACACACACTTATACTGAAACATCATTCACTCAGGGAGTGTAAAATCTGATTTATAAAAATAGCATTGAACCTTCCTGTCCTGCGGCACAGCACATATGCCCAGATGTCAGACCTGAAGGTACAACGTCAGATGAAGCACTTTTCTGTTGCTCTTTCACAACTCAGTACTTATTTCTTAGTCATGTTTTAAGCAGCATCATAATCTTAGGTGTTTCTCCTGAAGCTCTTTAGGAGTCACTTCTAAGTGACTTTTCTTTCCTATGGGAAATACAGTTCGAAAAGTTGATTATAAAGCTACACTGCACAAATTAAGTCACAAATAATAAGCATTTAATTACAGCATATTTCTGTAGGGTGCATTTGGACCTTGGATGCTAGAAGCACAGGGCTTTGCTTTGTCTTTTCACCCTCCTGAAATAGGATGTAATTACCAATAGCAAGTAGGCAGCATGCTGTAGATGAGCAGGCTTTAAAAACCGAGATGCATGGTTACTAGGCAACCAAGTGTGAGATTCCTATATCATTAACAGCCAAGACAAAGTTCTGAAAAAAAAAAAAACGAACAGTGACAGTGAGATTAATAAAGATCTGGAGGGAAATCTGCTCTGAGGACTAAATGAAGCCTTAAATCAACAAAGATTAACCAGATCCATAGCATTTAAACCAGGAGGAAAGACACTAGTTTGTTTATGAATTATACATATATGGTAAATCTCTATTTTAAGGTCAAATTAAATAATAACTGTTTTAAATGTAAATATTGCATAGATGAGCCTAAAATGAGTGTGGACTGGATGACTCATCATTTGTATTTGAAAGTCTCTCTAATATCTACCCAATTATTAGTAGATATTAAAGTTATTTTAATATTACTCATATTATATTTATTATTCTATAATACATTATGTAATAATTACAAAAAATTATGCAATAAATATAATATGTTTTAGTAAGTTATGTGCTTTTGTCTCTTCTTTTGCATTTCTGTTTAGGACATTTATTTCTGTTTCTTTCAACTTCAAATCATCTTATTTCAGCAAATTACCAAGGTATTATTTCAGAATAAAGTATATGTATATAAATTTGTATAAAATAACTTTTAATCGTTTCGTTTTAGTTGTATAATAGCACTCACGCCAATATCAAATATTAATCAAGCACCAAAGACAACAAAAGTGGCCTGAATCAATTCATGATTCCTATAAGCGTATTTGCAATTACATTAAACACTATGACAGTGATGGTAAATGACTTCATTTGCAGACTATTCATGATATCTGGCCAGACTGTGAATTAATCTGCAATATCATTGACTCAATTTCAACTGCTGTCTACTTGGTTTAAAGTTTGTAATTGCAAGATGGTAAAATCTTTTGTATTGCCAGCCACTAATCAGTCAGCAGCTGTACAAATGAATATTTCCATTTCAGTAAGTGTATAATGTTCAGAAGCAGCTACGCTGATGGCCGCTGTACCTTTCTGCCACTCAGCAATCTATCTTTTATTAAAAGCTGCAAAGACCAGCAAAAAGAACACATATCAAGGCTTTACATCTATGAGTAGGTAATACCTCCAGTATGCAAAGTTCTTTGCCTCTCTTCTTGGTTCCTCCATTGCTAGTGCTCATTGAAACATGGCCATGTTTTATGCATATAAGAACTTTAATAATTTAAAAAGGCATCTCAAAAACCATTCGCGGTCACTTCAGGGAGCCGAGGTGTTACCAAATGCTTGTGCATGTTCCGAAATACAAAGAAATTGCGCACAGAACATGTCATGCTTTTAGTTTTAAAAAGCTATACTCTTTTCCCCAGTCTAAATTTCTTGTGATGCAAATAAATCTGCAATTTGTGCACATGCAACTTCAGGCATTCAAAATACACTAAGGGTAACAAATGAGATTCAACCTTCTGAACAGTTTTATTACCAACAAAAAGTGCCCAGTTGTAGCCTGCATGATCCTGAAGCCCCCTGGAACTGTTAGCTATCGGAGGAGGGCAATTTAGCAGTTATCCAAATCATATGCTCAAGTGCTCCGAATGAGCGAATGAGACATGTAGGAGTCAGTCTCATAATGAGCACTGCCTCATGCAGGTAAGAGAAGTCCTGCAGAGTCTTGAGCAGTAATGACATCTCCCTAATCCGACCAAACATCACAGCTAGACACAATGAATCACATCCCAGCTAACAGAGAACGTTCTCGTAACTTTGGCTAACGTTCTCTAAAGGTTATCTTAAAGTTATCAAAAAACGCTCTTGCGTCACGTAAGTAGAACTCTTCCTTAATGTTATGTGCAATGGATAAACATTCTCAAACTTTAGGTTCAAACATTATCACTGTGTTGTTAGTGGAATGTTCTTAGAACATTAATATAATGTGGGATGGAACGTTTTTATAACGTTTTGAATAACCTTTTTGGAACATTAATATAAAAAGAGACTAAAATGTTCTTTTAACCAAACAAGAACATTAATACAACGTTTAAAAAAACTGGACGTTTTGAACAATAACGTTTAAATAACTTAAAGGGAATGTTAGGAAAGCGTTCTTAAAACATAAATATAATGGAGAATGGAACGTTTTTACAACGTTTTGAGTAACATTCTTGGAACATTAATACAACAAATAACTAAACGGTCTACAAATGTTTTGAATAACGTTCTTATAACTAAACAAGAACGTTAATACAACGTCTAAAAAAAACCCCGGCGATTTGAACGTTCTCAGAACGTTCAAACAATAACTTTTGTCATAACTTAATGCAAACTTTATGGGAAAGTCTTTATCACATAAAATTGTTGCTCAAAGCTGATGCACAAGTTCGAGCAAAGTGTTTGTGCTTGGTCATGAAAACAAGAGAAGTGTTGCTTATTGTCAAGATAAAACTTTCAGATGACTGTGATCTGACACTTCATTACACAAAATTACATGAAACCAAAGCAACTTTGGATAAAAGCAACACTGCATTCAACTCAGTTGGGAAGCAAGCCTATTTACTGGCCACTGCTAATCTCATGTTTTACTCTGCATCTTCACAATATGGAGGTGGCACTGATGCACCTTAAGCTGGCAAACCAAAGCCGGTTTAACACTCCAAATCAATCTGGATGCGTCCAACATCCTGTAGTTAGAGAAGCCAGACTGAAAAGCTCTTAGCATGTGAATTATAGGTATATTGCATGTCTGTAAAAGCTTTGCACTGCTATGTTACACTGAATCACGGCATAATCTATAATCACATTGTGATTCACAACATCAAAATGGAACCAAGTTGGCAAGTAATGCTGGACAACAAGCATAGTCTCTCTGTTGATGTTGGTCGTACAAGACAGTGTTGGATTTCAGAGGCTAGCGATAGCAAGCTAGCTTTGAAAGCATAAGATCCCACACTCCCTGCGTAATCACTCTTCAAAGCCACACTCCTCATAAACAAACCAAAGCACATGGGCAGACCAGAAGCTAACCGGAGAAATGATGAGAGACTGAGTTGGTCAAAGATTGAATGCAATGCTGTCAGATTACTAACATTACAGTACAAAATGCATGTTATTAAAATAGTGTAACAGAGCATGCTGATGGCCTATGAGGTCTGCATTAACATAGTGCTCAGAGATATGCAAATAATATCTGTAAACAGACTGGTATGACCGCATAACACCTTGGAATAAGGGATAAGATTGTACAAACATTTTATGGTCCTATCCCTTTCACAGACGATATAAATACATTTAGACTACTTACAGTAACTTGAGATCTGCTGGGAAAAATAACCCAAAACATTAAAATCCTGCCCAAAACACAATGGAAAGTATAATATTGTCTACTGGTGTGTGATGGACTATTGGTGGGTTGTTCAATCATATTGAAAAAATGCCCAAAACACACTACAAAAGGAAATTTGCAATGGTTTTACTGGAAAAGGGTAATGGTTCATAATGGTATTTTAATGGAAACCATTAGAATTTCTAATGCAAGCAGCATTGAAGCATTAGGCAAGCAGCATAACAAAACATGTTTTTGGACCAAATCATCTACCCTGCCATTATGCCAGTGCTAATATATCAGAAACACAACATAGTGAAAAGCTATAAACATTTGTTTAAAATGATAAAATATTTAATACTATGAAAATGTATTACCTTAATTCTTTAATGTTAGTGCATTTTGCAGACCCTTTGGAAACAGCTATTTTCTATATTATAAGTCAGTGGTTCTCAACTCCAGTCCTCTGGGACCCACTGCTCTGCACATATTGCATTTCTCTCTTATTTAACACAGCTGATTCAGATCATCGGCTTGTTAGGGGAGAGATCCGTGAACTGAACGTGAGTGTGTCAGATAAGAGACACATCCAAAATGTGCAGAGCAGTGGGTCCCGAGCACTGGATTTGAGAACCCCAATGCATTCAGCTTATAATAATATCTCATCACTCATAAACTCATCACCAACACCTGGACCCATTTGCACCGGACCAATCGGTCACGGCTAAAACCCCAACATAAGCCTCCTTAGAAAATGAGAATCCTCTCCGCATTTTGACTAACGCTGACTAACGGATCCTTTCACAAAGGGGTGACAGCACGGACACTGCACCCACCCCCACACGGACCACGAGCCCAATAGAGCTCTGAAGGGAAGAGAAACAGCCACTCACCATCACAGGACCCCAGCGGAACCCTCCGTCTTCATTCTGTTTTTTGCACATTCTGTAAATAAATC
The DNA here is from genome assembly GCA_032357475.1 of Enteromius thamalakanensis. NCBI lineage: Eukaryota > Metazoa > Chordata > Actinopteri > Cypriniformes > Cyprinidae > Enteromius > Enteromius thamalakanensis. The sequence continues at coordinate 4,146,258 of JAUCMT010000068.1, forward strand.
CACCCTCCGGGGTTCACAACTGCACTGCTCTAGTCGTGACGTTCCTTGCCCAGCCACAATATGTAGCTATATATTTTTTAATATGCAGATATACTTTTATTCTATTTATATATGTTAGTTGACTTATACTGTATTTTTTTTTCTGTTTCTTATTGAACTTTTATCTCATTGTATCTGTAGTTGTGGAAATATGCAGCCACTGGAGAAACAATTTTCTTGGGATTAATAAAGACTTATCTTATCTTATCTTATCCAATCAAATTAGAAAATTATGGTAATATTCGCCTGAAATCAGGCAGGTTCTTTGGATATACCTGTCGACATTCCTTTAAAATAGTATTACTTCTTGCTTGTTTTTTATAACACTTTAAAAGTGAAATGCTCAGCATGTGTTAATGAAAATATGTTTTAAATGTAACAGACAACTGAGAACCTATGAATCTAAATGTTTGTTGCATGGATCGCAGCAGTTTGGAAATGAAATATCTGGCACATGCCACTGAAAATTAGCACTTTGTGTTAAAAACAGGAAAAGTGACATAAAAATGCTTTTGCTGCATCAACTGCCATTTCAGCTTGGTGTTTGATCTTTTTAAATAATGCTGTACACTGCTGTACCAGGTGTGCTACTGAGCACGTTTGCTACATCAGAAGAGCTAAACATATGAAGCTAGTTATGTGACGCAAATGTCAAAATGTACAAGTTTTAAAAAAAACATACACTGTGGTAAAATTAGTTTCGAGGTCATAAGATGGTATTGCGCAAGGAACAGCATGAAAATACATTTTTATTTATTCATAATCTGCTCTTGTAGATATCCTACTTGTGTGTAAAGAAATCAAAGTTGTTGGCGTTTTATCACCACTAGTTATCACAGTGGAAAGTTTAACATTGCAACAGTTTAATTCTGCTTTATAGTCACTAGTTGGAAATCAAATAATTAATCCTCCCTTTCTTACGGCAACCATATTGAGCGTTGCACTTTTTCCCAACCATCTTTTGTGCAAGTGCTCTGTCCGTTCCTCATTATACTGCCTCCAGTTTTACCTCCTTTCAATAGGCATGGACTCTGACACACACAGTCTCACACATCCCAATCACAGTCTTTGCTCGGTAACCCTAGTCAATCTGGGTTCGATTTGTGACTGCAAATGCTTGCTTGTGGTCAGAAGGACGTCATGAGAAGCCCGTATGCCAACTCAGCGGTAATGTATTCCGGCTTGAGAGTGTGTGCTTTCTGAGCCAGGCAGAGGGGCAAGACAGATTGACAGAGACAATGAGTAGGAAAGAGGACTGTCCATTCCAAACAGTGAGATTCGTTCGGGTAACTGGACCGTGCATTAGAGAGGGGCCGCCTGCCCTTAATTGCTCTAAAGACATCTATTACTGCACAGCAACAAAGTATTACTTCAAATGGGCTTTGGAATAAAAGCAGGGAGAGAGAGAGAAAAAGGGGGTAGAGGAAAGTGTGCTGGTGGCTACAAGGATCTAACGCTAGAGGTCTCAGCTAATATGTTTTTGTTCTGGAATGTTCCCTAATCTATAAAAAGAACCACAAAGTGCTATATTAATCAATGACACTTTAAAAGTGGCTTTTTGATGTCATCAAATTATTAATCCGAAAGGACTGCTTTGAAAAGCAGAAGAGTTTCTTACTGAAGGGAAAGGCCTTATTTCAGGTTATGAATTCTGACAGACCAATCATCTAATCACATGGCCATGGAATGGTGTATAATGCCTTATATATTTCTCAACCAAAGAGAAAAGCTTTAGTTACTTTGGAAATGGTAACGTGCCTCAAGTGGCTCACATGAATAATCAAATGAGTAGCATCCCAAACAACGTATTTGGGATTGGTAGGAATCAGTAAAATGCCGTAAAAACAGTAATACTGTAAAATATTATTCACATTTCTTTTGAAATATATTTTAAAATGGCATTTATTCTTGTGATGCAAAGCTGAATTGTCAGCATCGTTACTTTAATGATTCTATTATGCTGATATGTTAATTGTTTTATTATTATCAATGCTGACAAAAGTTGTGCTGCTTCATATTTTAATAGAAAATGTTTTAGGATTCTTTGACAAACGAAGTAAAAACACTAGTAACACTATAAATTACTTTTAGAAATAAATTGAATGCATCCCTGCTGAACAGAAATGCTAAATTTCTTAAAAAACTGAAAAACCTAAAATAGTGTAAGAATATGAATGTTTAGCAAAAATAGTTATTTAGACAAAAGGTATTTATTTTATAATTAGCCTGCAGACTTCAGTCCATAGCTTTCTATTGCAGCATAATGTAATTCATAATGCTTTATGAAAATCTAATTTCCCTGCACATGTACCTTTTCTGCTAATGCTTGCTTTGAATCAGATGTTCTAATACTACACTATTATTCCATCATTCATCTAGGAGCCAGTTTAAATTAAAGGTCTAGAACGCTTTATTGTATTTTTGAACAGAAAATGACAGGAAAATTTTTTTACAGAAGACTATAAAAAAGAAAAGGTGCTGGGCACTGCTGGGCTCAGTGAAAAACTCCCATCAGTCATCCCCTCTCTCTCTCTCTCTCGCTGCAGGAACTGATCACCAGTAACCGGTGAAGACACACTAGAAGCTGTCTTGAGTTTAGTCTTAGTGCTGCTGACATGGCACACCTGCGTGCCCCCAGAGACGAAGAGAAGGAAGGAGGACCTCTTTATAGAAGCGTTTCCCAGCTAATTAAAAACTAGGCCACTGCAGATACATAGACGAAGAGACGCCATGATGTCTGAAAAAAGACACTGTCCCTGTGACTTACATCAAATATAGGCTAGGCTAATGATAGAGCTACAGTAGTGGGGCTAAAGACTCGGCTTCTGAGGCCAGGCCGGCACACACTGACCCTGCCTTGTGCGTTAGCTTTGGAAAAATATCTGAAACTGGAGATGTCACATTGTCTTTAAGGAAAAGAATGATGACATCAGGGAACAATACATAAACTCAACCACTGGATTGGATAGGGAAGAGGAATGTATTTTATAAATAGAATATATTGGTATAGAACAACCAGCCAATATTAGAAGAAGATGCTCCATTCTAGTGAGCGGCCTTGTTTTCTACTAACTGCATCTTCTAAGGCAGCAATTTTACCAAAATTAAAAAATTAAACATGAAATCATAAAAATATCTACGCAGGCAGGCATGCTAGCAGCTTAACACTCTTAGCATGTTAAAAGCTAAGACCAATTATAAACACAGAACACACAAATGTTGGTTGAAACTATTCCTGTCGCTTATCTGTACTGAACGAATTGATTTATTTTTATTAATTAGCTTCTCAATTCCACCCACAATTCAACACAATACATTCTGGGATGCTGGCTTACAATTTGGATAGAATAAAATGTCAAAGATGGCATACATTTGCCTTCCTGATATCTTAAATCGATAGTTTACCCAAAAATTTTAATTCAATAAAAATACATTTACTAACTCCAATGTCCGTCCAAACTTATAAGACACATGTTCAGGACAGAGATGACTATATATATGTTAAATATATATCATGTTTAATTCCATAATAAATACAAATTCACTGCAAATCCCAACTGAAACAGACACTAGTGGCAGTTAAACCCCATCAACTTTCATTGTTTTTCACAGAAATTCTAATTACAGTGGTAAATGAAGAGCATTAACCTTTTATCGTCACACACGTACCTTTCATTTTCAATCTGCCTCAATACACAACACATATTCAGGTTCAGAGTCATTTAAATCAAGCACACTTTGTACCCAGATTCAGATTTTAGCTTCAATGAAAAAAATCAAAAAGCTAACAAACAATGAGAACAGAATGTGTAACGAGTTTCAATCTGATCGTACGAAACTGGGTTGATTTTCTGCAAACTATAGCAAAGCCCTGTTCAATAACTTGGTTTATACTCCTCTTCATGTCCTCACAGGCCTTTGACATATTATTTGTCTCCAAATTGCAGAATATTTAAATTATCGACAAAAGCACCACCTTGAGTACTATTTGACAGCTGTGTGATTATTTCGTATAAACTCACTCGATTTTGTACGAATTGTGTAAAATCCAGTAACAGGTAGATTTATGGCCAGAGTTAGGTTTAGGTCATTCATACAAATTCATACAAATTGTCATCTCGTAAGATACATATAAATTAGCGAAATTTGTATGAATTTGTACAAATTAGTCATCTTGTAAAATATGTACGAATTGCTATGAGATCAGGCTGTATAACAGACATGCACATGAAATTAAGATTTTCAGAAATAAATTTTACAAGGAGACGATAACAATCACACAGGAGCAGAATACGGTTGTCAATCCTGTATCTGAGTCCTTAAAGGAACACTCCACTTTTTTTGGAAATAGGCTCATTTTACAACATCCCTAGAGTAATACAGATGTGTTTTATAGTTTTTGAATCCATTCAGCCGATCGCCGGGTCTGGTGGTCCCAACATTAGCATAGCTTAGCATAAATCATTGAATCCTATTAGACCAGCTAGCGTCGCACTATAAAATGACTAAAGTGTTTCGATATTTTTAAATTTATTTAAACCTATTTAAAACTTGACTCTTCTGTAGTC
>JAUCMT010000068.1:4150878-4161621 GCA_032357475.1 Enteromius thamalakanensis
GAATGGATTCAAAAACGGTAAAACACATCTGTATTACTCTAGGGATGTTGGAAAATGAGTCTATTTCCAAAAAAAGTAGAATTCTTTAACCGAATTCACAGCTGTACACAAAAAACTGTAAGCTGCTGTGTGAACGAAAAAGAAAATACAGTTGTCGATCCCAAATACAGAATTGACACCCGTATTCTGCTGCTGTGTGAACGTGGCCACTAGTTTTCAAAAACTTGCACTTTGGAACTCGTGGACCCAAAAAACACAATTGATGTGTGAATGAGCGGCCAAAGATATAATATGCCTTAAATATAAGTGTTTGGTGTATATATAAGAAAGGATTCCCTGGCACTCCCTGTTGTGTGAGCACGTTTGTAACGCAAGGCCATTAATCAACATACACACTGTTCCCAAGCTCTCTGCTCCATAAGCACTTACAACGTACTGTTCCCAGTAACAACAAGCTGGCAGTTCTGAAGAAAGAGGGAGGCTGCCATACTTCCTGAGAGAGAAAACACTACAGGCAGTGCACAGACCCACCAAAAAACCTTACAAACACTCACTGCACACAAAAACATGAATGAGAGGACTATAAATATAGTCACAAATGAGAACATGAGCGCAAATACTGGCCCCTGAGCCAGATAAACACAAATACACACACAGAGCAGGGGGTAGTCATTTTCATCACAGTGGGCAAGAGGAAATGTGATTTACGAATGATGAGAAATGAAAACAGCGGGGAGGATGGGGACACAGCTATAAAAGCATCTAGACAAATGTCAAATGCATAAATACAAATGTATACGCTAGGGCTGGGATTTTCAGCATCACATGATCCTTCAGAAAACATTTTAATAAGCTGATCTGCTGCTTGTTTCTTATTATATTGAAAACAGTTGGGCTACTTGATTTCTTTTATGGAAACAGATTGTTTTGGGATGCTTTGATTAACATAAAGTTATAAAACAGAATTTACTTTAAACAGAAAAAGTTTTTAACATAATACAAGTATTTATTGCTATTTTTTGTCTCATTGCATGTTTAATTGCTGATTAAAAATACTAATTTCTAAATAATAATAAAAATAAATATATAAATAAATCTTACCAACTCCAAACTTCTGAAGGTTTTTCATTTAAACTGCTTTGAGTCCAAGTCAGCTGCTTTGTAAGTATTATATATATATATTATATATATATACTGTATATGTATTATATTAATATAAATACATGTATTATATTATTTTATATTTATTATAATATTTTAATAAATTCTTTTAGTACTTTTGGATTTTTTTTTGTTCATCAAGTTCCGAAAAAAATCTGAAAATAACAAACAATGACTGAAAATGCATCAGAATATGAAAAGAGCAACAACTGTAATTTCATGTCAACTTTAAAGCGAGCACTGAATACTGAAATGAAGGCAGATCTGAATGTGATTGGCTTGGCTGCATACGCAGAGACATCGATGATATCACAAGAAGAACAAGTTACGGCATTTAAATTCCATTTTTGGTCCAAAATACATTTTTGCATTAAAGATGGTTCACAATAAGATCAGCAGCACACATTAAGAAAATAAAATATATATTGTTTTCATGCTGACTTTTAACATTCTCTAAGAAAACTGGTGTTGAGAATGGATAAGAACGTATCAAGAGTCATGGATCATCTCTTGCACTGCATTACCTCTGCACGAGTCTATCAAGGTCATGAACATAGTGCAGCTCTCAGCTGATGTCGGGAGATGTGACTCCACGCTTCTAGTACATGACAGGAACATGCAAATCTATTTTCCAAAGCAACATCAGTCCAGTGTGCCCTTCTGGACCCTGGAACATATTATTAATGAGTCGGGACACTGTGTTGTTTAGGAAACATGTTGTCTCTCATTACCGCACAGCTACAGACAGAATGCCACAGTGGGCCGCTGCCACAGTTCCCTGGACATTACCAGGGAAAGGTAGAGAATACTAATGCAGGGCTTATGCACACACACACACACACACACACACACAATCTCATGCCATGAGCAATGCTGGAACTGGGTTGCAGGAGCTCGGCTTTGCCATTTTTCCACTGGCCTGCTGATGCCAGCCAGAGGCAGTAAAGAAAAGCTTCCCTACCCACCCACTGAGAATGGATTTGAAATGATGACCCACAACACTGTGGCATAATCACCCAGCAAGGAGCTGCCCGATAGCGACACACACCTTCTGGCCTTTAACGACGCCCTGTGCATGACAAGAAGATCCAAACACGTGAAAGGTCAAGCATCGCACAATCCACTCCAGCATAAACAAGATAAATGGGACAAGCAAGGAAAATTAAAAAAAAGGGGAGCAACTTTTACGCAGTCTGCACTATAATGTACAGGATTTGGAAATCCGAAGCCGTGCTTTCTGAAGCAATGATGACCTTCTCCATCACTGACAGATCTTGCTGATGTACTGCACCCAACTCCTCCTCTTTTTTTCCCAGAGATCAGTGTGCAATGAAAACATTGCGCCTTTGCCATTTTCCTCTCATCCGCATCCATCCGCATCAGCTGGCACTAGAGACATGTCACTCTCACACCTCTCATTCAAATCAACGTGAGCTGATACAGCAATGCTACATTAAGCTGCATTTGATGGAAATGCATCCTGGAGGCTTGTGCAGGGGGTGTAGTGTCAGTGTCACGGGGAACCTCCGAGAAGCGTTATGCTGGAAGAAATGCCTCTGCAGTGAACCCGTTACGCACAACACACGGATGCATGCACAACCTCCAATTATGGCTTTTTAATAATATCGCATGGGTGTGATAATGCATACAGCTATTTTAAGATGCATTGCGCAATAGCTAGACGCTGTTAGTAGTTAAGGCTACTAAAAAAATGTTTAAATACACATTTATATATTTAGAAAACAGCGAAAGTTTGAATGGGAAAATACATGCGAGTCAGAGATTCTGTTCTGCAAATAAATAAGTAAATAAATAATAACTTCGTCATGGTCTAAAACGATCGTATTTAAGATCATAGCGCTCACCTGCCAACAGTCTGGTTGGCGAGCTGCCGCATCCGATTGAATTGTTTCTTCATTTTTGTATTTTTTTTCTGCGTTAACACCTCGAGCGCAAAACAATCCGCATTTCTCTCAAAATAAAGGGACGTAATCCGGTGCGAACATGCCCGTTATTTCCATCACACGCCCTCATGGCAAACCGAAAGAGGGTGGAAATGTCCTAAGATGCGTATTTCAGTGCATTTTTGCGCTGCTGCTCGGCTGAGATGCTGCTGGGCGATTCTCACATCGGCAAAGTGACAGCAGCGGAACGACGCGAGCGCGATGCACTATGGGAAGTGTAGTCTTTTTCTTACACATGCTCCATATGCCGGGCGCCTTTTTTTCATTTCGTTTGGTGAACAGACAGGTATGGAGTGGTGGAGTTTAGTTTGCACAGCAGTGTAGTTCACTCGTGGCTTAAATAACGCTTTCAGATAAAAAAACAAAACAATGCGTGTTTTTGTTTGTTTTTTTTAACAGCAGACTTAACCCTTAAACAGCAGCAGAGCAAAAATGTTTGTAACAATTCTGATTTAGAGCATAGAGCTCTTAGAGGGGTAACCCCTAAGATGCACAGTTGTTTAGCAACAGATAACCAATCATAAACAGCTTAAGTTCCTGCTTCATTAAATATTCATGACTTAATACAGTAGAAGCAACTTTCCCGCGGTATGAGAGGAAATTAGACATGCGCGACAGCACACTGATGATTATTAAAAACGAGCACATTAGTTTCACAATATGGCAAATGTGCTAATATGGGCAATATATATATATATATGTATGTAATTGTGTTTTTACTTAATCAGAATCTGAAATTTTCAATAGGCTACATGACATGGTGAGAAATCACCATAATCACCATAATGCGTTATGCGATAAGATGAAATTGTGTCCCAAATGACACACTTACGCACTTATTCTAGGCACTGTGTACTCAGCGGTCCAGTGTAACTATCATGTAAGATTATTTTGCCATCCAACATCTGAGTCTAATAGTTCATCCCCCTCCATCCTCCACTTTTTCTTCACGGAATATTCGTACACACGAATCACAATATAGCCTGTTAAAACAGCATACGTGTGCTAATATATTTAGATTTTTATGTATTTGTTTATTTGCAATTTAAGTGGCTGCAATTATGTGTGTTGACCTTAATATGAAAATAAAAACATCCAAAAGATTAGGCTATTAAAGTACTAAACACAGATAAAGTATTAGCCAACAGATAACTCTAATATTCTCCAAAAATGTTCTCCTCTCAAAATATGTCCAAAGTAGTAAAATCATAACATTAAAGAGCCAGTAAAAACAACAACAGGCTATATTAGGTTTGCGAAGGTTATTTCCACCGGGAATAAAAATACACGAGCATAGCTTTATTGCGAATATATTTATTTCCACTGGGAACAAAACATGAGCAGAAATCTGGGGCTTTGTGAAGATGACACTGCCATCTTGTGGCTGCTTTCATGTAATTCCACCTTCATGGGATTATTAAGTAATCGCTCTACTGTTAATTGTATGAGACAACATATTGAATGATATCTTAGGTTATATTGCATAAAGCTTGGTATGAATTATATTCATGCATTTTTGGACACTTTCACGCATTACAATAAAAAGATCCTGTGAAACAAACAAAAACGCATTTGCTATTAGAATACGATTTTTCAGTAATCTCCATTTGTCCTTATTTCCAAATAATACTTACACAATTTTGACTCTTTATTAAAGAAAAATCCAAAGATGCTTGACAGGATATGAGAAAACAGTTCATCTGTTCACTTCAAACTTGTTAGATGTAGATATGAGAATTAGAAACATTCTGAGACAATTAGCATTTAAATGGTGATGACAGGCAACCATATGGTGTCATTTTAACAATGTTACAAAGGCTAAGATTATTGTGATTCACACATCTGACACAACAGCATATTCGTAATTTGGCAAATGCAGTAATCTAATACCATGTGCAGCAGACTAAAGTTAACAAAATTGAAATGGTTTGACAATTTTATTTCATGCTGTCTTTATAAACAAGAAATTGCTGCAGCACGCATCAGGTTGTCTGTGTAACTGAAATGCAAATATATCCGCAGAGTTTAGCCTGCAATAATTAATATTAATATTATTAATCACAATGCTATAATGCAAAATATTATGCCAAAATAAACTGTAAATAAATCAAATATATATATATATATATATATATATATCATAATAAAATATATTATAATGTCATTTACTGTCCCTTTAATTTTAAGCAATATATTTAACCATGTCTGATAACTTCAATCTAAGCATTTCACAGATCTGTAACTGTATACTGTACAGTTAAATTGTACCCATATTCTACAAACGAGTTCTTCGAAAACCTTAAGTAAATAAGCAAGCAAACAAACAAATTGTGGTTACGAGGGCGCCCCCTGCTTCCCACCCACCCACGTGCAGGCGTACAGATACCCATGTAACGAGCAATGAGTGTACATGTGAGGTCACAATGACAGGTCGCTGTGATTTTGGCAAGTAAGAAATGATCCTGGATCAACATTACTGTCCAAAAATATAAACTTATCCCAATCCTTACCCTTAAAACTACCCCTACCCAAATTGTATGCCTAAAATCAGTGGGAAATGATAGCTAATTAACAAGGGTGTAGAAGCACCTAACTAAGATTATAAGCCTAAAACATATTTTTTCAGAAAAGAATTATTCTTCAATTCTGATTGGTTGATTAGAATGTTGATCCAGGAACATCTTGTACTTGGTGAAATCACGCTCACCCACAAGGTCAAGAGCTCTTAAAGGAATAGTTCACCCAAAATTGAAAAAATCTGTAATTAATTACTGTTCTAAACCTGTAGGACCTTCGTTCATCATCAGAATACAAATTGAGATGTTTTAGATGAATACCGAGAGCTCTCTGACCCTCCGTAGACAGCAATGTAAACGCAATCAAGGTCCAGAAATGTAGCAAGGACCTCTATAAAATGCTTCATGTGACATCAGTGGTTCAAGTGTAATTTTACAAAGCTACGAGAATACTTTGGTAGGCAAAGAAAAAGAAAATAACAATGTTATTCAACAATTTGTCTCCTCCGCGTCACCCTATAACAGGGACACCAAGTTCGGTCCTGGAGGGCTGGTGTCCTGCAGAGTTTAGCTCCAACCTGTCTTAACACAGCTGCCTGGAAGCTTCAAGTATACCTAGTAAGAGCTTGATTAGCTGCTTCAGGTGTGTTTGATTAGGGACACTCTGCAGGACACTGGCCCTCCAGGACCGAACTTGGTGACCCCTGCCCTATAATATACAGCTGCAATGCACGGAGTATAAAAGTATCAGACTACCTGGCAAAAAAAATAAAATCATTTATAACGTGCGTATGTCACAATGCTCTAATGACTGAACCAGTGATACTGTTAATATGCAAATTGTGTCTGCAATAACCTTTGTAAGTACCCGGATGACCTACTACTTCCGCCGAATTCTGTAGTAAGCATACTATAGACACTTTCCTATCCCATAAGGCTCCGGGAGAGGAGGCATCATATTTAAAAAATGACTGAAAGTGGAGACGAGGCTCATTTTAAGTGTAAGCACCTCAGGAAAAAAACTTTGTTTGATGTGATTAAATTACACTTGTTTAACACACTCTAAATAAACGGATGACTTATTGAAAGTTTAGATTTTCGCGCTGTTGTGACGACACGTGACAACATCAATATGGCGGATGTAGTACGTCCGAATTCCATTCGTACTACTCACATTCATACTATATAGAACATACTGTTTTAACGGTCGGGTAGTATGTTTGGTTTTAAATGTTGTACCTACTTAAGCAGTATGCGATTTCGGACGCAGCACATGTTTTATTGTTGTCTCCACCCACTTTGTCTGTTGCTTTGACCACTAACTCGCTCCTCCCCTTAGCTTTGTTAGCATGTCTGTATAAAAGTCCTGTTTGTTTCCTAGACGCTCATCAGTGTTGGATGTATCCTGTTACTCCCTTTGTGTAGCCACCCTTGTTCCTTTGTTTCCCTGTGTTTGTCTGGCTTGTCTGATCTCTGCCTGTCTTGGATTTAGGCTCCTGTCTTCGCCCCCTGGACACTGTTAGCCATTAGCCTGATTACCGCTAAGTACTGGTTTATTCTATCGTCTCTGCCTCCAATGTCCCTGTCTGCCGTGATTGACTCTGCCTGTTTTGACTCTGTGTAATGTAAATAAAGTCTGCATATGGATCCGCACGCCTCCTCCCGTCTCTATCGTGACAAAGAAAAACGGTACAAATATATGTTAACTAATGTAGTTAACTAATGTTAACAAATAGGACTTTAACTGTTACCATCTTAGACAACAAAAGCCACAAATTTAAGCACATAAATGTAACTCTTTAGTTTGGGGGATACTTATTTTAAATTATTATATATTTTAATGACCTCTTAAATTTAAAAACAACACATTTATATAGATACTGTAAAGAATCACTTGAGTGAGCTGGAAAACAACTAAAAAAACGTTAAAATTGTGAAAACCTTTTAACTAACTACAATTTTTCCCTCAATAAATTCTTTATTTGCTGCTTATTAATAGTTAGTAAGGTAGTTGTTAGGTCATGTAGAATAAGGTCATGCACTAAATGGCTAAAATACTCGAAATATGCACGCTAATAACAACTAATAAATTTAATGGTTAAATAAAGTGTTGCCACCATATAAAACATAGTTAAAGCATCAGTTTTTGGAGAAGGTTCATGAACGTTTGTCAAGTTATTTGTCAACTACAAATAGAACAATCAAAGCTTTTCAAAGACACTACAAAACTCACCCTTGCGTCACCCCTTCCCTGCAAACAGGCGGTTGTGCAGTCCATTAGTAGTTAATGGGGCAACAGGTGGGCAGTGCACCGAGGCCTAAGGGTTCACTGAGTAAGTGATACTGAAAAATAGCCACTCGCTGGTCCTACCACAGGGGCCCCATTAATCTGGACGGCTGGAAATTGAGAGGACATCCTATGAGCCTTGATCTCAACCCTCTCACCCCGACTCTGTCATTCGTTTTTATTAGTCTGGAGTCAAATGTTAATCACATCTGAGCATTGACGAATCTTTTAGTGCTGCCAGACCTGTGCGGGAACCGCGCACCAGCAAACAAGCCGTTTTGGATGCTCTCCTGACTGTCCTAAATCAAAATGAAAGGGGCTCCCAAGCATGTACATTCCCCCCAAAAAGTCCCCTGCCTCTGAATTTCCTTCCGAAGCTCACTTCATCATCTCTTGTCATACTGAGACGAGACAGGAATGCAGGAGGGGGAGAGGTCAAAGGGGAAAAGGCATAGTGAAGATATTACTGAAAAGATGAAGCTCATGAAACAACACAATTATAATTTCATTAGTGCAAGTATGGTGATTTACAAATAAATTAATGAAAAATACTAACCTTAAAATGATTTATTGTTGTGTGTTCTTTGGACTTTGCTCTCTGATGACTAGTGATTGTTTCATAGTACAGCTGTTATTAAGCTATTTCCTTAAAGTTCACGACCTTTAGTGCCTCTGACCTCTCTGTCAGCTTCTGCTTTTCATTTGAACCTGCATCATGTAGGATATTTCTGCTTGATATTGCCGACGTCTGACCACAAAGGTGTTCCTGACTTTAAGAAGATGCAAGTCTGTCAACCAAACTGACATGGCATTTGATTGTTAGTTAATTTATATAGAAGGTGTTTTTTACATGTGTCCTTGTTAGACGCTACATGTACTTGCTATTATAATAACACTTAATAATGCATAGTTACATGCAAGTAATTAAACCCGAACCACATTTAAGTACATTTAGGTATACTGTAAAGAATGTCAAATTTACTGTAAAAGACTGGCAGCTGTGGTTGCCAGAATTCAACTGTGAAAAATATATGGTAACAACACTGTAGGTTTAACTGCACCAAAAGCAGGGGATGATGAAGTCACATGATGGACCAAAACCCATCACAAACTAGTAGAAGGTGCTCAGTGTCATTCACACAAACACTAAACTCCATCATGGTGACAATCATTAAACTAAAATATGCAAATAAACATTAGTTATTTCAAAGAAAAAACATTGAATTCAAACTAAATTTGAAATGCAATGCAGGGAATTCTGGGAATGTCCGTTCATGTTATTATGTTATAATTTTTACAGTAATTTTCCATTACCATTTACAGAAACAGGTTTTTACTGTAGCTTTTTCACAGTTATTTAGTATAGTGTAAAAGTAAAATAATTTCACTGTAACAAAGACACCTTCAAATAAAGAGTAACCTCTTTGTCTTAGATTATACTTCATTAAAAATAGACATTTAGCCTTTATTGTGTACAATACTGAGCTTTGTGAAAGAGAAGTAGCACACTTTTAAACATTAAATAATATGCTACACAAAAAAGTTAAAACTGATATCAAATGCAATAACTTCAGACTACTTTTCTGACTCACCTAAATGTGATTGAAGTACATATTTCATATAATTTAATAATAGCATTAAAATTAAAATATACTTTCAAGTAAAAAAGCATTTTAAAAAAAGTATACTTGACGAATATATTGAAGTATACTACAAGTGGACCTTCAATACAGTTAAGCACAACGATGCTAAATGTGAAAGTCTTTAATCCTTGTGTTTACACCATAAATCAACACTTCTCTTTATGATGTGGGTTTTTGAAATGCAAATGTTGCCATCGGATACCCTTTTCATTCTGTTAGCACTGAAACAGAACAAAGCTAAACTGGGCTAACAGGCACAGTCCATGTTAGAGGTATCAAGTCCAGGTTGTGACCTTTAGCTGGACCCTCCCATCATCTGCAGGGGAAGTTCATACACAACACATGCGATCAGACTTCTTAACAAAGAGTGTCGTTTTACCGTCTATTGAGAAGGAGTTGTGTTTGAAGCTGTGCCTCTTTCCGCCAATTAAGATCTTCATTAGCAGTGTGTTGCTCCATAGACTGACTTCTAAAGCATCTAATGTTAGAGACCAAAAGCACTGTTATTACTAACCTGTCTGTGCATGGCACATGCCTTTAAACAAGAGCACTAGGATTAAAATGCTCTTCCAGACTGGAGAAGTGCAAAGACCGATCTTTAAAGGGTGCTGGAATTATATCCCCCTATCACCTTGGCTAATGAAAATGCTCTGAAATTAGAAGCATTAAGAGTTTGCAAGTCTAAACTGGAAAGGTTATTTCTAGACGCACTGGGTGACAGAAAATGATGGCTATCTCCACAGCTTTGAGACGCTAAATGCAGGGCAGGATGGTAAGACTGTGGCGACAAGCATCTCTCTAAATGTGTATTTATCACCCTTTGCTGCACTCAAAAAACTCAGTTTATTTAACCATTATGTTTGGTTCCCTTTTTTTTAATCAACTGCATTGTGTTAAACAGTTCTGTTTTGTTTCCCCTTCCCATCATGCTTTGCACAGGGCTAGATAAGGACAGAAAGTCTTGAAATAAAATTTTATTTTAGGCATTTTTTTTATTAAGATGATCAAATTGGGAGTTCATGTTTAATGCTCTTTTATGTTTATAGTTTAAGAGATCTTCTGGTACAGTATGTTGGTGTTTTGGGGGGTTACCAGTGTGAAGCAGACTCGGAAGACATTGGATCCATTTGCTCACTGAATTTTAATGTAAACAAAGACGTGGTCGTACAGGC
>JAUCMT010000068.1:4161721-4183303 GCA_032357475.1 Enteromius thamalakanensis
TAATGCGAAACACCTGAACGGGAAGTCCCCGCGGTGTGCTGACGAAATGGGTCCGGGCGGAACTAAAACTCCGGCGATGGTTCCCGCTGATGACGGTCAGACGGCGCCACAGAGGACCGCCTCACAACAGAGCCCCCCCCCTGCGAGCGGCTCCTGAAGCGAGAGGGGCGACGTCGGGGACGTCCACGGGGTCTGGGTGCAGGTCTCTCAGGATGATCTCGATGGAAAGTCTCAGTGAGTGTGGGATCTAGAATGTCTCGTGAGTTGACCCACGACCTCTCCTCGGGACCATAACCCTCCCAGTCGATGAGGTATTGGAGTATCTGTCCCCGACGTCGGGAATCCAGGATTTCCCGAACCTGGTAAGCCTCCTCTCCGTCGATGATCAGGGGGGGTGTGGCGGGAGTGGCGGCCTCGTCTAGGCCACTCCGTCCGACCGGAGCATCAGCGGGCTTTAACAGGGAGACATGAAAGGTGGGTGAGATTTTATACTGAGTGGGTAATTTAAGTCTAAAAGACACAGGAGTGATCTGTCTGACAATTTGAAATGGACCCACGTACCTGGGGTTTAACTTTTTGCAGGACTGCTGGAGACGTAGGTTCCGAGAAGACAACCATACCCACTGGCCGGGTTGGTAATCCGGGTTGGGTCTACGGTGACGGTTGGCCTGTTCGGTGAGTCGTCGTACTGCTCTCTGGAGGTGTACATGTGCCTGGTTCCAGGTTGCTTCGCTACGTTGTAGCCAGTGGTCTAACGAGGGTAAACTGGTGGGATGTCCGGTCCAGGGGAACATGGGAGGTTGAAATCCCAAGATGCACTTGAATGGGGTCATGCCCGTGGCTGGCTTCTGCAAGGAATTCTGGGCATATTCTGCCCAGAGGAGGTACTGACTCCAATCCTGGTGGTTAGAGTGACAGTAAGATCTTAGAAAGCGTGTAAGTTCTTGATTTAGCCTCTCTGCCTGTCCATTAGATTGGGGATGATATCCTGATGTAAGGCTTACATTGACATTCAATTGAGTACAGAAGGCTTTCCATAATCGGGAGGTGAACTGCGGACCTCGGTCGGTTACGATGTCCTCGGGAATTCCGTAATATCGAAACACGTGTTCCATCACGGCTTGAGCGGTCTCCCATGCAGAAGGCAGTTTAGCAAGGGGAATCAAACGACAGGCCTTAGAGAAACGGTCAATTATGGTAAGTATCGTGGTAAATCCGTTAGAGGGTGGTAAATCTGTGACAAAATCCATAGCTATGTGGGACCATGGCCTCTGTGGTATGGGAAGTGGATGAAGAAGTCCTGCTGGTCTCTGATGTGAAGTCTTGGTTACATTGCAGGTGGCACACTGGTTGACGAATCGAATGACATCAGTAGACAGAGTTGCCCACCAGTACTGATTCCTGACCAACTCAATGGTGGCTACGGCTCCGGGATGACCAGCGCTGGGTGAGTCGTGAATTAAATGAAGTAACTTCTGACGAAGGGGTTCTGGAACATAAGTGAGGTCTGGTGGACATTCAGGTGGTGCGGGGTTGGTAAGCAAGGCTTCAGCGATCTCTGCCTGTATATCCCATCGGATAGGTGCTACAATCCTGGTGGGAGAGATGATGTGTACAGGGGTAGGTGTGTGTAGTTCATTATCATGGATGCGGGAAAGAGCATCCGCCTTGCCATTCTTAGAGCCCGGCCGGTAGGTGAGACTGAAGTCGAACCGGGTAAAAAAGAGTGCCCAGCGTGCTTGTCGTGAATTCAGCCGTTTGGCACTGCGGATATACTCCAAGTTGCGGTGATCGGTAAGTACTTGAAATGGAACTTTTGAACCCTCTAGCCAGTGGCGCCACTCCTCTAAGGCTGCTTTCATAGCGAGTAATTCACGATCTCCGACATCATAATTCCTTTCTGCCGTGGATAGTTTCCGTGAATAAAAGGCGCAGGGGTATAATTTATTGGACTCTCCGTGCCTTTGTGACAGTACAGCTCCAATGCCTGTGTTGGATGCGTCTACCTCAACGACAAATTCCTTTTCTGGATCGGGGTGTTTGAGGATAGGCGCTGATGTGAACCTAGACTTTAATTCAATGAATGCCTTGTCTCCTTGAGGATCCCATTTGAGGACAGTAGGACCCTTTCTTGTCATAGTGGTAAGAGGAGCGGCCACCTGGCTGAAACCCCTGATAAAGCGGCGATAAAAATTGGCGAATCCTAAGAATCTCTGCAATTCCTTGAGGGTGCGGGGCCGAGGCCAATTCTGTACTGCCGTGACTTTACTCTCCTCCATGGTGACTCCGTCTTTACTGATTATGTAGCCCAGGAAGGAGATGCTTGTTCGGTGAAACTCACACTTTGTTAACTTGGCATACAATTGATGATGAATGAGTCGGCTTAGGACGTTCCTGACGTGATGTACGTGCTCATGAAAGTTCTCTGAATAGATTAAAATGTCATCAATATATACAATGACGTACCGATTGAGTTCCTCCCGGAACACGTCATTAACCAGGGCCTGGAACACTGAGGGACTGTTAGTGAGACCGAACGGCATGACCAGATACTCATAGTGCCCAGAGGTTGTGGAAAAAGCTGTCTTCCATTCGTCCCCCTCCTTTATCCTGACCAAGTTATAAGCACTCCTAAGATCCAGTTTAGTGAAATAACGAGCCTTGCGCAGCTGTTCCAGGGCGGCTGGTACCAAGGGCAGGGGGTAGCGATACTTGCGCGTTATTTCATTGAGTCCTCTGTAGTCTATGCAGGGACGGAGGCTGCCATCTTTCTTCTTGACAAAGAAGAACCCTGCCGAGGCGGGTGAGGTTGAAGGTCGAATGAACCCCTTGGCTAATTCCTCCTTGATGTAAGTTCTCATGCTTTCACTTTCAGGGTTGGATAGAGGAAAGATGCGGCCCTTGGGTGGTGAAGTTCCTGGCAGAAGGTCGATGGTACAGTCATATGAGCGATGGGGAGGTAGACGTGTAGCCTGCTCCTTACTGAAAGCCTCTTTAAGGTCTACATACTCGAGTGGTAGGTGATCTGGAAGCTCCGTCTCTGATTGGCTGGTCAGGCTGGATACTGGGTGTATAGGAACCTCCTGCAGACAATGCTCCTGACAATAGGACGACCACTTCAAGATCTGACGTTCAGGCCAGGAGATTGAGGGATTATGCAGTTCGAGCCAAGGGAGTCCCAGGATGATGGGGTGAGCTGGTGAGTGAATGGTGAAGAATCGAATTGTTTCTTTGTGTAGAGAGCCGACGAGAAGTTTCAGGTCCTGGGTGATGAAGGGGACTTCTCCTCTACCCAGCGGACGACCATCTAGGGCTGCCACAGCCACACGTGATTCACATGCAAGAAGAGGAAGATGAACAAGCTTAGCATAGTCCTCATCAATAAAATTACCTTCAGCACCAGAGTCAATGAATGCTGTAGTAGCTATTCTACCATCTGCTGTCTCAATAATAACAGGCAAAGTCATAGAGAGACCGGTTGAAGAGGAACTCACCCGTGACGATGATGCTCTAGGTGGTCGCACCGGACAGTTGGTTCTGATGTGCCCGGGTTTGCCGCAGTAGAGGCAAAGATTGTCTCTCAGACGGCGATCGCGTTCCTCATCCGTGAGGTGAGTCGATCCGATCTGCATGGGTTCTGGGCTGCTTTGGTTGAAGGGCATAGAGAGTGCTCGGTTGGGCCAGTTGAACCCTCCTCGGCGTGAACGGATCAAATTATCAATTTGAATGGCCATTTCCATGAACTCATCAAAAGTTTTCCCCTGATCACGGCATGCCAACTCAGACTGCAGTTCTCTGCTCAAAGCCTTCCTGTAAAGAGCTTTGAGAGGTTCAGGAGCCCAACCAGTTTGTGCTGCCAAGGTTCTAAATCGGAGGGTGAAGTCCGCGGCAGTAGAAGTTCCCTGTTTTAAAGCGAGAATCTCCTCACTGGGATCACGCCCCCCGGTGGCGTGATCGAAAACCTCTCTGAATTGGTGCAAAAAGGTTGTGTAGCTGACATACGACATCCTTTGTCCTTCCCACAATGCCGTAGCCCATTCGAGAGCTCTTCCCGTAAGTAATGAGCAAATTAGCGCCACCTTGCTGTCATCAGTGGGGAAATTATCGGGTTGCCTCCTGATGTATATATCCACTTGCATCAAAAACCCCTTGCATCTTCCCGGCGAACCGTCATATTTCTCGGGGAGTGCAACGCGTACAGCATGCCCAGTGGAGGACGTGGCAACTGCAGCGGCTGGGGTTGAGGCCTGCAGGTGAGTGAGAGTAGTGACAGCAGCACTTAAAGTTTGTAGAGAAGCGTTTACCGTCTGTAATGATTGTCCCAACTCCTCGGTGAGACGAGTGAGCTTCTCAAGCTGTTGGTGGTGGGTTGTCAGCAGCGTACCCTGGCGATTAACTTCCTCGGATAGCTGGTAAACAGTGGCTGGATCCGTTCCAGGCGAAGTATTCTGTGAAGCAGACTCGGAAGACATTGGATCCATTTGCTCACTGAATTTTAATGTAAACAAAGACGTGGTCGTACAGGCAAAGATCAGTGCACAGAGAAAACACAGCAGAGACAAGGCAAAGACAGTACCAGGTAAAGCAGAGGTCCGGGGTATCAGGCTAGAGTTCGTAATCGGTAAATCCAGGCAATGGTCGGGGCAACAGGCTAGGTTCAGAATCAATAAACAGTCCAGGTAAGCCAAAACAGAAAGCAATCCAGATATAAACAAGGGTAAACGCTCGGTATGTTGGCAAGACAATACTTCGCATCGATCGTAGTTCAAACGCTTCCTTAAATAGTCCAGATAATGCGAAACACCTGAACGGGAAGTCCCCGCGGTGTGCTGACGAAATGGGTCCGGGCGGAACTAAAACTCCGGCGATGGTTCCCGCTGATGACGGTCAGACGGCGCCACAGAGGACCGCCTCACAACAACCAGTGTGGTAAAGTTCATGCTTGGAGCATGTGCTTGAGGACCTGCTAACATGAATCAATGTTAATGATAAAAAAATGCTCTGGGTATGCCATGGAAGTATCAAAACCATCTTATGTTAAGTTAAGTTGGCTAATGCCTGAAGTTAAGTAAATCAAACTATCATTTCTTTTCAGTGTAAAAGGATGTCTTCCTATTAATTTATTTTCTGGTTAAATATTTTAGTTTGAGTTCAACAAGCATAAAATGTATCAATTTCATTAAAACTAAATTTTATCAAATTGAGATGACCCAACTCAAATAAATTGCATTGCGTTCATTTGTTTTTATGAGTTGGGGCTACACATATTTATTGGATGAAAATCCTGCCCTTAATTAAATTCAGTTCATCCAATGAATATTTTTTTTGGAGTGTGCTCTTAACGAGGATGCATTATTTCAGTAGGAGAGTATGCAACAAACAACAACAACAACGTATATCTATAGGTTGGAAATTCAAAATATGAGAATGAAATGTCCAAGAGCATATTATAGGAAGATTTATGGATCTTCTGAATTAGGTATTTTATTAACTGATAATGAAATATACAGTAAAAGGCTGTGAAAATATAGCACATGTAATACATCTGTATTTGTATTGTGTATTGTATTGTTATTGCCTTGATTGTGTCTTGAAAAATCTGTCTGCAATGCATTATATGACATGCATCTCAGATCACTTGAATATATTAAATTATATACTAATTAATTTGCTTGAAAGACTTAATATAAAGCATTCAAATGGGCAGGCCCTGCTTCCACATGTGTTTTGTGGTATGCATTGTTTTCTATGTACAGCATGCAGCAGATAAATTGAATCCATTATCAGATTCATTTAACTAGTTTATAGCCATTATAGCCAACTTGGAATTAAAACATTTACATCCACTTTAAATTTATAGAAAACTGCAGCTGGGACATTATTCTAAATATCTTGTTTTGTGTTCTTTAAAGGAGAAAACCAGAAAGGACAAGTAACATTATTTTTTATTTTGGGTAATCTTATCTTGGATCAGATTAAGAAGAAAAAGTTTCTTATGGTTACAGCTCATGGCACAAAATGTTTACCACAATACTATGGCATGCCTGCAGTCAAATAAAGCACTGAACTTGAATTCTCAGACAAACAGAGATATTATCTTTACGTCTGTATTGATGTGTTTCACACATTTGTCACTTACGCCTACTGAGAAGCAATTTAAAACAAATCTGAGGCTGCCAAAGTCAGTTTGTATGTGACAGGTACTATCCTCAGGCAAGGCCCACCCATGCAGCTTAACATCTTCTTATATTAGCTGCATCTAGTGCACACCTGAAGAGTCATGAATGACCGAAGGTGTACGGCAGTGTGTGCGGTTTGTAAGCAGCTGCTCAGGAGAAAACATTACCATCATCTTGACACTGACAAGAGCAAACGAAAACCAAAGCCCTCTTTGTTTGGCTGTTTAATGACGACATTAACTGAGGCTATTCATTAAACTACATAAGACAGTTTGAGACCAGAGTGACCACAGTACCAATGATGGGTGCCAGACATCTGCTCTGCTTTTGGCTTGACAGATTAAAGAGGTGTTCGGATCGTGCTTGATTAGATGAACGAAAGATGGATGAACTGATTCAGTAGGTTTTCCAGTGTACATGGATCTTTCTTAGATCTGTATTTTAAAGGTATAGTCTCCCCCCCCCCCAATTCACTTACCTTCACTGATTTTTTTTTTCTTCTATGGTAGACAAAAGATGGATTTCTGAAGCATATCCGGGCCAATCTTTTCAGTGTAGATGGATAGGTACTGCCTGTGAAGACATTTCAAGCATGATTTAGACTGCTCTTTTTCATTAAATGCAAGCTTACTTTCACCAGTGGCTCCTAAAAGGACAGATTTAAAATATATATATATATTGTGCTATTGTTGTTTTGAAGTGTGTCAAAGCTGTAAATATCACACTCCCATATTTGCAAAAACATAAACATAATTTCAACTTCAAAGTCCCCATATAGATGCAACGATAAGAGAGGACCTTAAAGTCTTCTGAAAACATATCTAGTATAGTTTTGTTATTGGTGGAGCATAAAATTGGTAAATATCTCCATATAGGGCTACGCATTTAGATCAAATACAATTTATGTAATTTGTCAGACCTCCAACCCATAGAAAAATCAACCAAGGTTGAAAAAAGCCCAATTTAGTTGACTTTGAGACTTGGCAATCCTGAACAGTTTGTGTCCAAACCATGCTTGACAATATGTACATTTACTGTAATATCGTCAAAGAAAAAAGTGCATTTTAGATACCTGTTAGTTTCTCTCTTCTAATACTCTATTTACGGTTAAAAGTTCATTGTTGACTCCGGGTGATGTTTGGACTGAATCCTTCAGCTCTACAGTATTCCTGAAATATTACTTACCTCAATAACCCAGCTCTGCTGTACCTACACAAAGCGTCTTTTTAAAAACCTCAAGATGAAAGCTCTCCTGCTGGAAGGCTCTTGAATGCTAGTAATAATCTGGCTTTATTTGTACTCAAATTTGTCATGAAGAATGCAGGCTGCAGCTTTAATTGTGAGTGACCTTGTTTCCCTCAGCCTCTGGTTGAACTCCATTTAGATGAGACTGCAGTCTGTAATTTAAGGAAGCCTCTTATCATTTCTCGCTCTTTCCGGCCTGAGGGGACATACGGTTCACCGACGGCCACAAACTTCAGAGTATGAGATGTCAGCAGGGGTAAATGTTAGAGTACACAGAAAACAGAGTCTAATATCATGTTTGCAATGGGAATCGATGGCAGATGTCTTTAAACAGATGTCTATATTTGATGGTCCTGAAAGAAGAGAGGTTTTATGTATCTGTATGTGTCCCTCAGCCCCCCTTTCACCATGTTTTGACTGGGGACGGCTGAGAGTGTTGGGTGAGGGACCTCACGGTTTTTCTTCTCGGTCCAGATCAAAGAGAACAATAGTCTTGGCCTCTGGTAAAGTTAAAGAGTCAGTTCACCTAAATATTAAAACTACCTCATGATTTACACACTCTCAAGCCATCCTTGGTGTTTGTGACTTTCTGCTTTTAGATGAATACAATATTAAAAAGTTTCCTTTTCCAAGTTTCATTATGGCAGTAAATGAGGGTTGAGATTTTGAAATCCATCCATCCATCATCCATCCATCATGCATTAAAAAAAATACTCCACACAGTTCCCGGAGGGGTTAATAAATACCTTTCAAAAATATTCATATTAAAACTTTATAGAGAGTAATCTCTAGCTGTTTTTGTAAGTATACATGGGTGAATAAATCATGGTTTGATTTTTATTTCTAGTTGAACTATCCCTTTAAAAGTGGTTTGATTTTTTAAAAAGTTATATTAAATCCTCCACAGAAACTGCAAGATTGACTATATGAAGGGAAAAAAATTGGAACATGAACATGGCTTCACAAATTCATTTCAATTTACCAAACAAGCATAACATAATTTACCTGACTTGCAGTAGAGAATCCTGGAAGAGATTGAATAATTAATGCAATCAGCCATAATCATCTGAATTGGAGTTGTACTGTGATTCTGATGCCAGACTTCAACGCTGATTATTTTGGAACAATATTATTCTGCTGTAATGATTGCTGTTTTGGTGAGACACGACTGTGAGGGAACTCACCGGAAACTCTTCGCTCTAGAATTTTTTGCACCAGTCCTCTATAGGTATAAAGATATAGCTTGCATAATGGGGGCCATTTAGGGCCCCCTTCCACCAACCCCCTTCACCTCGGCCCCTCAGTATCTTTCACCCAGATGCCTAATTTCCTGGCAGGGAACGTCTTCTGCAGACCGGCTGTTCAACGTCAAAATTATGCTCTACAGCCTGATCAGTTTCCTGGAGCAGTTTGGCACAACTTCTGCAGAGCTATTTCTCAACAGCGTTTCCAAAACGGTCAAACTCATCGCAGGATTCATCACAGCCTGAGTGAACGGAGAACAGTTGTAAAACAACCAATGAAAACTAGAAACGTGCATTGTGCCAAGACAAACTATACCGTTGGCAAAGAATAGTCTGGAAGCTTTGAAAACACCTCAAAGTTTGAAGTGTATTTAGGGCTTTGTTGGAATACAGTAAGATCTGTGTAGCATTAAGAGCTGGATAAGATCACTGATCAGTTTGTGTGTTTTAAACTGCCCCATTTCAATGGCATTTTCTGTATGAAGGAATTGGTCATTAACCCTCATTATTGAAGTAAATGCCATTTTTATTACAAGGGAGCTTTTGCAGAAATAATGTTATGATCCCCACAGTCGGACACTATGCTAATTTTTTCCTTATTTGGGGAAAATATGGTGTTAAATAATATCAATCAATCCAGACATGTTTACTTGCAACCCTAAAGTGCGTACAAATGTCAGTTTTGAGATGCTTTGGGTTCTGTATTTAGCCTCAGTTGCCAAATCAACCCTGCCACATCAAGTAGATGAATTACATCTGGCCTTCTATACAGCAGTTATTGAGACTGATTGCAGTCTATTGTAAACAGTTGACTGTGTTGTTTGTCTGTCTGTCTATCTTTCTATTTGTCTATCTGTCTGTCTGTGGTGTTATTGTTTTGCATTATAGAGTTCAGATGTGGATCATCAGGGCTGATAGAGTGGTCGCAGAGTCTCCGAGAAAGAGAACCAGGGCAGAAGTCAGAGGTCAGAGACACTGAACACACAATCCTGCTTTAAGCTCAAATGATTAAGTGGCTTTTTGCTTTATAACATTTGCCAGTGGCAACATAAGGACCGAATAGCTGGATAAAGCTGTCTCTAAAGGATAATGCCCTGAAATCCAAGGGAACTTGGACCTCAGAGAAGAAGATAAGACGGAAGTTCAGTAGGCCGGTGGGAATTTATAGACATTCAAAACAGTCTTAGCCAGAGCAAATCACTCTGGAGCGTGACTTAAGGACCCTGAGCGGTGCGTTGATCTGCTTTTCTGCATAGTTAATGAGCCTGTCATTAGTGTCAGTGGAATCTGCTCTTCCTGTGGTGTTGTTTGTGCTCCTGCTGGAAATGGCAGCTAATGAGGGCGCAGACTGCTTTGCTGTCATCTGTTGTCTGAGTCGCTCGTAATGCTGTAAGATCTTACTGATGTACATGGGTAAAATAAACACATAAAATGCCTCAGATGTTGTCAGAGACACTTTAATGTAGATAATGTAGGGAAATGATCAAGACAAGACATGAGAAAGCTATTGATCAAATATCACACAGTACCATTTAAAGTAGCCATTTAAAATGTCCTTTTCTCTTTGGAGTGCAACAGTCTGCACAGATACGATCCCTAAAGTTGCAAAGCTAACTTTTTAAAACCAAAGAGATATTCTTTATAAAAAGTTATGACTTGTCTACGCCCCCCTTAAAATGACTGGATTAAACACGCCCCCACTTTTCTACATCACAGAGTGGGCTTATATTCAAACACACACAAATGTTGGAGCTATTATTCTTGCTGTAGTGCGCCATGTTTTGGTGACGCTGTGTTTCGTTGTGAAAGTGAAACTCCTTTGTTTGAGCTTCCAAAAGAGGACATAACTAAAAATCAGTGGTCAAGCTGTATTCAGAACACTGTAACAGAACAGTTCCACACAAATATTAGAGTATGTTCAGCGCATTTATAGAGGACAGACTCCTAAAACCTGGAGAGTAGTCTCTGCTGGCTGTGCACAGAGACTATAAAGTGGAGCAACTCTACCTCTGCAAGGGCAGTCTGGCGCTTCTGACTCACAACCTTTAAGTAAGTTACGTTTTCTTATTAAAAAAACCTGTTACTTACTATTTAAATGTAAGTTTTGAGCAGTGAAGGTAGTCTCAGCCTCAGATGTCACTCCCATGGAACGTTGGCTAAACATCTGATGCACATGGTACACTTAACTGGAAGCCCTTCAGGAATGTCGAAGTCATCAAATGATTGGTTGAATTTTATCGGATTTCCGGGGGACGCGAGTGTCGTGTTTATTTTCGATCTGTCGGGAAACAAAGCGCAGACGTGTGACTACGGGGAAAAAAACTGTTGTGTTTACATGAGTGACAATAAGCATTTATTAACATCTGTTAAACGTTGGATTCTCAAAAGTATGCTAGGTTCACAGCATAGACTCTTTAAGAGATGTCCAGGAGTTTTCTCTGAGTGGATACAAGAAGAGATATTTTAGCCTGTTTGCCGACGGGATTTGGGAAGAGTATTAATTTGCCTGACTGACCCTTTGTCAGCATTTAGAAAGATTCCCAGCAGATCCAATTTTACTTGTTGTGCATCCCATCTATTATGGAAGATCAAGTGAAGTACCTAACGTTAACTGAGAAGGGGATGTCAGCCGTGTTTGCGGGGAAACTTGAAACAACGGACACTGACATCGCAACTGGCTGATTTAGTATTGTGTTCGGTTCTCCAGAATAGCTCGTAGGTGTTAAAAGGTGGAGAGATATGCTTCAAACTGATTTTTCCCGCGATTTTCTATACTGACTGACTTGTTCACGCTGTTATGTTGTTGTGGGGACATTTCCACACCCCGAAACGTGGTGCTGAACAAAACGAATTATGATTGGTTGTTTTAAATGTCGGTCAAACGGCCTTATGGGCGGGCCTTGACCAAAGCAAGCAGATAAGAATTCCAGACCTTCAGCCGTCATTCTGAAGGTCTGGCTACGCGAGACTACAGTGACGGTAATGTTAGTGCTTGTTGTTTGTCGTTTCTTTGATTACAAATGCAGGCCTGGTGTTATGTTTATGAGGTACGATGTAACGTGATGCATAAGAAGTCAGTAATAAGTCAGTAATTATGTCTTCACTGGATGCAACAAATGACTCGTTTGTAATGTGTTTTAATGTTTTGGTGTCAAAGCGCCGGGACATGGCATCACTTTATGGTAAGGGGCTTAACATTTCCGCCACATGCTTGCGGTATTCGACCAATCCCAATGCACTGGATAGCTGGCCAATCAGAGCACACCTTGATTTTTTTTAGAATGATGAGCTTTGTACAAATTGACCCTTTCAGAAGGCGGGGCTTAGAGCAGAAACATTAGAAAATAATGCGTTTTTTGCACCTTAAACCACATAAACATTGCATTAAACCAAATACACAAAATAATGTTCTTTTTAGGCGCATCATATCCGATATAGGAAATTTCAACTGAAACTTGGACAAATGTATGGATAAATGGATATTTTCTTGGATAAAATATTGTATCGCTCAACAAAAGGACTGATTTGTTTTGTGAATCATTAAAAAATGATTTAATTAAATTTGAATTCTAATGATGTTAAACTAACTGTAGCAGCAACTGAATGACAATGAAAAAATCATGGAAAGTCAATGGTCAAAAAGGGTGGGAACATGTAAGTACACTAAATTCATGCAGTGCTTACCGCAGTTATATAGGGGCAATATTATGAATTCAGTATTTTGGGCATAAATGATAGAAGAGCATTGCAAATGGTGTAGAAATGGTTTTATTATGTGATTTAATGACAGATCAGAGGAGCACATGTTAACACGGTACAGTTACAGATATTCCATTGAGGGACATGAACAAGACCACGAGTCCTTTGATGTGTCAACCGAACAGGTCCTAAATCTTTCTGAAAACACACAGGCGGCTATTGTGTGTGTGTGTGTATGCATCATGAAGCATAACGGACTGAACTGATCTACCCATATGCTCTCCCGAATGCTAGTGCAGTCTATGGTCTAGATCTCTGCACTCCCACCCCTCAGGTGTCTTTTGTTCCCACCACGGTGTCCCTCCCTTCTAGTCACAGAGTTACTTTGAAGTGCCAATCAAATCAAAAGGAGGCGCTCACAAAGAACAAACCGCTAGCACAGAATATATGACTTTTTCCCTATGTGTCTTCTCTCTATGTCCTTTAATGCGTTTTTCCACTTTGTCAAACTCTTCAACATGTAATGGAATTATTAACATATTAAAAAATGTAATGATATGACACAGCAGGGACATAGACAGCAAGGAAAAGCGATGCTAAACATGAAAAAAGAGTTAAACTAACACGGGTTCCAGCACAGTATTAATGGCAAAACAAAAATGCTTAAATGGTTGGATATAAATAACCTTTAGTCTAGAGCTGTTCACTGAAAGGTTCTTTGAGGAACCAAAAATGGTTCTTCTATATGACATTACTGTAAAAAGACATTTTGGAATCTTTATTATTGACGGTATAAATATTTTGTAATTAGTTCTTTGTAAAACGATTTTCACTCAGAAACTATAAATTTCTCTATTAATTGCAAACAAACAGCCAGCATGAATAGTCAGTGTTCAGTTTTATATCTGTTACGTTCATGTTTATGACAGAAGTAAGCGTTTGTTTTGTCACTTTTTATTGAGGGGTTTTCCTGACAGGAAGCAAATGTGTTTTGCAGACACCATTGCATGCAGGAAGTGCAGATACAGTCATATCTCTCTCACTAGCACACACACACACACACACACACACACACCGTGTGGTAGATGAGATAAAGGGATTAGTGGATTGTGGTTGTGGTTGTGTGCTTCAGCTCAAACTCTGATTGACATGGCAGCTCTGGCGTAATCCTGATAATCCTGTAGAATGCTACAGGTGCTGGAGGTACAAGACCCCTAACATGAGGCCAAACTCAAACTCAAACACACACACCAGACACACACACAAGTGCTGAGATCTCAAGTTCAACAGTTCCTTAACTTTACATCTATAAACCATCATCTTACCCTACAACTATTTTCATTCTAAGGGTTTGAGTCCACTGCGACATGTTTATAGCCAAGAGCGAGAGAGGGAGATGTACAAACATCTGCTGGAGTCGTGCCTAATTATTTCTGCATGGGGAAACGTTTGTGAGATGACTGTCATTTCTCTCACAACGCTTAAACAAGCAAACAGAACTGTTGTTCATTTTTATTGCACAGCTCATTGCATGAAGAATTGGTTTATGCTTCTTTAGGTCATTCATCATGAAGAGACTTACGCAAAGCCTGGTGTTCTGCTTTTTTAGAGGCACATTTGCAAGTGTAATTGTCAAAGCAATTAAGACCAAAATTGCATGTTCGTGTTTACTTCTTTGTAACATTTTTGTAAGGACAGAGAAAGATGAGTCTGGTCTCTTTAAGCTATTGTTACTTTCATTTTGTGTCATTAAAATTTCTTTATAAATTATATACACTGTAAAGTGAATTTTTTAATCTATGACGATTCAGTCATAATAAAGAATAATGTAACTTATCGATTGCAATCGATTTAATTATCACGTTTGGCTAGTGGAAAATCTTTTATTTTTTTCTTCTTTTTTTTTTTCACAAAACATATATTATTATTTACTAAAAATGAAATAGCATATACCATACATGCATTTGAGTCAGGGAAAGGATTCAGTAAGAATGCATTGCATTGATCAAAAGTGTATGTTTTTGAAATAATTAACAGATTAATTAATTTAGTTTTACAAAATTTTACAAGAACTGCTGGGTTATTGTGCTATATAAATAAACTAACCTAATAAGTGACCTTAAAAACATGTCTACTTCAAATGAAAGCTATTCTTTTGAACTGTCTATTCTCCAAAAACTAGATAAATAAATAAATAAATGTTGATCCTGAAAATTCAGCTTTGCATCACAGGAATAAATAAAAATTCTAAACCTTTTCAAATAAAAAAGATTTATTTTAAAATATAATAATATTTCACAAAATTACAGTTTTTTGATGTATGCAGTCTTGGTGAGCATTAGAGGCTTTTTCCTAAACCTCTTCCTTCCTTGAAATGAACTATTAATTGGCAGAATTCTGTTTATTAAAGTAGAAGTGGCATTTGTTTTCAAAATGAAATCTAAATAACAATAATAATAATAATAAAAAGATTCAATAAAATGCTTAAGAGCTTGGGAACGAGTTCCGATTGGCCAATCCCACTGCCAATCACACGCCCCTCTTCGTTAAATAGCGTTCACGGCCCGTCGTTCACGCAGATGACGAGAACCAGTGGTAGGTGACGGAGTGATGCGCGAAAAAAGACGCGCTCGTGCCAGAGTAACAACTGTGACTTTACTAAATCTCCGCTAGACACCAAAATGAAATGAATTCAACATCTGCCGGGGACTCATGCTCCTATTTTTCCTCTCCCGCGGAGATGCCTGCATGTTACAGGGACCTATGCGGAGGAGCAAGTAACTTTGCCAAAATGCCCTATTGGACATTGACATTAAACACAGGAGAGTCCTATGGAATATAGTCCGCACTGTCACTCCACTCATCCGGTGAAAAACAAACTTTTCGTGTTCTGCATCATGCTGTCACTGTGGGTGTACATGCTGTACTGCTGCGTGGGCTACTGCTCCACCACACCGAGCTTCATGGTGGAAGAAAGGAGCAGTAGGAATCCACTCCAGAAACAGGACCCCGAGGTGTTTCTCAAAAGCCAGTCCAGGGACTTACTAAACAACGAGAGTGATGCTGACAGCAAAGGAGACGGCTGGGAGGAAAACAAGGGCGAGGTATCTTATGACGAGGACTCGGGAGTAGCAGGTGCCCTGAATGGGTCCGAGACCAAAAAGTTGCCCCAAGCGATTATAATAGGGGTGAAGAAGGGCGGGACGCGCGCGCTGCTCGAGTTTCTGCGTCTCCATCCTGACATCCGCGCGGTGGGAGCGGAGCCGCACTTTTTTGATCGCAACTACGAGAAAGGACTCGAGTGGTACAGGTACGGTTTTAGCACGCTGCGTTTATCGTATCGTCAGGATAAAAGCGGATTAATACCGCGGAATTATGTGGATTATTCATCCCAGTAGTGTCAGCATTGTCATATTATGAACTGTGGGGGGTTTGAGGGGCTCTGCTACACTGTTGAAGGTTATCAAGGAAAGAAAAACAAAACGCTGACGGTTCTCAGAAATAACATACTTGCACGTATCATGGGGATTTATCGCCTAATAATACCACTAATAAAGGATCGACTTAACAAAAAATAATAATAATATTAATACCTTTTCATGACCTTTGTGATTTTAATAGTAGCCAAGTCTAATAGTTTGCAGAACAGCAAAACACTTAACTTGTTAAGAAATGTGAAGGATGAAGTCATTGGTTTTTACATATCCACAAACACAACTACTGCTGGGCATTATGGGCATTAGCTACATTAAAGGAAATCGAGGGAGAGAAAAGGCAGCTTGTTGGAAGTGTATTTAGTCACACCGTTTGGTAATGGTGAACTAAACCTAGATAAATGTTGGAATGACTCAAGACAAACATAGACTAAATAAACAGTATGCCTCTCTGCTTGTGTAACACCCCTCATAGTCAGGTGCACTTGCACAACACTACCAGTCCGTAGAGCTTCGATTCCTAGTAGCATATTTTTATTCTTTTACCAGACAGCCAGTGAAAACAGATGGAAATAACTGTTGTGATTTCACATGAACTTCCAGTGAGTTGTAATAGGGGTTAATTTAGGTTAATAGGGACAGTTTCCCAATGCTATCTCAATAGCAAAAGTGTCCCAAAGTGGTTTTGGCCAGTTAACAGGCAACGTTTTCTGAACTTCACAGTAATAACGTTCTGGAAAGGTTTTCTAAAAGTTCTTTCCCTAACATTAGTAACTTTCATTCAAAGTTATCTGTCTGGTCTTCAATGATGTTAGCACAAAAACTTTTAGAAATGTTTCGGTTGGATGGTCGTCTAACATTTTTTTCTTTTAAACCTTGCTATTGGTTTCAGAACATTCAAAGATCATTCAACAGAAACGTTAATGGTTGCAATAGCATAATGTTCATGTAACCAAGAAACAATTGATGTTTTGACGTATCTATTTTGCTAGTTATTTTGACCGAGAACCAGACCTAGATTAGTTCAAACTTACAATCAAACAATAATATCTGTTTTATGTGAACCGCAATATACACACATTCCATTGGAAACACTAGCAAATAAAAATGCACCCCAGAGCTTGTTATTGTACGAGCTGATATATAGACTTTCTGTAGAGGAATCTCTAAGTCCCAGTTCCTTCGATATTGGCGCACAGTGGGAACACAAGGAAGAGGCAAAGAGCCGGATGAGCCCCTTTATCCAGGGAGCCCAGCAGACTAATTGTGAAGCAGAAACATGGAGAGAGAAGCATGTAGCCAGGTGGCCAAGTCTCCTGTGGAGGTATTGAGCTCTGCTGCACTGTTAGTTCAACACAGAGGAGGCGTCCATGTGCTCCCTGCAGGAGGCGTTCAGAAGGGTGACTGAGCACAGCAGGGCTTTAGAACTGTACATGCAGCATGACTTTTCATATAACGCTTTTGAAGAAACAGAGGATGATCAATTCAATAAACAGGCCATTCATTTCTGAATGATTATGTTTCAAATACTGAAATATTTACCCCTTATGCATTACAATATGACGTTACAATTTGATCCCTGTAAATTGTAAACCCCAAAATTACACTTCAAAGTTATTCAGAGACCCAAATTGAGCAAATATATGAGTAGTTGATTTATATGGTAATTAAAGCTTGTAATATTAATCAATAATGTCATAATAATAGTATAACAGACTACTTGTATAAAATGCATATACAATTCAGTCGTCATTTGCAATTTCTCAATAAGATTTAATAAAATCATATTTGAATAGTTAATGTTATTATCCAAACTCTTGAGTATTATCTGTCTTTGTATAAGTTCTGTCTGTGTAGTTTATGTGCAGATGTAAGTGTTTGTCTTGAAAATATTAGGCTACTAAAATATAAAAATGATGCAAGTTACATTTTCAGGCATTTTTATAAAAAGCATTAACTATAAATCAGAAGGCACTGATTTTAAAAAACTTTTATTTCAGCAATTTTTTGATTATGCTGTAAATTGGAATTAATTTTACAAGAAATTTTAAAATAGATTTAAAAATTTAAATTTAAAATTTGTAAATTTTACAAGAACTTTACAATAAGTTTCATTAGTATACATGAAATCAGAATTTTTACACCATTTACCAATCATAATTAATGTTAATTTCAGCATTTACTAATGCATTATTAAAATCATGTGTGATTGTGTTTTTATTAACTAATGTTAACAAAGATTAATAAATGCTGTTATAAATGTATTGTAAATATCAATGCCAAATATCAAATATCATACAGTAAGTTTATGGTATGTTTTTTTCCCCCTACAGTGGTACTGAATTATTACCATATTCATATATTATAAACAATGTAGTTTTACAAAAGTTAAGTAAGCTTCATATATTGTTTTCAAGTAAACTTGATTATTAAAGCCATAAAATGTTATGTTGGTCACGATTACCTCACAATGTGGCAGTTTGAGAGGACAACGAAAAAATAGCAGACATGTTGTCAGAAAAGTTCTCTGACGCAGTCATACTTATTGACTCTGAAGCACACTGATAGAGTCACAAGGAGTAGCTTGTTTGTGGATGGCAGATGCTGGCAGTAAATTGAAAGTGAGTCTATTGAGTGAAATGGTGAATGTTTCAAAAGAGGATCTGTTGAACCCCTGAGGTTCTGCATTAACCCTAGTGAGAAAGAGCAGGCAATTAGAGTGAATTGTGTTGTTTCTTTCTTCACTTTGTATGCAAATGTGCTCAGAGGGTGAAAGTGCTTCTTGAGAAACCCAGCAGGATCTCCCTCAAAAAAAAAAAAAAAAAAGCCCTGAGAGGAGCAGAATGAGGGGATTCTTAAAACACGCAAGTTGCTTTTCCTCAGTCTTGAAAGATGTTGCTGTTGTGTTTACTGATAAAATTGCTGCTAGCCTTTGTGTGGGATGGGAAGGCACAACTATAGACTGATGGATTGGTTCTGTGTGAAAATGCACGAAGCCTGCTTGTAATAATAGTTTAGAAACTCTTGGCTCTTCTCTTCACTGGCGCACGACTGGAGTGTAGCGTTTCTGTTCAAAAACCTTGAACATGTGTCCTTAACTCAAACTAATACGCTTATTTACATAATAATAATATAATATAGTGCCTGCTTAGGGTAAGACTGACCAAAAATATATCTTTTTTAATCCATTAAAAAACTACCTACAAGCTTTGTTTAGACTAATATATACAAGTCAGTATACATGCCACTGAATTGAAGGATAATACCGTCTAGTAGTGTCTTTTCCAGACTAGAAGTAAAAGGTTTTAATTTTGGCTATATTGTCCTTTATCTTCAAACATGTAAATTCTGAGTTATGAGAGCGGATGATTGGTAAGATGTCATAGTTCTGTCATGAAAGGACCAGCATGCCCACACCATGTGCTTTGATGCGGGTCTGGAACGTGTCCCATAGAAACTCTGTCAGATTATTTGAAGTAGCTGCATACCATCACTTCTCGTACCCTCCTGGGTTTTTTGACAAAGTGACATTCCCACAAGACTTTCTTCACGGGTTGGATCTCTGCTCTCTTAAAACGACCCGTGCTAAGCACTCATTTTGCTTGTGAACAGGTGGGTAGGGTGTACTTAAGCCAAGGGGTATGAGGTGCTGTGCTCTATTTTAAAAATCGCGAAAATAGGTGCGAGGATAGGATGCAGAAGTATAACATATACACGCTGCTTTTAAAATGAAAGGTTCTTTATTGGTATAGTTTGATAAAGAACACCCATCATGGAAACTTTTCATTCCACAAAGGGTTAAAAAGGTTCTTAAATTTGTTAAATAAAAGAAAAAATACTGTAATATTGTGCAATATTTGTCCAATTTAAAAGAATTGTTTTCTATTGTGATAAAGATTGAAAGCTACTGATGCAAAGCTGATTTTTCAGCATCATTACTCCAGTCTTCAGTGTCACATGATCCTTCAGAAATCATTCTAATATGCTGATTTGCCGCTCTTGAAAATGTATCTTTTGTAGCAAATTAATTTTTTTAGGAAAAAAAAGACACATCTTGAAAGAGTTGCGTTGTATTGTAAGTGTCGTTTGTGTCCAAACACGTCATAAACATCTTCAAAGAAGCTGATTTACATAAAATCATCTAACACAAATGCAAGTATTGCAAAAGCAACCTAGGTGTGCTGCCAGAGCTGTGATGGTTACAACTAAAAACACTGAGAAATTCCACTAAACAGTTGCATAAGCAGACAGCAACTCGTTAAATCCCCGCTGCAAAGTGCTGTTCTATGACGACCATCTTCTCAGCATCTCAGACTGTCCTGAGGGAACTTCAAACAGCGCCGAGGCTTTAAAGGCATAAACAACAGCCTTTGAACATGCTACCTGATAGCAGATAATGTAAACACAGGTTTACAGAGAGCTCTTCAAAAAACAAGCTCAAGAGAAGACACAGCTCACTTCCCTCTAGACAAAGCAAGGTAATAACAGCCATCGAGCACAGCAGGCTCTCTAATTTAACCCTGTGCTGCTGGAGAATTTTATTTCTCGAATGGTTCAAGAGTGCAGTTCAATCTTAAACTGTGGCTAGTAAAGGCTTTCTGTACAAGGTTGGTTTCCTCTGTATTGTTCTTGGCTGCAGAGCTGGCTTGCTAAAAATCCCCATTTACTAATTTGGACTGCTACGGCACACAATATTACTATGGCTTATTCTTACTGTTAAGAGTTTTTCAAAACCTGTAACTAAGTATTTAGCTTTGCACACAACTCACAATTTTGTAATGCAGAAATGAATAGTCGAAATTGTGTGGCTTGTCGAGGAGATGAGGGTGCTGCAACATTTTTGTAAATTGCAAAACTTTTCACATAGAAGATGGCATTTAAGAGGGGCCCCAAATTGTTTATGTGTGTGGGTGGTTATATTTGTGAATTATTAAGCCTAATCTAATGACAATTTGTACATACTTTACAAGGGTGCTAATTCGTACCTCGACCTCACTCGTACGGATTCATTCGATTTTTGCTAAATCGTATGTATTTTACGCATTGCCAATTGGAATGACAAATGACCTATAGCTAACCCCACCCTTAAACCTGCTTGAGTGAGGTTGTACGAATTTGTACGAACTAGCACGAATTTGCCACATCCTACAAATACGTACAAATTGAATGAATGAATGACACATTTATATAGAGCTTTACTGTGTGTTGCCATACACCCAAAGCGCTTTACACGTTTTAAGCTTTTCAAATGTACTTAAGTTTAAGAAACAGCCATAAAAAGGGTACTCTCTTTAAGTGCACTTAAGTGGCCTTGTATTTCATTTCATTAATATCTGCAAATATTTTTATCTTTTTTAATGAAATTTATTTAAAGCACAATATGTAAGATTTTATTTGTTATACAAAAACCACTAGGACAGTGTTATATATTTCATACAGTTGTGTACTTGCATTATCTTTAATTAAAAAGATTAAAATAATGAACTGTCCCTGATCGCCTATCAATGACGCAATATCCGCACTATCCTCAGTTTCCACCTATTAATACTACACGCGTGGACAAATGCAGAAGTGGTAGTTATTTATTGCGCATTTGATTTGATTTGAATTGATTACACTCTCCACAATCCCAAAAAACATAGATGTATACAAACTGATATATTTAAAAAATGACTGAAAGTGGAGACACGGCTCGTTTTAAGTGTACAGATCTGGCCATTAAAAATGCGCGCCGGAAGGAAAGTGATCTCGCGTGACACCGGTGTATTACGCGTGAAAACA
>JAUCMT010000068.1:4204567-4215831 GCA_032357475.1 Enteromius thamalakanensis
CTAACTCAATTACTTTTTGGCAGAAGTAATTTGTAACTGTAACTAATTACTTTTTTAACGTAATATGACAACACTGAGTATGACCAAAGAAAGGTTTGCCTAAATAGGTCAAACGTATAAGACAGACCAACAGTTTCCATGTGACTAAAACTGAAATTGTTTATTTTCTGATAAATAGCCTGACCTATACTGCTGATCTTGCTTATATTTCAGATACATAATTTAGGAAAAAATCCAAAGCATAAGAGTTCCCGATAGAAACCATGCATATTTAGTTTTTCAAAAAGCATCAGGATATTACTGAGACAGGTTACATGCAGAGCAAAATGTTTTTCATAACCAAATGTAATGCCTTCCTATGCCTGTTATTTCACAATGTGCACACAGTTCCATCCATGCTTTCATTTCAGTAAAAAGCATTGGTCAAGGCTTCAGACATTCACCATTTTCTTCTGTTAACTTGAGGAGAAAAATGACTAAATTGCGGGCTAAGCTGGTCAGCATGGTTCCAGTCAGTCATTACTCTCTCAGAGTCAGACTGCATAAAGCCTCGGTGGCCCACTTTTATACGTACACTTGTTATCTTGCAGACTTTTTTGGACGTTCGCTTAACGTGTACAAGATGAAGTCTATGAATACTTCAACATCAACATATACTTCTCATGTCTGCAAACACAGCGGCCACTCAGAAGCCACGGCAAGAAGAGGTCACGGGTCAAATAAGTCATTAGCACACACTTGCACTGATGGTGACACTGATGTTGAGGGCTTTTGAACATCTCACAATAAGTACCAAAGAGTCTCAATCAACAACATGAGAAGAATAACGTAGAGCATTGGAGTACAGACACTGGAGGTTTCAAATCAAAAGCTCTTGCTTTGTCTGATTGAGACGGTAATGACGTTGGCGCAGAAAGCGAAGGCAATCTTTAACAGCTTCTCTCAGTCTACCAGATGTAACTGCTTGTTTTATTACCGTAAATGCTTGTGTGTAACCTTTAAGAAAGTAAGAAGTGTTTTTGTTGTTGTGCAAAAAGCAACCATCAAACACCCTCCCACCCAAGGCACACCTTTGCATTTTTCTCAA
Organism: Enteromius thamalakanensis; assembly: GCA_032357475.1. Classification (NCBI taxonomy): domain Eukaryota; kingdom Metazoa; phylum Chordata; class Actinopteri; order Cypriniformes; family Cyprinidae; genus Enteromius; species Enteromius thamalakanensis. The sequence goes on from JAUCMT010000068.1 coordinate 4,205,655, forward strand.
GTGAGTTTTCTAACAGATTATGTTTTTAGCCACCGGCAACACTGACAGTGCTGAATTGCATGCTTTTTAACTTTTTTATAGATTTGGGTAGGGTGTGTTATGCCATAAAATGATAATGATTAAGTACTGATGTGTTTTCTCTGTAAACCACAACTCTTATAGAAACTGACTTAGCAAAACTCAGTGGTGCATATATTGTTCAGGCCTGGAAGAGCTGTTCTGCTGTCATCAATGTAGAGGTCTTGGGGGAACTACAAGGTCTAATGCATGACCACTACTGAATGAAGACTCACTTCTATTCATCAAAACATTGCATGGCATAGTGAATGAATCTGACTTGTGGAAGTTTTGTAGCTTGAAAATGCAAATTTTATTTAATTTTTTTAATGAAAACATTACTTCAGCAGAACCTTTATTCATTAATTAGTGTAATACTTCATGTGGTGTCATCATTAACAGCTTGAGACTTGCATCATGAAGAGTTGGTCTTCAGTTAAGCTCAGGGGTTTGTCCTCTAGGGAAGCAGACGGATTGAGACTGCCTTCATTTACGGTACTTTGCAAACCTCAAAGTGAGTGAATGTAAACAACGGTAGAGTAACGGCTGAATAAATGTTACCATCCACACACCAAACGCTATACTCCCTAAACCCTGTCACTCGGTTTCTCTAGCGATTTATTAGTTTGTGGGCTTTTAAAGCTTTAGAGAGGCTGACAGATTCTAAATGGAGCTGTGTAATACATGAGAGGATGATACGTACCTAAAGGGCTGGGCTGTTTAAATGTTTCATTTCGTGTGTAGCTGTAGGATGACACTGCATTTAAAGGAATAGTGACATGCAACACAGTCTGATGATTCTTGCCAATTTAAAGCTAACTTTTACAATTTTTGAACAATTTGTCTAAACACCAGTTATGGGAAAGTTGAGAGAATACAAATACAAATTGGCGAATTTAAAAAACATACGATTTAGCAAAAATTTTATAAATTCGTACATGTAAAATATATATGAATTGACTTGAGACTGGGCTGTGATGTACAGTAATAACATAATCGCATTTTTGTTGAACTATGTCTTTAAATTCAAGACTAAAATGCATCCACTTTGGCATATCTCACTGAGCATTCAGAAAATGGTTAATCGTAAAGTCACAAGCAAAATTCCCTGCTCTTTGAACAATTAGTAAATGATAATGACACATTTAACCATCAATTTGGCAAGATTCAGAAATCTGCAGATATGGGCAGTTTGTGTTGTCCATTCACCTTCTACAAACAAACTAATCCAAGGTGATATATGGTCTGGAGACAGAGAGAACTCAGATCAAATGTTAGCAAGTGATGCAATGACAAAAAAAATATCTGTCTGAATTGAATTATTGTTCTGACTTATGACATATATATTTTTTTATATTTACTTATTTTTAAGTAATTTCTTTCTTATTTAAAAAAAATTGGTTAAAATGTAATACATCAAGTTTGTTTATCTCTCAATCATCATTGCATTATAGATGCACAATAAAAACTGGGATGATAAAAGTATGACGACCAAACTAGGTGTTTTTTATATTATACCAAATGAGCATAAAATACTGGTGTATCAAAAATAAATTAAATAATAAAACTATTGCAGTTTGTATATTTAAGTGTTTATAGACAGAAAACTCTTTATATGCCAGGTTTAGAGGGTCAAGATAGATAATATACATAGATTAACTTAAAAATAACAACAACAATAAAATAAAAATAACAAATTAATCCAACTGATGTTGGTGTTGCATGAGTAGTTAACCATCTTGACACATCCCCAAAAACGTTGATGAGTCTGTCATTAGGCAGAGGTGACACTAAACGCCAATGGACCCTTATCCTGATGAAGGTGAATTTTCAATTGATTAGGGCTGGCAGTGGGTCTTTGGTCGAGAGATTAATCTGTCTGTGCCATTCTCACCAAAGTCTCCATCAGTCATTTGAGGTAAAATGTTTACTCAAGGAGTAAAGCATGCTTGATCATTTATCTAATTCCTGGACGAGGTCCACTGGGCCCCACATCATTACTCATGTAGGACGAGGGTCCAGAGGGGCCAAGCAAACAAACCCATTTAAGCAACCTCTCTTGAACACAAACCTGGAGCACTTTGACACTAACACACTTGGGGTTGTGGGCAAGGAGGTCAGCGGGGTTAAACTAACTCAGAGATGTCACAACGACCCATAGCCATCCACATTGCAGCCTTGTAAAATTGGCCCCAATCGCACTAAATAACATTGCTTATACTGAAGGTTAGATTTTCAGTAAAATATTTTATATATATATAATTATAAATATATAATTGGTTTGTAAAAGGTGTGTTAATGCATGTTTGAGTTTTCGTTGCATTTACAGGTTTTGACCTGCAGGAGAATTTCAAGTGCTCTGCGAAACAAATGGTCCTCCTGACAAAGAGTAAAAGCTTTGTTTTGCTCATCCATAACTGTCAGACAAAAAATGGATGAACAAATCCCAGAGACTACAATAAATGAGGGACACACAGTAAGCACCAAGGTTAACACGCTAGCAACGCCCTAGCTACCACCCAAAACAGACTAATTTCACAGATTTAGACACACTTACCTTTGCAGTGAGACATTCGGTTAAAGACTTTATTATTTTATGAGGCTTATCCACTAGAGAAGTGTGAAGACTGAATTAATTTTTTGGCCTTGGACCAATGGTGCATGATACTCTAGCATTGGAGTGTCCTGCAGTTATAGCTACATTCAAACCAAATGTTCAGACCCAGAAACAGTAAAGCCTACTATTTTTGAGATGCTGCTTTTATTACATTTATTCAAGAATTAGGATGGCTGGAAATTGATAACATTTCACTAAAATTATTATTAGGAAACACATCAAGACAATTAAGAGTTCATGAAAAATTATTCTAAAAAGACAAGAACAATGAAAATATTCTAGTTAGTGTTTGTTTTTATCTTTTCTTTTTACTCCTTTTTCTCCTTTCTTTCAATGTGCACACTCCAGATCAATAGGTGGCGGTAATTCACCTTTTGCATTGGCTTGTCAAACAACCATAAAAGACCAGGCCCATATTCCTCAAAAATAAGTAATTAAGAAAGCATATTAACCCTTAAAACACGTATTAAAAATTTTCAAAAATGTAAATTCTGTCAAGATTTACTCTCAAGTAGTTTCAAACCTGTATAAATTGTGGTGCCCAAACTAGCCTGGTTACACACTTTCTTCAAAATATCTTCCTTTGTGTTCAGCAGAACAAAGAAATTTAAACAGGTTTGAAATTACATGAGGGTGAGTAAATGATGACAGAATTTTCCTTTTTGGGTGAACTACTCCTAAAATTGTTAGAAATATGGACAAAGACAAGGAGAAAACAACCATAAATCCGTCTTTCGGATGAGACGTTAAACTGAGGTCCTGACTCTCTGTGGTCATTAAAAATCCCATGACACTCATCGTAAAGAGTAGGGGTGTAACCCCGGTGTCCTGGCCAAATTCCTCAATTCAGTGACATGTCCTCCAAGCCACCAGGGGGTGTGTCGGTATTGCCCCATACTCCACAAAGGTAGATGGCGATAGAGCACCCTGCCCCTTACAGCTCATCATTAAAGCAGGACTGAACCATGGAAGCAGGCTCAGTGTAGGAGGTTGCACCATTCTCAGATGTGGGACATGTTCTTGCTGTCCTTCGACTCTTGAATCCCCACTCTTAGACCACAATGGCCCAGCTCGCTACATCATAGTCAGCTCCCTTGCCAACACCTGATCCCAAGCTACCACCGCCCCACAGTGCTTAGATGGCAGTCCTGAAAACTTCCAACTTCCAACTACAACCCAGTTTTTTTTCCTACAGACAGCAGTAAGGTGGCATATATAACACTATGCCACTCCATTTGGGCAAGGCCCTGGATTGGGCCTCAGCATTGTGGAATAAGGAGTCACCTCATATCCCTATCTCAGGGTTCCTGCAGTGCTGCTGAATTTGCCATTGAGTTCTGTACTCTGACTACCGAGAGTGGGTGGGATGAATCTGCACTAAGAGCAATTTTCCACAAAGCATTGTCCTCTAAGCTTAAGGATGAACTGGTCTTCAGAGACTCCCCATCATACCTTGAGTCCCTCATTGATCTAGCCATTTGTGTGGACTACTGCCTCAAAGAGAGGCAAACTGAGAGACAACAGAAGACACAGCCTGTTCTGACAATATTGTCTATCCCACTCTTGATCCCAAGGAAACCATGCAGCTAGGGGCTACTAGGATCTTGCCTTCTGAAAGAACCCAAAGAATGAAGGAGAGGTGCTGCATTTATTGTGGGAAGCTAGGACACTTCTGGGCAATCTGCCCAGAGCGGTCGCGAAGAGTGAGATCTCGTTCTGGAGTAGGGGTTCCAGGGCAAGAGTAGGCATCATTCCCTGTTCCATTTTCTCCTATTTCTTTGACCATCCAGGGAGTCATCTCCCATAAAGGACAACTCCATCAGGTGGAGATCTTCATTGACTCTGGTGCAGCAGGTAACTTTATGAACCTCAAGTGTGATCAAGATCTTTTCCTAGATCTCCAACCTCTCTAATGTGCACACCATGTCGGGCCAGCCAACCAAGCGTCCCCCCCTTTGTGATTTTTGTCTTCCCATTGAGTGTCAGCCAGGCTCTCCCAGGTACCCTGAGGCCATCCCCATGGACATTATAATGATTCCCAAGCCACAGATGACTTCCAAGTCACTCCATCCGACTTATCCCGAGTTCCTTGAGCAGCCTCACTGCCACAACAAAGGCTCTATAATTGCCCCATTGATCTGTTACCTGAAACCTGCCCACCTCATGGAAGGTTGTTGTTACGACCCTTGGGGTTTTAGAGGTACAGTATTTGTGTTGCACACTTTGTTTGTAAGACATTGGCAAGTTACAATCCCAGCACTGGTTGTAACCAAAGTGATGACAAACTAAATACTTTATCAGCAGAAGGTGTTTATTTATATACAATACAAAGGAAATTGGTACCAAGTCAAATATTTAAAAGTGAAAATAATTTTTTAAAGTCAGGCATTGATAGAAAGACTGGCTATAGGTACGGCTCAATATAAACCAAAAACCCAGTCTAACTAATCCACAAACCCCCTCTAAGTTGTAGATTTGCATGATCAGAGACCAGCGCATCAGCCTCTGGTTCTGATTATACATCATTGACAGGAAAACGAGTGGGTTATGGTCAGTATAAACGACAACAGAAGCAAACTAGAACCCACATACACTTCAAAATTTTGGAGTGCCATAAGAAATGCAAGCGCCTCTTTTTCTATAGTAGAATAATTAAATTTTTGCTTGAATGATTAAACTGTTGCTTAAAAAATTTGCGGAAAAAATAACAAATCGGGTGGTCAATTCCATCTACATCCTCTTGCAATAGGACTGCTCCCCACAGCACTAGCATCAACCTCCAACTTAAAGGACAGATCAAAATTTGGTGCTGCAAGTACTGGAGCAGTGCTTTTACACTGTCAAATGCATGTTGGCATTCCAAAGACCACTTAAACTTTTGTGAGGGGCTCAACAAACTTGTGAGAGGACTTACAACACTTGAGAAGTTTCTACAAAACCAATGATAATATCCAGCCATCCCTTAAGAATTGCCTCAATTGACGCCGAGAAGTACAAACAGAAAATTTGAGATTGGTGAATCTTTAGCAGCAACTGGACAGTCTGCCCAACCTGTTTTCCAAGATATGTAACGGTTGCTTTAGAGAAATCACATTTCGCAATTTTTAATGTTAAATTGGCTTTTGATAACCGTTCAAACACTGAATTCAACTGGGACATTTACTCCGGCCAATTAGTTGAGTAAATTGTCCAGATATGCATTACACCCAGGCACACCTGCCAGTACAGTAGCGACTAAATGTTGAAACATTGCAGGGGCATTGCAGAGCCCAAAAGCCATAACTCAGTACTATATAAACTAATCTAGAGAAATTAATGCAGATGTCAGAAGAACGAGGTGTCAAAGGCACTTGCCAATAACTTTATTCCAATTTTGTTACAAACTGAGCTGTACCTAAATTGTCAATACAATCTTCCATCCGCGGTAACAGGTAACTTATCGGCACTGTTGTATTACTGTGGTTTGACTTAGGGTACCACCAAAAAGATTTGGATACATTATAACCAATTTACATAGTAAATTTCAGAAAGATATGTTACTTTTCATGTTAATCGGGTCAGATTAGATCAAGAACATCTTCTGTCACTTTAATTCAGCGTAAAAATAGACTCAGCGTCGAAAAACTATTGCGGCACAGCCGCTTCTGCTCTGCACCTGCTATGCGCTGCCGTGCCGGCCCTGCGTGCTGTGTGAAAGCTGACATCCGTTAACATGGCCGTCTGAAAAAATAAGCGCTGCTTACGCCCTGCTGACGCATGCAGTGTGAAACCGCTCAGTCCCCGCTGTAGAGATTAGAGCTTCTTTGAGCTGCTGAATACCTGATTTTTTCTGCAATATTCATTAACTAGATAAAATGAACATTCTCAATATTAATTTCACTCTTGATCATGTAAACAGGGCAACTGAAATATATATCCCTTCAATGATGTTTTTGTTATGGTAAATGCAGTGATGGACAGTAGCATTCGCTACAAGTAGTGACGCTACTAGTTTAACTACATTTCTCAGTAGCGTGTTGGTAGCGTCGCTATTTTCACATTAAAATAGCTTTTCAGTAGCGAAGATATTTTATTGATCAAGTAGCGTGGTAGCGTCCACACAAGCTAACGCTTCATTTCCCAAGCATTACTGATGCTTAAGCACAAATCTGAACTACAAATGCTACCAGCTAATATCTTTAGCGAAGTAACGTAGGCTAACTGTCAAAACTCAAATGATGTAAAAAAAAAAAATAAGCTGCTGTAACAGTATAAGGCGGTAGAGCTGGCTACAGCATACAATCAAAGGTGGTTTAGAGAGGCTTGTCTGGCTGGCTGTAAATTTGGGCTGAAAGTATTCATAACTGATACAACAGTACTACAATTAACACTGCCCAGTGGGGTGGCCAGGAGTCGGCCAGGGGTGGCCACGGCGACCTCTGGCCACCCTCTGGTTGCGCCATTGCCTATGAAAACGAAATGCCCCCCATTGAAGATGTTTTGGTGACGTCCCTGTGCACAGATCCAATTTACTGTTACACATGTCTTTTCAGTCTTTTATTATTGTTAATTCATTACGTAAGTAATGAGGATTTATGTGAATAATCACTAATTATGCACACATTTGACGGTTACATGATTTTACTGATTTACACATGAGAGTTGGCTTTTAACGGAGCAGTGAAACACAGATAGGAAGGGAGAAAAAAGTATTTCTATTAACAGCGCAGTCCTAAAAAAATATCTTACAGCAAACACTTTGATGAAAACTTTCACTCTCAAAGCCTCAAGCACCACCCGCTGGTGAAGACGTCTAACAGCAGATGGCTTCTTAGATCGGTCATCTACTGCTTTTCCTGCAGTTCCCAGATGTGCGCTCTGTCGTATTTAAAGCACTGAATTTTAGGAAGCGAATTTGTAAAGTGAAATAAAACTAAACAAAAGTTGCCTGACGAATATTATTGCTGGAAGTATTAAACAAACTGAATATTTTGTGAAAATGAACTTTGTAAGGTGAATATTGATTACTGAATTTTAACAATGAAAATGTTTTTTGCGTTTGAAATATTCACTTAGTAAATATACAACCATGTTAAAATGCAAGCAATAAAAATACAATGCATTAAAATGCAAGCACTGTTAGTTGTCGATTTGTGGAATTCAAAAAGCTTTTTATTTAAAGTACTTTAGGCAGGATTTTTGTTCCATATTTAACTAAAAACAGCAAGAGAGAAAACTAAAAGAGGCAGAAATTTTGATAAAAATTTATGAAATGTAAATCATTGTCCATCATTTTACAATCAATAATAAAGACAAACATGTTGCAAAATTAAAAATATTTCATATTTTCTATGGAATGGAGGCAATGGTTGAATGGGCCCCAGACATCCCTTCATACTTACTGCTCGCAATACCTCAGAGAAGATGAGAAACTAAATTCACATGAAGCCCTTTTTATTATTGACTTTTCTATATTTTCTACAGATCCGATTCAAAGAATATTAAGCATTTTATTTCTGGAAAAGAAAAATACATAATTTTGAATATATTTTGGAGAATGGATGAATTAAAAAAAAAAGAGAGAATTTGCTTTATTCAGACTCATTTTGCCATCATGGGTCACTTTTTTTACAGTTTAAACATAAGATATTTGGAAAGACACATTATTTTTTGTGTATTTGTAATGTCTTGTGTTTTTTTTGCACTTCTTCTTTATTGTACTTCAGTACACTTGGCAGGGTAGCACTATTTGTCTCCCTTAAATTAAATCCTTGTGCTTTAATTATTCTACTTAGTTGCTTAGCTTAAGACTTTGCTAAAGAAATAAATATAAAGGTAAATGTAAATCCGTAGAGCTGACTGAGTCCTTGGCTGAAAGTTTGAGTGAATGTTTGCATTAAATGTTTGCATTCTGCTCCATTATTCCCAAATGCAAATTTTCTTTCTGCTTGTTTAGGTGCTATTAAAGATTTATTTGACTAATTCCGATTTGCATTTCTACTCGCATTTCTACATTTGCATTTCTACATTTTTTAATGCAACGATGAGGACAAAAGAGAAAGCCACATTACAATGACAGATTTAAGAGATATATTTCAAAATGCTTTGCAAAATATGTTATTTTTTGAACAACTGGATTGGTAGTTTGTTGAGTTGAGTTTTCACAAAAAGCTTTGTAAATTTTCACACAAACCATGAACTATTTTTATGATGAGGCTATTAATATTTTATTTATATGCATGGTTAATTAATAGTTCTATATTGTTCAGATGAGAACTAAATCTGGGACAATTTTGAAACCAAAAAAGAATAACACTCATAATAACAATTACTGTTAGGTTTCTATTTGTCTTTAGTTTGTTGTTCTTTGTAATTATGTTATGATACCATTTTCTTGACTTCCTGGGGTCCGTTCTTCGTACCTTGATAACTACTGTAAGTTAGATGGATTTTATGGTTGACGATTGCACCTGATCTTAGATCGTTTGGTTCTTTGACGCTCATCTGAGACTTGTGTCATAGCAACAGGTCCGTAAGCTTAAATGAATACCCACAGTTTTCAAGCTTTCTTATTAGCAGATTCAGAAATCAGAAAGCAATTCTCCATGTCTATCTACACACGAATGATGACCACAGCCACATATATATATATATATATATATATATATTAGGGCCGGGACTTTAACGCGTTAATTTAGAGTAATTAATTACACAAAAATAACACGTTAAATTCTTTTAACGCATTTTAATTGCATTTATTTTTTGCACCACAGAACGTTTCTCTTTTCGGCGGACCGATTATACTGGAGCACCAACTAGCATTTTAAAGTAGGGCTCTCAAGTCTCACGCATTCACTGTGAGACACACGCATTTCAGCTAGTTCACACGTTCTCACGCCACACCTTGTATTTCTCACGCTGAAAAGTAAGAGATAATTATAACTTGTATATACAGTTAATAGACGAGGCGCTAGCATGCAATGTTCCAGCTTGCCAGCACGATCGTTACTAGGCAACATGGGTGCGCGCACGCACACACGGAGTGGAATTTGAAAGAGCAATAATGACGGATGCGGTCAGTGATCCATTCATTATTTATTTATGTGTGTTACTTAATTTTATGATTCCTGGACAAAATCAGTTGCCTGTGATCGAAGATAGTGTGAGCTGCTGCTGGGAAATACTGCCAAATTCTTACTAAATTATTTCTAAAGTTTCAGATTCTACAGTCTTACTAGCTATATGTGTACAGTATGCATTTATATTAAATTGGCTCAGTTGTTCGGTTGACTCTTTTGGCACCAAATTTATCTGTTTATTATAGATACATTTGTATTTTTTTAAATATATGAAGGTATTTATTTCATTTGGTTGAATTTGTCTCTTTTATCAGGTTCACCAATTGTTATAATTCATATTTGTGCTGATCATTTATGAACAATAAGTAAAATTACCTGCTAGCAAGAACTTCAGAGAATTGGGTGGGCCAGAGGGGCTGCTGTGCTAATATTTTGTGGCAGGTCA
>JAUCMT010000068.1:4215931-4241055 GCA_032357475.1 Enteromius thamalakanensis
AAGTGGATGCTGCACACTGGTGGTGGTTGAGGAGAGACCCCCCACATGATTGTAAAGCGCTTTGGGTGTATGGCCATCCACAGTAAAAGCGCTATATAAATGCATCATTCATTCATTCATTCATTCAGAAAATGAACAAAACATGAAGAGGTAGAAGAAATGTGTTGCACACAATGCATGACAGTATGTTAATAATAGGCTGCACATTAAATCATGTTTGTGACTGATCTTATTAAAGATATGCTAAAACTCTGACAACGCACAGAAATGCTATAGCGCCAGAAATGGAAGTAATCACTACATTAACATACATAGCAAATCCAAAAATGCAACAATGCATTTTTATAAAACGATAAAAGCAGTGATGATTCACCCAAAGTGATCACCCAAACAATTACAGCACTTTCAGAACCTTCTTGTGTGCCTGTTTATTTCTTATAAAATGTGTTAAGTATGACAGCATGGTAAATGAAAAATTAAGAATATATATGGGTGTTTCTTCAACTAGGTGGACTTTTATGTTCTTTGGTGATATTTTAAAAAAATACATATCATTTTGGAGAAATTTTACTTTCTTTGTCAAACTAACAATATAATTGTCACTATGCCGCTGTGGCAAAGTTGAGGTTTAGCTTCTCTATATTTCCATGAGGCTCAGAGGCTAAAGATTCAAATTCACGTGAACATTTATTTCAGGAATTACACACATAAAGGCAGAAGAACACACAAACCTATGCACACGAAGACACTAGCACACAGTAACGTACTTTAAAGAGCGACAACAGGGAATGAAATAAGACATGGTTATATACAAGATACAATCAAGGGATAAAGGGGAACACCTGGGCTGAGCAGTAAACCGAACTGTATTGAGGAGAAACAGATTAGTTCTGGCCTCATCGGCCGAGCTCATACCTAACACTGCGTTGAGCTGAGAAGTTCCAGCAGCCGAAGCAGGTTCAGAGGAGTCGAGGACAGTGTCAGGATCCGGTTCGCTGTCGGGAATCTCGAGCTCTGTGAACCACCGTCATTCACAGGCTCCGGTGGTCATTCACAGGCTCAGGCTCCGTATATCCAGCTCGGTCACTGCCTGTAAGGGCGCTGCGGCAGTATATGAAATGATGTCCGGATTGATGTCCGCAGAGACGTGTGCACTCACCATGCCCCGAGTCGTTGAAGGTCATGGATGTAATGTTCTTCGTGTATGTGGTTCGTCTCGTTACTTTGTTCAGCACTCTCTGTGGTTCATTAAATGTTCTTTGAAGCTTATCTCTAAATCTGTGTTTTCGTGCCTGCTGGAGAAGTACACAACCCGCTTCATCACAGCACACCAGTGTAACAAACAATTGTTACAATAATACAGTTTAAAAATATGACTGGTATATCTGGTAACTCTGGTAACAGTTTCACAAACGGGGCTTAGCTTAAGCCAGGACTAGGCATTAGTTAAATTAAGATATTTAAGTAACTTTTACAAATATGCCTTATAAGAAAATATTACAGGTGTGCATCTGAACACAGAACAATGCCACTGACATGTTTTAAGATATATCAGAGCAAGATATTTTCATCTGAGACAGCTCAAACATGCAATTTAGTCTGGGACTAGTTTAAGCCTTGTCTGTCGCAAGTTTCAGTGTCATTTCCACCACAACACTGTAATTTCCTTTTAAAAAGTTTGTGTTAAAGATTATTTAGATGGTTTCTGTGGAAATGTTCAGTGACGTTGGAGCACATGTTGGACATGGAGTGAAATGAAAATGTTTATCAACAAAATAATGAAAAATCAAGCTAAATATTTGCTTCATCAGTAAATACATTTATTCTATGTCATTTCCAAACATGCTATACCTTTTTGAAAAGCTAAAAATTATAAGTTAAATAAGAGTATTTTGCATACATTAAATGATAAGCACTAATCCAAAGCTAATCAGTGAAGCTATCTTCCATTTTTAGAAACAAATACATAAATGTTATTTCCACCACAGAGGGAAAAGACAGCATGTTGTTGAAATGACATTTATGGTTACAAAATACAATTGATATGGATTGCGAGAGTAGATTTTTTATCTTAAAATATATTACAATACTTTTTTGTATTTATATTATTTTTATTCCTAAGTAATATTACTTTTATATTAATAAAAAGATTCCACCTAAGGTACTAAAAGAAAGGCATTTAGGGACAAAATAAAAGCTGACCCTTTAAAATTTGAAGAAAGACTTAAAGGAGAGATACCAGAGGGGAAAAAAGGAGTAGTATGATGGAGATATGTATCCTGGCATCATACAGGACACTGATGTCCGTCTTTCTTGTTGTTTTTTTGTTTGTTTGTTTTGTTTTTTAGCTACTAAGGGATGAAAATTGTTTTGCCTTGCCATGAGTTGTGCCAATTATTTAAAGTATGCACTGTAACCGCTCATCTGTGAGACAGTTTAATACATCAAACTCAGCACTACACAAAAAAACAGGTGTTGTTATGTTTAATGACTTTGTGAATTGAGAGTTATAACTTAAAAGTGTTACTCCACCCAAAATGATAATCAATGATAATTTCCTCATTTTGTCAAAAATTATCTTATCAAATAATTAACCTTATCCCCAATGTCATTCTCGTAAAAGCTTTGTTCGTCTTCAGAACACAATTTAAGAAAACCAGGAGGCTTACAATTACACTGTCAAGGAGCAGAGAAGTTGAAAGATGTCACCAGGCTGGGCTCCTCCATCCGCCATCAGTAGTTCAACCGTAACGTTATGAAGCTTCAAGAATACTTTCTGTATGGAAAGTAAACAAAACTAGCAGGTTTATTCAAAGATGCGGCACCAGAACGTCAAGATGTATGCTATCAACTAAACACACTTCTGTATTAGATGCAATGAAAAGCTTGTTTGTACAAATCAAAGCGTGCATGTACAAGACGTATCTTTCAGTTGTGTCTAACACAGAACTGCATACGTTATGTGCGTTCACCAGATGATCTACAAAATGGAGATACATTGGCTTTACATGCCAAATTGTTGAATAAACTCCTAATTTTTAGTTTTCTTCCCATACAAACGTATTGTTGTAGCTTCATGGTAAACACTGATGGCAGATGGAGCATTCAGACGTCTTCTTTCATACTTCTCTGCACCTTGTCAGTGGTAATTGTTTAGCAGTCAGGAGGACAGTCACAAGACTCCCGGTTTTCTTCAAAAATCTCTCCGAAGATTAACAAAGCATACTGGTTTGAAGTGAAACTGGGGTAGGTGATTAATGACATTTAACCCTTTAAGACTTTTTCTAATAAACATTTCTACTGTTTCTCTACATACATGTTAATGCATTGTCATTTCCACCACACCGTCATTAAAAAAAAAAAAAAAGTTCTCATCACACATGACTCCACACTATATGAAATCATGCTCTATTTGATATAAATATTCAAGTTATTTATTTTCTAATAAACTCTTACCCCAAACAATATTACCTCTCAGAGTGTGACAGGTGTACAGAATTTGGTCCTTAGGGCAGTTTATCCCATTGACAAATTTATAATTATTGTACATTGTAGAAAAACTGGTAAAACTAGTTACAATAATTGTCTTGGACAATTCTTAAGTGGCATAAGTTATTATATTTTTAAATAACAGCTAAACCGAATGCTTAGGCTAGACCTTAACCTTAAAAGTGCTCTTTTATTTCCTTTTTAGACAACCAACCAATCACAGTCTTTAAAAGATCATAGGGGTACAAGTTTTTGTCTTGTCCTGACTCAGAGTTACTCTCATGATTGGTCCTGAATCATTAAGATACAACTCCTAGTTAGAAATGAGAAATCTCTGAGAGGATTCTTAAAGTTGTTAAGAATACAGGCCCAGAAGAAGGAGTACTGTGGAAGTAGAGGAGACTTTGGTGAAGCGTACAGCTATTTCTTCTGCATTTAGACACTAGAATACTGTTTCACTGAGTAGGAATATAAATAAACAAATGCATTATAAACATTTTTGAATTGTTCATTTCATGTGTGGTTGAAGAAGTGAAAGAAAACAAAAAATCTGTACTTTTCTGTGTGCACACACTCAAAGCGCTCAGAAAGCATGCAAACTCAGGATCTTCTGATTGAAAAGACATCCAGAATACACACACAAGAGTATTGCGAATTGCTTGGTATTTAATGCCATTACATTGGCAAAATGTTGTTCATGAATATGGCAGAGCAGTGGGAGGAAAGTCATGTGAATAAACAGCTGAAAAAACTAAAAAAGTTACTGTAAAGGCCTAAACTGCAGAAATGGAGTAGGAGTTTCGAAATAGGAGAGCAACATTTTAACATTTCAATAAGGTAAAGTTCCACCTTAAATGATAATACGTTCGTATTTGTTAATGCAATTAATGGAATTTCACTGTACCATAAAATACAAACAAATATGTTGTACATGCCCGTTGATACAGTAATGCATTTTTGTGGTATTCTAAATGAGTTTAATGCAGTTAAGATGTGGTAAACCTAATTAAAGCATGAAGTTGACGTCCAGGCTGCCACTTTCAGTTAGAACATGTGGAGAGAAAATAAGAGAGACGTAAAGATCCATAATTACAATCTTAGGGCACAGAACAGACGCCCGCACCACCCGCAACCAGAGGATTACAGACAACTCAGCTTATAGGAGCTGTGCTCAACATTTCTCCTGATTCTGCTGCAGTCGTGCAAGAACAAAACAAGAGAGCTGGTTTGTGTGAACGTACACGTAATCAGACAACCTAATCGTTAAAAATCTGTTATGCTGTGGCTGCATACAAAATGGCATGTCTGAGAAGGTACGGCCATAAAAGTGTGTGGTATAAAATCCAGAGGTACTGCATTTGTATTCTTTTCATTGTAATGTGATCTACAGCATCAGTGATTCACTGCCATGGAATAACTGTGTTGACAATTCAGTATCTGGCTCATGTAGTAGGAAATTGTGCAAATTAAGAGGCATTCAGCATGTGTGTGTGTGTTTAATCAAGTAAAGGTCATTAATATATGTAACCCTCGACCACAAAACCAGTCATAATGGTCCATTTTTTGAGATTCAGAAATTGAGATTAATATATCATCTGAAAGCTGAATGAATAAGATTTCCGTTGATGTATGGTATTGTTAGGATAAGGCTATTTTTGGCTGAGATACAACTATTTGATAATCTGGTATCTGAGGGGGCCAAAAATATCCTCACAATTGTATTTAAAGTTGTCTAATGGAGTTGCATATAACTATTTAAAAATTTAATTTTGATATATTAAAGATAGGAAATGTACAAAATATGTTCACGGAACATGAGCTTTGCTTACTATGCTAATGATTTTTGAAAACAAAACAAAACAATAATTTTGCTAGAGATATGTCTGTGTTACTTCTGACTTAATTTGTGGTTTGATTATGAAAAATATTTAATTAAATTTTTTATCCATAATAATAATTGAAATATTTTGTTTGTAATTTTAGGGCTGAGCAACAATTAATTGTGATTAATAGCATACAAAACAAAGGTTTTTGTTTACATAATATTTGTGTGTGTAATGTGTATATTATTATGCATATATAAAGGCACACACACAAATATATATTTTGAAAACAAGTTGAGCAATTCCACTTGAGAATGAGTGAGGATGTGTGAGGTGCAAAGAAAAACAGCTGTTTAATGTAGTGTTTTCACACCGACTTAGCCATGTAACGTGTTGAAGACTCATTATGTACAAAAATAGCTCTGTGGTGATAACTGATGTAGTTTGTCAAGCTTTGCAAAATGTATGTTGTGCTGGCAAAGTTGTTTTAGGTTTAATCCGAATTAGAACTTAGAATAAGCCTTTCTTAGGGGCTGGAAAACACCAGTTAATTAGGCCATTTGTTTCCATTGCTTGCAAGGACGAGCCAGTAGTGCTGTCCGCGGAACAGAAAGCTCTTCAAAGTCATAAAGCTAAAGAACACGGCTGCAAGAAACGTTCCCCAGATCACTCAATTTAGCTGACTGTGGAGGAATGCTTTGTCCCCTTTCATTGCTGCCTAACTCGCGAACTGAATCGGAAGGCGAAGAGGTCACCCAGAAGAAAAGAAAGTGAGGGTCTGCAAGATGGGTTATTTAGCGCCTCTGAAAAAGCCTCTTCTCCACGCTCTCCGTGAAATGCATTCCTATCCTTGCCGGCAGCAGGGTTATTATCCCTCTGTTGGTGCCAGCTTGTAGGGTTTTAAGAGGAGACGAACTCCAATATCTCCCTTATCTTCCTCCCCATCAGCATTCAGATAGCCACGACTCAGTTCCCTGGAGGCTGGAAGTGGTGCAGAGAGATTCCTGGGTGCTCAGAGCTTCCTCCACTCCTGGTTTAAGTGGCGGGGTCAGAGTTCAAAGGCGTCGGAGATGTGCATCTGTAGCCGCTCGACCCTCGACCCTCAAAGAGACCAGCCAGCCGCAGCCTAATGTGTATTAGCAAGACAAAGAAAGCAGGAGGGGCCGGGCTTTGATTTGCCTGAGATTTATGGCCATGATGAAATCCGGTCTGAATATACGCCGTTTCCCTACTTTCTATATCATTTACTAAGATCTAAATGGACTGCTTTTGTTCCAGGAGACGGACGCCTGGGATGAAAAGGCGTTACATTGAAAGAGGGGCGGCGAGGGGAGGGTTCCCGGCTGACCGGAGATGCTCTTTTCAGGTTTCCTTCAGCTGATGTGGGCCAGCGTGCATCAAAGAGGAGGGATCACGGGAGAAGAAAGGACACGCTGGGTCCTTCAGAAGTTCCGTTCTACTTCAACTCCATGTCAAGATGTTTGCTAAGCACATGATGAAACGGGCATGTGGCTTTAAAATGTTAGCACATCTAAATGCTTAACCAATAAGGAAAGACTGACTGCATTACGAAAAAAAACAACAACCCAAAAACGTTGTTTTTCAAATTTGGATATGGGATACCATAAATATAAATGACATAAAGTGAGATCAAACTGGTTTTAGCAGATTTGAACTGACAAATCCAGTCAGTTTGATAAGAATTCATTTAATCTGTGCATGATTTTTCCATGCAGATATTGCAACAAGTTTAAGTCGGTTGCTCAGACTGACAAATGGAAACTGGATGGAATAGTTTGTATAGTACTGAACCACGATTGAATATACGGTTCAAATATGCATGTAAAAAAAAAAAAAAATGGGATCTGAAAGCTCATGATTATAACTTTGTAACTCATAAATTAGAGCTTCCTTTGAAGACTTTATGACAGCATTAAAATAACAATGCAAATATGCTGCCTAATTTACAGATGTTGTAAATAATCTCAAAGCATCAAAAGTTGCATACTGTGCACAGTGTACTGCTGTAGTAGTAATAGTAGTATGCTATTTCAAACATATCCAATGTCCTTTTCATTGTCAAGTCCTTAAACACATCCCACTGACTCCCAGCTGAAAGACGCCATGTCCTGTTGTAAATACTGTTCAACCCTCATGACCCACTGGGTGATAAATAACCTCTAAGGTTAACCACGTTTGAAATGGAGCTGTGAGACCCTTATGGGCCCCTAGAGTTTTCTTGACATTGCCAATATGTTATCAGTATGCTCTGCCTTGGTTGAGCACGTTTGATGGCACACGTTTTGTGTTAAGAAAAGACTGAAGTGTTTAAAACAAATGATGCTTTTAGAAAGTGTTGAAGCACATCAGTGTCTGTAGCTAAGTGTTTAAGTAAATGAGGGTTGATATGAACTATAAAATTGGGTTAGGTGTGGGTAAGTGCACATGTTGAGCAATTTATTCTGTCTGTTTGCTATTTATATGAAATATAAAAACGTTATAGGTCAAGTTTTTTTAGAAATTTATTTTGATAAAAGTTCCATATAATAGACAGAAAAACAGAAAAACAGAAAAACAGAAAAAATCCCACCACATTGTGGGCTAACTAACATCTAAGTATTTTATACTTTTAGGTGACCTAGAGTAGGCTATTTTCATATCTACATGTTTAGTTACCCAGCAAACACAACAACGTTGTTTAAAAAACGTTTTATTCACGTTGTTAAAAGGTTGTAATAACGTTTTGTCTTTGCTGGTTAGTGACTGAAAATTGCATTTTGCCAATACTACTCGAATTCACAATTCAAAGAAACCAAAGGGAGCTGAGATAATCCAACCAGAAACACTTCTGTACTTCAATACTTATTTAAAAGCATACTGAGAAACTGATTGTCGAACGCTCAATAATTCTAAAAGAGGATTGTTTTTCAGAACATGGCGCGCTTTTAGACAGTGTCTGTTTAAAGAACCCATGTCTGTTAAAGGCCAACTTAAATTAAAACCGGTTTGATAACGGGTTGATATTATTACCATTTCTTAACAAGACTAACTAGAGTTACTAAATAAAGTCGTTTTCTCTTCTTTTGTGATCTTTTGACACCAGCTGAGACGAACCGATAACAATTGAACCTTCAAACAAGTATCTGGCGCCATCTAGTCCTCAAGTCTACAACAGCTGAAATGTGAAGTGTGGTCGTTGGTTATATTTATTAATAAACATAATTAATTATTAATTTAAAAATAATAGTATTATATATTTTTAATATTTATATGTAGCATATTATTTATTCAATTGTAAAAAAAAAAAAAAAATCATTTATTCACTCATTTATTAATTTGGTCCTACTTAGTGAGTTCTAGATTTGAATATCAACACTTACAGTGATTCTGACTGTTGAATTGCTGATTGTGCAGGTGTAGTTTTTACATGAACATGAATTTCACCAGTCTATCGCCATTTCATTGCCAATTGTTTCAAAATAGTTCCTGATTATGTTATTTACCGTCACAAAAATCAGTTTAGAGTAATTTCATCCATGGCTCCTGGATGTTTAGGTATAAATATTCATTTTATTGTCTATCTGGTATTGACCTATAATGATAATTATAATGCATTATTATGCTTAATTATGCTGGTATTACGCACACGCACTTCTGTGTCTGTGTTTAATGGGGACATTCCATAGACATAATGTTTTTATGCTACACAAATTGTATTTTTTATCCATTTACCCTAACCTGATCTTTAAACCTCTTACACAAAACTCTATACATTTAGATTGTCAAAAACATTTTATAAAAAAACTAAATTAAAAACATTTAATATAATTTATAAGCTATTAAAAAATGGCTTACTTCAGGACTCTAGCCTAGTCAGAGCCTTCATCTTAAATGAAGTTTCAGGATTTCTTGAGAAGGCTGGGAATGTACCCCAGTGTAACTTGTTTTTCGTTTCCCCCTGAAACTTGCACATTTAAAAACGATGACATAATAGTTGTTTTCTGTCAGTGACTGCATTCGGACGATTGTTAATCCCTGCCTTTTCTTCACTCACGTTCTGGTTTCTGATCCTCCGGACTCTAAGATGACATCTGTTTTTTTCATCACTGACAGAAAGCCTGACCTCAGTCTCCATGTTTCCTTTTGGGAGGAGTTTGCCTGACTACATTTTCTACATTGCATTTTTAGCTAAACACAAAATAATAAACCCCCTATTACAGTATAATTCAGTATCTCACTAAAAGTGTCCACTTTGAATAGGTCACAGACTTCCTGAAATATTGCAAATTGAGACGATGAAAAAAAATTAGATATTTATTTTTTTCTTAAACAAACAAAAAAGAATACAGAAAGAGGACATCTCATAAAGCGATAAAATCACAGGTTATAAAATGCTCCCGTGAGATTCAACAACATTTGAGCCTATAGATATATCTAACTATAAAGTTCAGCAATGGTAAATACATAGCACCATTTCAAAGGAATTTCAAACACAAAACCACGCAATTCTTTGTTTTTATTATTATATCATTTGGATACAAGAGAAAAATTTCAAGTCGACGTCAACGAATTCCCTTTAAGAATACACTTTATTATGACATTTTAAAACACGATATTTGAAAAGGGTTATAACACACAATACAAAAAGAATGATACCTTTCCTATATCTCTCCTCCTTGAGTAAAATCTTAAAAAGTTAGGGCCTCCGTTGACGCTTTATAGCATTACTATTTACAAAAGCCATATAAAAGTGATATAAATAGGCTCACCAGCCAAAGACACCTTTTTTTGTGTCATGCACACTGTGTCTTCGCTGTATTCAATCTTCATGAACTGTCAGTTTCTTTGATCACATTAGGGTCTAAATATTCAGGCCTGGAGGAGACGGCCGTTAGGTTAGAGTCTGTCATCTGAGTAGTGTTCTCAGCTCTACAACAATCCCTGAGGCCTGAACTCTCATTCTTTCTTCCTCAGGACAATGTAAATAAAGCCACTGATGAGCGTGAGAGGAAAAGCCAGCCAGGCCAGGATGAAGGCGTATCCGTAAGTATCACTGTCACTTTTCCACTCCGGACTCATCACAGTGTAGATGATGGCCCCGCTCATCACAAACAGACCTTTGGGAGACAGAAAGAAAAAGAATAAAAACATGTAGACAGCGTCCTCGGGATACAATAGATCTGATGAGAAAATACTCACTGGCGAGGACCTGGAAGACGGCCGTGAAAAAGAAGCGACCTCCTTTTACAAGAGTGAAGAGCTGGCAGAAGAAGATGATGAAGGAGATCAGGCTGAAAATGGTGGCTAGGACCATGAGGGCTTGAACTGCTTGAAGCCAGTCTGATTGTACAGAAACAAACAACATTACTTTTTAACGATACGCCGCTACTTTTCTTAAAACATATGTTTCTCTTTCTCATATAAGAACACATTTCGTTGCACTGCTGATGATGCGTATCACCATTTTGGAACTTTTAAATAAATATGGAACTTTTTAAAGAATTTCAGACTCACCAGCATCACTAGTCCCTGTGCACTGATATCCTCCATTGTTTTGTGTGCAGTGGTACCAGAGGTCATAATTCGCATTTCCATGTGTTCTCCAGGCCTATATATATATATATATAGAAACACCAATATGATTACATCTACACATGACCGAATCCATTACTAAATTCTAGCTCAAAAATGTGACCCATTAAAGCAAACTCAAGCCAGTCAAAGATGATACTCACATTAGCGCACGTGGAAATGAAGAGAATGATAAGGTCTATCAGATGCAAGACTATCGTTGCTAACAGAATGGCCAGCATTTTGGTGTTCGTCTAAGAGAACAGAAAGAGAAAGTAGGCTCAGTTCTACCTTCACCACACCTGGCGGGCTTTGAAGCCGTTTTCTCATGCGGTTCCACTCATGGCCACCAGATCGCGCTGCGGTCAAACTCATCTCGACCCAAACGCTCCTTCAGTCCTGTCTATTTTCCTTCTGTTTGTCTCCTACATTTTAATCGAAAACATCTGCTTTGTGGATATATAACGTTGATAATTACACCAATCACACTGCGATGTTTGAAAAGCTATCCAAATATCTATATTTATCAGAAAAACACGCGTCCCACATCCAGTCGCGTCACTTTTTTTCTCGAGGTGCCGCCTTTTTTTCGTCACGTCTTAACTGTCTGTTTTTTTCCCCCTTGTGAGAAAGTAACGTTTATGATAGGCTAGCAAATAAGAAATAATATTAAATACTTGCTGAGTACGAATTTAAGTTTCGGAAGCAGACGAAAAGAAAAGAAAGGAAGAACTCCAAAGCATTTGTGACCAGATGCAAAACTCCGCGAGCGACTAAAAACTTTGCATACATACAAATATTAGGACTTACAGTGTGAAACTAGTAATAATAATATGATCAACAAAAATAACAGACTTACAAAAACATAGTAAGAATCGCAATAATAACCTACACTTTAAATGAAGCAACAAACTTCTCGAGAAAAGACAAACGATGAGCTACGTAAGGTTAGGACGTCTCCTGGAGGAAAATAACAGTAAACAGAAACGTGGCTGAGTAACGTTATCTCCTGAAAAGACGCGCAATATTCCACAAATGAATCAAAGTAAAAAAGAAACTTCCGTTGTTCTCCAACTTACAGGTGAGGGAGAGAGAAAAAATCCGTGAAGAGCGAAAGAGAGCAGGAAGAAAACACTGGGTTGCCTTTACTATGAGATCCCACTATAGAAAGCACGAGTCTCTGTATTCCAGATGTAGTACCACAGCAGTATTTGCGTTTTCCCTCTTTTCTTTTCTTTTTTTTTGGAAACGTGAGAACACCGCCCTGGAGCGTCACTACGTCACACTCTTTCTCTTCCCTCCCATACTTTACAACTTCTCACTTTAAAAGATTAGATGGGAAAAAAAATACATTAAGTGTTTATTCAAGCGCTTTAAGCTTTTCCCTCAAAGCATTAAACGTAAAAACACATTGATAGGCTTTAAGGAAAGTTAACCCTTATTCACTGTACACAGCTACACAAATGTATTAGTTTTATCATTAATTCATTCAAATTAGTTGTATGTTTATGTTAAGTTTTTGCTTTTTACACACTTTTACAGCATATTTAGCTTTGTCCTTCATTTTGAAGGCGGTGATGTAGTGGTATAGGGCGCGTCTCAATGTGCGAGTGTTTATAGTGTGTACCAGTTAGCCCCATGGGCCCCTCCCAGTGGCCCCACGGTATGCCCAGAATGTTGGCATGTGTCTGTTTATTTCTGCTTCTGGACTGCATCACAAATAGATCCCTTCATAGTCGCTTTGAAGTCGAATGCAAACAGGATTTCGACTTTTATTAAACTTTTTGAATAAAACATTCGCAAAACTTGCGTGTCTCCTTGTAACCTCTTTGCCAGTGCTTGATCCTCTCAGTGCTCCAAGATGTTTTGGTGCAGTCAGCTTGACTATAAGCGCCCCCTACTTTGTCACGCCCTCATCAGGAGACCCATGGCAGCAGCTGTGTTTGTAAATACAGTGAAGGGGGCGTTCCCTGTGCCAGCCCTGTGTTTTTTCTGCGCTCTGCTTAGGGTTTGAGTGTTGGACATCACTGCTGTGGGATGGCTTAGGAGCTCTCCTGTTCTGTGAGATGGATGGATTATAGGTCAGAGTAATGGGCTGGTGGCGGCAGGGCAATGCATTTACCCTGATCTCCCCGTTTGAAGCAGGTCATAGGGAGGGTCGTAAATATACAGACTTGTCCACTTACTGAGCAGTCTAACATAGTGCTGGCACTGGACCATTAAAAGTCTAATAATTGTTGCTCAACAAGATTTTTATTTTTTGGTCACTTTTATAAATTACTGAGCAGATTTTAGAAAGATAACTTGATAATGACCAAAAAAAAAAAGTATAAAAAAAAAATATATATATATGATATATTATCCCTTGTTGGCTTAAGAGGGAACTGAGTTCTGAGTTGATGAAAATAATTAATTAAATTATAAACTTGAGAAATAATAATAAACTGCAAGGGGATTGTTAGATGATGAAAAGCTAATAATTGCTTAAATAATGAAACTGTAAAAAAACAAGCAATTATAATTTCAATTATATTATAAGCACATATATTTAATATTTAATAAACAGCACATTGAAATACACACATACACATGCATGTATTTATATATATTTATATGAACATAATAAACAGCATACATGCACAATTATGTGAACAAAAACTTTGAAGTTGGATGCAATTAATTGCAATGATTCATTGACAACACTAACACACACACACATAAACGTTATGTACAATATATATTATGTTTGTTTACCTGCATGTTATGTGACCATGAAACAACATCAGATCCATTAATACACAAATGTGATTTAAATTGCTTATTTATAAAACTTACAAATGTTAAAATAGGACAGATGAGTTAGACAAAAACAATCTTGGGAATCCCTGGAATAATGAATCATCATAAGAACTTCATGTGACTTTGTTTTGATGAGTCTTCCTGTCAAGCTATATTATATACAGCCTCATTACATTTCTGGGATCATTCATTGTTTACATGCAGGGAGCTAGTCAATCATATTTTCATTAATTCGTTACCCAACATGTGATGAAAAAAAAGATTGGAAATGGAAGCTATGATGGTAATTTAAAAATCTTTTTTTCCAGGTTTAAATTACATTTTGCCTCCCAAATGTTTAATGTGATCTCAGCCTTTTCAATCTTACTGTAAATAGAAGGGTTCCCTCCCTGTGAAGGTCAATTATGGCTCGCATGTGAACAATGAATGTTCCCAGAAATGTAATGCGGCTGTATATAATATAGCTTGACAGGAAGAGCCACAGGCCATATGACTCCATCTTACTAAAACAACATCTATTTACTATAAGAAAAATTCAATATTCTGACTTAAACATTTCCTTGTGCCGAAGCAGCCAGTGATGCCAAAGTGAGTCACAATTGAGACTTAGATGAGTAAGTATGGTTTAAATCAACGTGCTGCTTGAGTCAGAGAGCTCTTGGTCTGGCTTCGTTTAGTTTACTGACCACTAAACCAGCAGAATGGATTGTCCTCGTGTCATGACCTGTATTTAAAGCTAAGTGTGGTTAAGTTTATCTTCCACATTCTGAACATTAATGCACAATGATGTTCTTTTAACAACTTGATTCTGTCTTATCCCTGCCTTCACTTTAAGTTTTAAGAACAGGTTGTGTTCATATCAATTGTAAGCACCAGAGTTTGGAAAATCTCTTTCAAGCCAAACTGACGTCATTCAGGTCTGCCCCAAAAGCTCCAGTATGGAAATGTTCATAAAGAACAAGTAGTGCATTTAGTTGTTTCAGCTAATTTAATAATAATGAATTTATTAATTAAATAAATGTCCATATAATGCACATTTAAAGAAAGACACACACTTTTACTCTGGTCTCACGGCATCAACGTACCTTGGTGCACTTTTGAGCGAGCCATGAAATATGTACCAATAAGTACATATCACTGCAGTTTCCAAAAGAAATGTACACTAGAGGCAGTAAAACTGACAGCTTTTATTCCTTTCCACACAAATTTACAGGGTTTCGATTAATAAAGCGTATTTTTTGCAGTTACTTAAAGAATATCATGTTATGACTTCAAAAACAATATTAATATGTTGGGATATTTGAAAACAGGTGTCTTTGAACATTAGCATCACACATATTCAGCTTCATATCTATGGGTTTTCATAGACGGTAGGTATACAGGTAGTTTTATGATATGGCATTGCACTGGAAATGGCAGTGGAAAGCGTGGGTTCGAATCCTGTGTAAAACAGTTCGACATAATCTTCAAATATGTTTGAAAAGAAGTTGAAATGACATTGTTGCATCAATGATGGTTGCCTTATGATATCCGTTTTGTATTTGTTAACACTATCGGGCAGGTTTAGGGTTGGATTTGGTGTAGGGCATATTTCTGACATGACAGAGCATTACATTTTAGCAACAGTCCCCAGGTTTTTTAATTCTGAGGCGCCGCAATACGTAACTGAAGCATCATAAAAACACAGCAAAACTTACCCATGTCAACGTAAACAAATGTGCCAGGGTCACGTATTAAACCTGTGTTTTTGTGGATACTTCTTGTTTGAAACTTGCAGTAAGGTACAAAAAGTGCACAGAGGTACATATTTTTTTTAATGAGATCAGGTTGCTTTTAAAATAACACTATTTTTTTTAAACAATCTAGTTTTCTAACTCCCCTAGAGTTAAACAGTTAAGTTTGATCATTTTCTAATCAATTAAGCCGATCTCTGGTCTGGCGATAGCACTTTTAGCTGAAACTTAGCATAGATAATTAAATCCAGTTAGACCAGTAACATCTCACTCAAAAATGACCAAAGAGTTGTCATCTTTTTTCTATTTAAAACTTGTATTGGTTAAATTTTAAGCCTGACGGAAAATGAAAAGTTGCGATTTTCTAGGCCGATGTGGCTAGGTACTCATTCTGGCTTAATAATCAAGGAACTTTGTTGCCGTATGTGGGTGCAGCAGGCGTAATGATATAACCCAGCACCTGAAAATAGGCTAAATAGTGATAAAAGGATAAAATAGTGGCGTGTTTCTAAAAACAATGCATTTGTTTCATTCATTTTAAATAAAAAAAGTCCTGTAAAGTACATTTTCAATTATTATGTCTTTAAAAATCTTTTGTAATTAAAAGAAGTACACTTTTTCTGAAACATTTGATTGTAACTGTAGTAAAAACTTTAAACTGCAGTGTGTTATTCAAGTTAACATATTTTAAATATACTAAACAGCGACTTCATCGTTACAAATGTCTAATTATAAATACATTTAAATTCTTAGCTGTACATTTAGCAGTACACTTTAACTCGTATTTTCTTTGAAATAACTGCATATTTCAAAGACAATACAAGTAATAATGAAATTACAAATAACTTCGATAACACTTTTGAAGTCGGTGTTTCAGAGAGAAGACCAGTTCTCTCCATTAAGTAGTTATTGTAACGTTGTGTCTCACGGAGACGAAGGAGATAGCGGGAAGCAAACGTAAAATAAACAAAGTCTTTTAATATAAATCAAAATCGTGGGGTAGTATCCAATATCAAACAAAACAGACTATTCACAAAAACACATGTAACGTTATTGACCGACTAAAATTGAATGACAAAAGGAAACTTAAGTAAGGGAGACAATGAACGCTAACGAAGGAGACACACCTGAACTGAATACATGATTTACAAAAACTAGGTCACAAAGCACATGGGGAAAAACAACAAACATCACATGATACAATAAGAAGACTGAACCAAACACACAGAAAACCAACCAAAAAAGGCAAAAACACATGGAAACAATGAACTGAACAAACCAAGAATGTTACAGTTATTAACACAATGGCTGTTTATCTAAACATTAATAAATAGTTAATCAAGAGTTTCTTCTTCAAATATTCTATTTAATGGTTTGTTAAACCACAAAAATTGGACCTTAATATATAATGTGATCTTAACGTTTACCTAAAAAAGCATTGAAAAGGTTTAGCTAATACATTTTTAACATGCACTTGTGTCTTAATAATTTACATTGAGTTCTAACTTTAGTATATGCATTTAAAGTGTATAGTTTCTATATCAATTATTCTATATAAAGTGCACTTCTTTTCCACAAAGCCTCTACCAGTATCAATCTGTGGAAAAAGTCATATGACAAATTTCATCGTGTAGTAACGAAGTGTGTATTTTGTTTGTTTGCTGGAAACCACTTGGCTTAAGAGTGTACAAACTTCTGCACCACATCACTTCTACGTTCAATCCCAAATATGTTTTGTAATGATTGCATTTTATCACATGCCAAAAGCTTGATGTCTCAAAACACATGTTATGGCTGAAATCAGTTTTCCGTTATTAGCCGTTAGCTAGCGTTCCTCGTGGTCTGTCCTGGTGAGTCACGTCCCAGAGTCCCGTCTGCCGGTTTAGTAGGAATGACACTTCACGGCAAGCCACGCCGGCATAAGGAAAGCTTGACAGTAATCAGGGAGGTTTGGTTATTAGTTTTGGATGCGGAACGACCTTGGGAATTTCACATGTGTGTGGAGAGAGGGAGGAGCCACCATCACGCTGGAGTCAAACCAGCGAGAAATGAAGCAAATGGAAGTCATTGACTCGCAACGGAGAGAAAATAAAATCATGGGTGTTGGCTGAAATGAATATTATGTCACCAGAGCAGTGAGGGAGGACATCCTGAACAGATGAGGCTAACATATTGAAATGCATTGGGTGGAGGAGACAAGCATTAATTCGCATATGTCACTGAAATAGGTTAGATCAACGAATCAGGCTACGAAAACTCGTCGAAAACTTTGGCTGTGGCTTTGAAATCTGTCAATGGCATTCCCTTTTTCCTTAAATTTTAAATACCAGCAACTTTGCTGGTCTACCACCGGGTTTTGCATAACACGTCCCTTAAGGCTACTTGTATCTCTGACACAAAAGTTCACAGCTGTATTGAGGCATAATGAAAGATAAGACTTTGTCTGTATAGTGGGAGGGCTGTAATTACGGTTGCTGTTTTTACTTTACTCATTCTCCCAGACCAAATCTGTCTACACAAGGATCTTTGAGATCTGCATTGGATGTTTGCGTTTTGCTCAGCTGTAATCAGATATCAGGCCGGAGGGGCAGTGAGTCAGCCTATACTTGAAAACAATGGCACGCTTTCCAAGGCGCTGTTCAGATGCCATAGCTAGTGTGCAAAAGCCTCTTGCGTTTCACTGAGAAGGGATAGAAATGAACTCTAGGCCAAGTGTGATGTAGGAGCTCTTTCAATCACTGTATGGACGGCCTGCATTCAACAAGAACTTTGTCTTGTCACAGTTTGTAAGGGATTACAAACTTGCGTCCGTAAAGAGGTGCTGGGTGGTCACAAGTTTATATTGTAAAAATGTCACTGACCACCCAAAGTTAACGTACCAAGATATCAGTTGTTTAATGTGATCATATTTAAGCTGATGACTCTGTGAACACATTTACAGAATTGTAAATTTTTATAGTTGATTTTTGCTTTTTAAAGAGAAATCGTAAGGTTAAATATGTGTTTAATGAAAAAAACTTTACAAGTATTTATGTTTACTTGTTTGTAATTTATATCTTGCTTTGTGGGGTTTGTATAGTGCATATACCACATTAATGGATGATATTGCCTTTTAAAACATGTGGTGTTGGTAAGATGAATGTTTTTTTTTTATGCAAAAGTCTCTTTTGTTCACCAATGCTGCATTTATTTGATAAAAATACAGTAAAAACAGTAATACTCTTAAATATAATTACAATTTATACAATTTTTTGTTAAAGGCGTACACGGTGCGATTTTTGAGGTCGTACGAGCTCGCAAGCTATTTTTTTGTTTGAGAAATTACGATACGAGCAGAGTGCCTTACGAGCACTTCCCCGACCTCACAATCATTTTTAAACATGTCGAAAAACTTCGCGTGACGTGTGTGCTGTTGAACGAGCCGACTCGTTGAGCAAACTGGAAATGACCAATCAGAAGCTAAAAAAGAAAACCACAGAAGAAAGATGAACATGTTAGCGCCACAGATAATTTGAACCGTCGAGAAAGATGACAAACTCACTGATCTCTGGCAAGAACAGCGAGCGCTGTATGATATCGATATAATAATAAATAGTAATAATCCATAAAAAAGGAACTGTCAATATCGATTTAATTCTCTGCCCTTCAGCCAAACTCTATGCCTTTCGTTTCTTTTCTTTGTTTTTTGCAAGCCATTGCTGCCACAAAGAAAAGGGTCTCTTCTTTAGAGTCCATGTTTTTCGCCTCAGCAGGTTTTAAAATTGTGCCATGTACTACTGCATCCGTGAACAAAGTCGGTCTTTCGACTGTCCGAATTCACACAGTGTACGGACCGCCTTTAATAACAATATTTTTTGTTATGTTACAACAGTTACATACAATTTATTGTAATATGTTTAAAAATGTAATTTATTTGTGTGATACAAAGCAAAATTTTCAGCATCAGTATAAATTGGACTACATACAACACATAGTTGCTTTGATATTTTAGGAAGGGGGCCTCTTGATTCATAGTATTTGGGAGTCCTTGGTGTTCTCGGGTAAACTTGAGACCTCAAGAATCACACCATGACCAAAGGGGAGATGGCTTAACTTAACTGCCCACCCCCATCCAGCCCTTAGCTCAGCCCCTCTGCCACGGCCCCCTTCCACAGTAACAGCCGAATAAATCACAAACATGCACCATGACGAAGCCCAGGACTCTGCGCTCCAGCCACCCCAACCATCTGTGAATCATTAGCCCTGGCTTCCTGTTTGAGACTTCGTCTTCAGCACACACATCCCTATCACCACGGCAGGCTGTCACACGGCTCTGATAGCGGCCCGAGGAGGCAACGGTGCACCAATGAAAGATTTGGAATTGCCCAGACTCATCTGGGCTTGGTGAAACGCTGGCTGAACGATGTCCACTGAGACCAACTCTGAGCTGAAGTCCACTCGAATTACAGCAATTGTTCCCTCCCAAAGCCCAATAACACATTCCTGCTGGTCTGACAGTACTATAAACATTGCATCTCTTACTTTTGGACTTCATTTGAGGAAGAGATCACAAACTAATTAATTATATTTTGCAAATATAGTGTAGGCCAATCTGGAAGTTCTCCACTGTTCCCTTGACAGACACCCAAAAGGATTTTTCCTTTGGCTTTGGCATTATTGGTGAAAATAAGCTCTGCGACCAACAAAAGTTTATGATTCTTACACATTTTCTTTATTATTATAATCCTCACAACTTTTGAGAACTTAAAAGCACAAATACAATCACTACAAGTAAAAAATAATTGAAGGTTATAAGTGAACTACACTATAGTCATCTTACTTTAGGGTCACCAATTAAGCTAAAACATTTTCTCAGAAGTTTGAGTTTGGCTAATTTGCTACACCGTATAAAAAAAATACATAAAAAAACCCCCACAAAAATTTACGGTAAAAAAACGGCAGCTGTTGCTGTTATCTGACCGTTAAAGATACGGTAACAACATTTTAGGTGAAATTTACAGTTAAATACCGTAATTTCATTAACTAATATATTGTTAATTTACCAACCTATTAAAGTACTGGAATCCGTTTTGTACCTTTAAAATACACAGATTAGCACCAAAAGCAGGACGTGATGAGAAAACTGAAATATGCAATAACTTGTAATTAAATTAAATTACATTTTAAAATACTTGTAATCAGACTTCAGTTACTTTTTATTGATTACATGATTACATTGTTTTATCCACATGGTAACATGACAATCAGTTAAACAGGTATAATATGTTTTACTTATTATTTAATTACTAATATTTTAATTATAACATGGTATTTTAATTATTGTAATTTTAAAAAGACTTATTTTAATTGTATATTTTCATGATTTAACTCACAAACCCCAGTACGGGAAA
The DNA here is from genome assembly GCA_032357475.1 of Enteromius thamalakanensis. Lineage (NCBI taxonomy): Eukaryota > Metazoa > Chordata > Actinopteri > Cypriniformes > Cyprinidae > Enteromius > Enteromius thamalakanensis. The sequence continues at coordinate 4,236,737 of JAUCMT010000068.1, forward strand.
CATATATTAATGTTGAGCGTGCTTATATACAATTTCTTTGTATTTTTATATCATTATGGTAACAAAATTACCCTATTTAAATGTGATAAACAAGTTAGGCTATAAGTAATCTAAAAGTAGTCAGATGACGGTTAATGTTTAACAACGATTTAGCCAACGCTTAACATTTTGTTACAAGTAAAAGCTTTTAAGAAATCACGGGGTGTATTACTGATGTATTTTATGTTGTATAGTAAAAGTTATTTTGAGCTTGTGTGAACCACAGAACCAAAAACCCATCCCAAAAAAAAATACTGACCTAAAGATGATGGAACTGGAAATGCTAAAAAGTTGTTTTTTGAGTGTTGGCCTTCAAAAATGCGCATGTACAAAAATCCCTGCAGCACTGTGTTATACACAGGCAAAGCCACCTAAAAAGCGAGAGCCCACTTATTAACAGACATTAGTGGAAGCTACGACAGCTGTTAGCACTAACATTACTTTGGGCTTCATGAGGGATGAGGTGGGTCAGCATAGGTCATCATGCGATACCCCTGTGGGAAGCATTTCCTGCATACCTTTGACAGAATTGTCCCCAAATGTTGAGATCTCACTGTGAATCATTACCTCATCCAAGGGTGTTGACTTCAGATGGTAAAAGCATTGATGATAATCACTTCTTGCTCTAAGAACAGAATGAGGGGGATGAATAAAGAGTATAATTTTCCTTCATTATTTGTAAAAAAAACCTTCATTCTTTATGAATGACGCACATTCTCATCGTCTGAATCTATCAAATATCTCAGTGGAACGCAGACATGCTCAACACACATTTTAAAATAGGCTTTTTTTGCTGCATACTTTTTTTTAGTTTCATAGTAAAGCATGCTTGTAAATTGAAAGGACTAAATTGTGAATTAATAGGTAAGGGTGTATTATTCTGGGTTAAATGTAAAGACTTTTTTTTAAGACACAAAAGTCTTAAACTTTAAGATAACACACTAAAGCATTACCACACCATCGGCATTGCCAATTTAAATATGCCATTTATAATATTGACAAATTATGAGTATGAGCATCATCGCTTTTCTAGTTGTTGGTAACGACTATGAGAAACTTTGCAAGTGCATTTCAACATATTCTACCAACCCTAAACCTACTCTGAGAGTTAGTAGACATGTAATTGCAAATTAATGAGAATTATTTGACATGTAGTTACAAAGTTAGTTATAGTTAGTGGAATGCCTACAGTGGACTTTCAAAATAAAAGTACCAAAAAGTGTTGTTACCAATGTCCGGTTATTCATTTGTACTTACACATAACATTCTGAGCGTTGTTGATGTGTGTAGTTACAATAATATTACAGCTGTAGATACTATGTACCGGTGTGTACTTATACTGTGGTTACATACTACATACACATCAAGGTACTATGGAAGTACACAGGTATTAGGGACACTTGATATAAAGTCAGACCTGCCAAAATTTTTACTTAGTCTCCACCCCTTTCTTATAATTGACTGAAAACTCACATTCAGACTTCGCCTCCATCCAATCAACAACCAGTGGATAGAAGTCCCCACTCTGGCCGGTACAGCAGAACGAAACTCTTAATAGCTCCATAATTTTCTGGCCAACATTTGAGCAAAAGTGCCATTTTTGATCTTGTTGAGTCTGAATGAAAGACACTGTGTCAACTTAAAGAAAAACGCAAAAGAAATTGTAACAGCTCAGCATGAAGGAGGAGGAGACAACAAGGTAAGTTTAGTGAATTTATTAAGAAGGTGCAAATAAAGTCTTGAATAAGGCGTGGAATAGGAAGGTGAATCCAGCAATGCTGCAAAGGCAGTTCACAGTCTTTCGACGGGGCACTGGTAAGTTGTAGTTTGAACTCACATATGGCTTCCGTGCTATCGTGCGCTGCGGGACAGTGAAGGTGTTTGAGGATCCAGGCAAGTGAATGCAGTTCGTCGTTTGTAGAACGGGGAATTCCTCCACAGTCAAGTAGCAGGTATTTCCAAACTGTAGCGATCTCAAGAGACATAAACTTGGAACAATAGGTGAGTCTGCAGGTTAGATACAGCGGGGCATAAAACCAAAGGCATGAAAGTAGGTAGAAGGTTGGTTACCTTGATCACCGCCGTCTTGCTAAAAGTGAGGTGAGTATTTAAGCCTGGTCCATAATTGCACACAGGTGACGGTAATATTTAATTAGGTCACCAGAGTGTTAGTGGATTTGACTGCACTGAGATCAGTGCAGTGGCGTGACATTACCCCCCTCCTTAGGAGCGACTCCTGGCGCTCTAAAATGTCCATTCCCAGGAATCCTGGAATCCATACAAGGACCTAACATGGGGTACTTCCAGGATGACATCATAGATCCGACCTGGCTCTGTGGATCAGGAGCCGGCAGAGGCCGTGGCGGATCAGGATCCTCGGGTGGCGGATCAGGAGCCGGCTGAGGCCGTGGCGGATCTTGATCTTCGGGTGGCGGATCAGGAGCCGGCTGAGGCCGTGGCGGATCTGGATCCTCGGGTGGCGGATCAGGGGCCGGCTGAGGCCGTGGTGGATCTGGATCCTCGGGTGGTGGATCAGGGGCCGGCTGAGGCAGTGGCGGATCTGGATCCTCGGGTGGTGGATCAGTAGCCAGCTGAGGCTGTGGTGGATCAGGATCCTCGTGTGGCAGTGGTAGTTTGTGAACAGGCTGTGGGGATTCGTGGACAGCCTCCGGCTGTGGGGATCCTTTTGTTTTATTAAAGTATGAAGATGTATCTTACAGCGACGATGATTTTATCTTCCATAATTTCGGAATTCTGCCTCTGCTTGCTAGTAATCACGTCACTACTAGAGCAAGCTCCTGATTGGTTAACGCGGTGCGAATTTTCGCCAAAGTTCAGATTTTTCAACTTGAGCGAATCACGCGTCAAACAGGCTATTCACTCTATTCTCGCGAATAATTAGCTCAATTCGCTCAATTCTCGCTATTCGCGCCGCTTAATTCGCGCCGCAGGATGTCTATTCGCGTCTTTGCATTGACTTAACATGTAAATCACTCGAGCTTGACGCTTCATTCGCGTCCGATGTAAACGCTCTCAAATCAAAACACTGCCGTGACGCCGCCTTTTCCCGCTTTGCCGGTGACGTAAGCGCATTGTCACAGACATGCAAAAATCATTAAAATGAATTAATAGAGGCTTCGAGGCAGCGGATTTTGCTTTTTTGTAATCGAGTTACTCGAGGAATCGTTTCAGCCCTAATTTCTAACCCATTCAAACTCATCTAATTTTTTCTGTCTATCTATCCAATTAGACTCAATAAGACTTCCCTTCTATGTACTATTTCTAACCCATTCAAACTCATTAAAACTCATCTAACTATAATCTGACTATTTCTAACCAATTCAAACTCATCTATCTATCAATAGACTCAATTAGGCTCGTTAATCATGTTAAATTACAAGCTAGTAACTATCTGACTATTTCTATCTATTTTCTGACGATTTCTATCTATAGACTCAATCAGACTTTCCTTCTATGTAATACTTCTAACCTATTCCAACTTATCTAACTTTTCTATCTGCCTGTCTGTCTGTAGACTCAAGCAGACTTCCCTTCTACTGTATGTAGTATTTCTTACAGATTAAAATTAATGTAAGGTTCCACTCTATCAAATACTATTTCTAATTTATCTAAATCATGCTAGCAACTTGCAAATAATGTTAGAAACACGTTAACCATGCTAAATTACAAGCTAGTAACTATCTATCTGACTATTTCTATCCATCTAAAATCAGACTACAGTATTTCTATCTTTCTGACTTTTTCTAACTCTTTCAAACTGAAAACATCAAACTTCAACTTTTAAAACGTCTTAGACTGAAACTGCTTTAAATTTTTTAACTTCTTGAAATTTTCTATCTCCGGCTTTCTCAAGCCAACTTAAAGTTTGTCTGAAGATCTGAACCGAGTTTGGAGTTTGTAGAGTTAAAGCTCTAGGAGGAGTAGCGTTTAGAAATTTTTGTCTAAGAAAAAGAATAATAATAATAATAACTAGATAAAAAAGTTTGTTTAGACAAACTTTAATTTGGCTTGAGAAAGCCGGAGATGGAAGTTTGAAAAGTTTAAGAAGTTAAAAAATACTTTTAAACAGTTTAAGAAGTTTAAGTTTGATGTTTTTAGGTTTATGTTTTGCAAAAAACATGGTTTCGAGAGAATCGTGTACGCAGTAATTACCCATGGCTGGTTGCCGATTACCTAATCAAATACACCCAATCACATCCACCTTCCTTCCCTATAAAATATCCCAGCTTCGATGTTTCCACATCTCGCTTTGATCGCAC
>JAUCMT010000068.1:4254399-4268888 GCA_032357475.1 Enteromius thamalakanensis
AGAATGTTACACTTTATATTAAGTGGGCAGTTCCTGAGGAGTTACCATGTATGTACTCTGGTATTACAGAGGTGCACAAACTCCACCCACTTTAAATATCCCTAAACCTACCCAACTACACCCCCTGATCACCTCCTGTTCCAGTTACTCTAATACATACTGCTGTTACAAAATGTAGCAATGTAATTCCTGTTACATGACTACTTAGTGAAGTGAAAAAAGTGTTGTTACCAATGTCCTGTTACACCTTTGTACTTATTCACCATTCTGAGGGGTGTTACATGTGTGGAGTTACAGTAATATTACAGCTGTAGATACTATGTACCGGTGTGTACTTACACTGTGGCTACAAACTAGATACACATCTAGCTATTATGCAAGTACACAGGTAGTAGGGACATTTAATATAAAGTGGGACCAAAAAATGTAGTAGTTGAGGTTTCATTGTTATTTTAAAAAACTATTAACCCAAGCCTAATATGTAAATGTAAGCTCAGGACTAAAAAACGTGTGCCTTGTCCCATAATCCATTTTGCTGACAGTGTTCTGTGCTTCTGGTGAATAAACGTCCCCCAAGTCGTCATTATCTTGGGCTTGCTTGTGATAATATAAAATGGCTCATATAGACTGGTTCAAATGTGAAGTCTCTTGTGGGTTATTATGCTCCATTTGCAAAAAGCTGGACATTTAACGAATTTATTTATGCAAGCGCAAAGAACCGTTCTCAAGCGACTGTTTTGCAAGCCAATCCACAGTCGTCCTGAGGGGAGACAGTTTCAACACTGTTCTCTGTTGAGCTGCTAATCACGGGACACTGTCTAATAATTGACTCAGCACGGAAGGAGGGGTGACCTGGGCCAGCCTGAGGCTTATAAGCTCACTCCTAACAAACACAGCCTATCATCCCTTTCTTAAGCTCATGGATAGTTAAAATGAGCAGACAAATCGGCGTTTTCACGCAGTCCCCTAATGACGCACTCATGATCGCACTTATTATGTGATATTTGAGATTCTCTTTGGTTGAAGGTCTGCTGTGATCAGCAGAGACTGTGTGCCTCCAGCAGACATGGGACAGAGCTGCAGTGGAATGTCTGGCCCTTGTCCTGAGTGCAGGAAAAGCTGTGGGGACAACTGTCACCGGGATGAGCCGTGTGTGGACCACTGCTGTAACCTGTGCTGTCAGTTATGTCTCGACGGCTGCTGTCTCATCTGCCCAGACGACTGCAGCTACACACTTTGTTTCACGTGCACCACGATTGCCGACTCCTGCGCTGCCCTTCTGACCACTGAGCAGCCCAGATCTATACAGAAACCAAGAGAAGGTAGGTGGAGTAACAAATGAGTAGTGCACATGTGTTAGGCCCAGAAGGAGAGTATTAGCTAGTACAATGCTGTAGAATTTAATGGCATACTCCTTGAAACAAGTTATTGGTAACACTATATTTATTTTAATATATCTATCACCCGTGTGAAAAAGAAGAAATGCACTTTATTATACTGAATGTACCGTACTTCATATCTTAAAAGTACATGCTAACTGTACTTGCGGATCAATTAATTAAAAGCTTTTTTTTCAATTGTGTACTTTGAAATAATATCAAATTACAAGATACTTAAAAGGGATGGTTGATTACAATTTCACGTTTTTCACAACAGAAGTGTGCAATGTTGCTGTTTAACCTGTTGAGTGGTACAGTGCCACATATGGGATTTTTCTTTCCATGGCCCTAGGAGTACGGTCCCACACAGTGACGGATTTAATGGCGGGGCTTCATTTTTTCATGACACGTGGGGGACGGCACAAGCACTTGGGGAAAAAAAATCATCTGCGGCCCTAAGTGGTTTTCTATTATCGATCATATCATACTATCGCGTTTAAACTAGCGCACATAAACACAAGACAAGCGCTAGTATCCGTTCGCGGAAAACCCTTTTTGTGAGGGAGCATTTCTGCACCACGAGAGCACACAACAGTATGCGCGTGCAAAAACGCAATATTTGAAATAAAAAAGGAAGAACAAAATAAAAGCGATCCATCTGTCTCACAGCGTTATTGTGCTCGCGGTGTGTCACGTGACAAGCAAAACGCGTCACCATGGAAACAGCAAGAACAAACGTTCTAAAATAACAGTCGCTAAAAATCTCATCTTCAAACAATCATCTTCACTAATATCCTTTGTGTCTCAATCGGGATCAAATTGATCATCAGTATAGACTAGGTCACTGTTTACAATGCAATCGAGCACATGCGCTCAGTTGTACGCATGCTAGTGTTTTAGCCAATCACAACACACTGTGCCAGATGACTAATCTCAGTACACTGCTTATATCTGAGGGAGGGTGTTCCTAAAAACAGAAAATGATCAACGCGTTTTTCTGAGAAGGCAGCAGGGTGGAATAAAGATAAATTATATATGTAAAAAAACAATGTTTTGTTTTGTAATATTAATGTTAGACTGCACCCCATAAACACAATTAAGCCTACGAAAAAAACAACAGCAACTACAACAGTAAACCTACCCCTTTAAAGCACATTTAAAATTATTGTTTTAATAATCTTTTGTCATTAGATTAGATTAGATTCAACTTTATTGTTATTATGCATGTACAAGCACAAGGCAGTGAAATGCAGTATGCTTTATAGTACACGTGTTGCCCAACATAAAGCAAAAGCAAAGTATTTGATTGTAATTATAATGTAATGTTTTTAAAATGATCTTTAAAAGTAAAAGTGTATGTGATAAATTCCGAACCATTTTGTGAATGTGGGATATTGATAGAATGGCAAACAAAAACAGAAACTTGTGCAAAAATATGCAAACATATGCAAAAATGGACTTTGCATGGCATATGCATGGCAACACATTTTCGTATAATTATACAGATATGCATGCCAAACATATGAGTCATAGTCTGTTTTCGAGTATCAATACCATTCCACATTTTGATTTTTAGAGTTAGAGGTCAATATATTTAGTTATATCTACCTGGAACAACAGTCTATTCTTTTAAACCCTTAACAGTTTACTCTGTTCACATGTAGCTGTAAAGTTACTTATAGTTATCATAAGTGGGTTATGGAATTAAATTGGAACCATAAATTTGCTAAATTGAAACTTCATTGTTACTACTGTCTGCTTTACGTTAAAAATTAAAAACATGACATATACTTATCATTTAATTTTATTCGGGCGGGACTAGTTTTCTAAACTACGTGTGAGTTTCGATTCTTATCACCTGACGTATGAAATGTGCATGCGGTAAGAGCATCTACGGCATGTCGCATTGGCCAAAACCTACAATGAAAAATAAAATCACCGGCAATCACCGAGATTGCATTCGGACGGGATCAGTTTTCTCAGAGGACCACTGAGTTTGCTGAAAAACAGTAGGTAGTTTGCTCTGGAATCATCACAGAGGTTGTGAGAGAAAAACACAGACATGGCAGACTTGGACGAGATGAAATTCACCAAGTATGTCTGTGTAAACAAAGATTACAAGATTACTCTATTTCTCTCTACGACCCCCTGTAAAACCTCATCCAGCTAATCAAGTTCTTCAGGCTCAACTGAAACCTAGATGTTTTGTGTGTTGGAGTTGGAGTAGGGTCAGAGCCAGGCTGCGGCCTCCCTCCTTTAATCTATATATAGAAATTAATTAAAATTGACAATAGACAATTTATGTTACCAAAAGAGAGAGAGAGAGAGAGAGATAAAGAGAGATTTTGTAAACAAAAAGCACAGCAACTGTCAACATATTAAGACTTTAAGTAATGCTTTTATGTTGTTTTGTTTTATTTCTTTGCCAATAGGTTCTCATTTAGAAGAAGGTCAAGTGATTTAGATCATCTGATGAATGCACTGGAAACGAATGGGCTGGAGGAAGACCTGATTCCTACTTTATTTTGATGACTTTGAGAGACTGGAAAAACACGAAGGAACTTGATTGAATGTGCATTTGTAGCTCATTTTCTACCTCTGTAATTGAGCCCATGCTATATTATGCATACACTGTGTTGTACACTACTGTACAGTGCCCTCCACTAATATTGGCACCCTTAGTCAATCTGAGCAAAGGTGGATGTGAAATTAAATCTGCATTATTTATCCTTTTGGTCTTTCATTCAAAAAACTCACACAATTCTAACCTATCATTGAAGCAAAACTAATTGAAAATAGGAGGAAATTCTTGTGATGAATGAAATGATTTAAATGTGATTATGGACATACTCTGAAGTATATTCCCGTTCATATACACATTTTTGAGCACTCCAGGGTGATCATGGACATGAAATTATCTTTCTTGTTTCAAAGAAACATATATAGTAGGGGAAAACAAAGCCCAAATTCCCTTAATCATCAACTCAATGAAGAAAAACAAATAATATATTTATGATGTGCAGCAAAAGATAATTAGTGACATGGCTTTAAAAAAAGAGCTAGAGCATGTTCAGTTGTCAGATAGGACTGGAACTACAAATGGGACTGGCTTATATGATCAGACGAAACAAAAAAATAAGCTTTTTAGCAGCAAACACTCAAGATGGGTTTGGTGAACACAGGGATAAAAAGTACTCCATGCGTACAATGAAGTATACTGCTGTGGGCTGATATTTCTGCTGGAGGTCCTGGACATCTTGTTTAGACACATGGCATCATGGATTCTGTCAAATACCAACAGATAACAAATCTAAAACTTATAATGAGCCATGGTTGGGTCTTCCACTGGGACAATAATCCAAACACAACAACAAGAATTAGTCACTGACCACGAAATGAAGCTTTTGCCGTGGCTGTCCCAGTCCTCTGACCTGAACCCTGCAGAAAATGAGTGAGGTGAACTGAAGAAGAGAAGCACCATCATGGAGCTAGTATTCTGAAGGATCTGGAGTGATTCTGGATGAAGGAGTGGTCATTACAGGAGAAAACTCAGAGCTGTTATCTTGGAAAAAGGATGTAGCAATAATTGTGAACAACATGTATTTTCAATTGTTTTTACCACGAGTGCCAATATTAGTGGAGGGCACTGTATATGTGTGTGTGTGTGTGTGTTGACTATTATAGACAGAAAAGTCACTGGATAATAGGAATATATATAATAGTAAACATTTGAGGTTGAAAATATGTGCAACAGTTGTTTAAATATTATTTTTAACACTTTATGATACCATGACATCACTGAATTGCCTCTCTTAAAACAGAGTACTTAATCTTGTCATTTTACATTCTCAACACACCTTTTCCCTATTTGATACTGTTAAGTGCGTTGACACATTCTGTATTGTTAAAGGCACTATATAAAGGTGAATTGATTAGAACTTGTAAAACTTTTCTTTTCATTTTGTTCTACTTTTTCTTTTTACAAGTATTATTATTTAATTATTTTCAATATTTAAGTATAGTTAAATCACAAAAACATTTAAATCATGAATGAACAAACGAACCAAAAATGTAATGATGTAATTGCAATGCATTTGCAAAGCACAATTATTTCGTGTCACACACAAAACACTCACACTTCTGAAGAATTTTAGTTGGCCACTAGGTGGCAGGATGTACCCGCATTTACACAAGCAGCGTGTATATCATATAATGGATTTTTATTTTTTTTTTGTCAAGCCAAGATTCATAAAATTCTCTTTCATCTGAACCAAAGGAACATTAACATCTCACAAACTTTGCTAGGCAGCAGGCAGATCAATCAAACCACTTTGCTTTTAACACTCAAATCAATACATATTCACTCGTAAATTTGAGCGGGGAATAAGGGGCTTTTGATATTCACCTGTGGGCTACACGCAGCTACAGTATGTGATATCAGTTAAATGAGTGAGTGTGGATTCTCTTCACTCACATGAAACTTTCATGTAGGCCTACAGTCGCAGTGATCCGATTAAAAGAGCTGCATGCGGTCGGCCATCACAGGAGGTCTTTAGCAGCGTGATGACAAACGCTGAGCTTCCCGCAGCTTCAGGTAGGTTTATCGATAATTGTGTTAGTGCAGAAAACGACTAGAAATCTAGAACTTGTAGCAAAAAAACTTCACTGAGCTTTAAACTTAAAGGGATAGTTCAACCAATATTCTAAAATCTGTCAGCTGTTCAAAAACTCCGTTCATCTTTAACACAAATTAATATTTTGATGCAATCCTAGAGCTTTCTGATTCTGCACGGACATGTTTAAGACCCTAAGGGCATCTTAAAAGTCGCATCAGTCTTTTAATTGTAATTTTATGATACTACAAGTATATTTTGTGCGCAAAAAACACTAATGCCACATGGACGATTTTAACAATAAATGCTGTGGTTATGTCGTTGAAAGCTCTTGGATTTAATCAGAAATATAAAATAATTATTGCTTTAAAGATGAGGAAAAGTCTTGTGTGTCTGGAATGAGCAATTAATGACAGCTTTTTCATTTTTGGGTGAAATAACCCTTTAAGCCCAATAAATACCCTAATGTTACAAGGAAAACATTTCTGAAAAGAAGAAAAGACACTTTTGTCAGACTTTTTCTTTTATTTAAAAATATAGCGGTTATAGCCTTTGAAAGGCTGGCAAGCATGAATATATACATGATGAACATAGAAATTGTAGCAAAGATAGGCGAGACGAACAGCGTTATTATCACATAGAGGAAACACCTCACACACAGCCACCCAACTTCAGATATAAACAGACTTCTCTCTTTTTACTTACGTTTTTATCTGGCTAAAATTAAAATGGACTGCTAGCACAAGGCTATGCAAATAAAACAGAACGCTAACTAACCTCATGTCTTTTTCTCTCTCCCTGAGGTTCATCTTGAAGCAAATTAGGTAAATTCTTGCTAAGCATTTCTGTCTACAGTAATCAAACCGAGATGGATCGTTTGGCCCATATCTGAAATAGTAGATTAAGGCAAAGCCTAATTCATTCACCATGTGAAATGATATTAAAAAGTCAGGCTTGCTAGGCAGTACATGCTAGATTAGATTTGGCACTTTTCTGCTTAAGGCTGGCGTGACCCTAAGTGTGAAGCAGCTGAGAATTCCCGGTAAATCTTGCCTTACTGTAGTCTTGACGTCGAAGACTTGTCTTCACAGTGCCTGATCTTTCATTTAGAGACAGTAAGCTTGCAGATTACTGCAGTTAATTCACGCGCGACGGTCTGTGGTACTAAAGGCCTCATTTTAGTCATGATCATTTGCTATATTGTATGGAGACATACATGTACACAATGAAAAAGTCAAAATTTAAAACGGAAACCAATGAACTTTAGTGTCTTTGCTCAACAGTGTATTAAAGCACCCCAGTGAATTTACTAAGGAGCAATACCAGTGCTGTAACGTGCTAATGTCAGAGTTAACACAATTATTAAAACCGTGTTTTATTAGCAGACATGACTTAACACAACTGACGTTTTAGTCTTAGTTGACATGACATGTGTTGTTTAATCAGTGGTTTAAATGTTTCAATGACAGACAATCAAACTGATCAAAAACTCCAGCAATAAACAGCAGTAGTTCCCCTCGCACGCCATGAAGTGCAGGAAGGAAGTGGTGAGATATGCAAGATACTGAGCAAACAACTACTATGCAAAACACGTACAGACTGAAAAATGAGATGTGATGGAGGGACACCTGTTGCAACTCTTCCCAAAAGTGGACTACGATCAGTCTCTGGAAAGGTTCTCAGACATCCACCACCTTCAAATCATTGGAGCTCAGACCAGCACAGTGTGCAATCAGCTGCACAATGATGTTTCCTGAGCTTCAGAACCACAGTAGCTCTTAAAACGGATACATGACTGAATTATATGTAATCTAGAGATTCAGGTTTTTTTAGGGCTTCGACAATGCAACCTCAAGAATGTGTAAGATAAAACATTTGGATCATCTTATAAGAGCGCTCTCCCAGCACATCATTAATTTTGTGGCAATGGCAGAGTGCAGATATTAACTTTGGTATGGTACCTTTATGTAGAGGGCCAATGAACAAATCATATGATTTTCTTTAATATGCTAGTACTCTAAATCAAAAGAACCAATATCTTTAGGCACCAAGTCATGGGCATGATTCCCACATATTTAGACCAATGACTTTACAAGACTGTACCAGTTGCCTGTGATTGCCAGATAGAGATTTTTACAATTTTATTAAGAACACAAAATGCATTTTCTAGAGTATTTTGAGTAACTGGGAATAATTTGGAAAAAATCCATGAGCTTTAAATTTTCTAAAAATCCCTGATATTTCCAGCTTACAATTGTGGGAACCTCGCATGGGACTATGGCAAAATGGCTTAAAACAGCATCTGCTTGCGCAGTCTGTTTACGGTTTTGCATATCCCCTATGCATGTCTTTCCTTTAACAGAGCTATCAGTGGAACTTGCAGCAGGTCCCTTTTGGACTCGACACATCCAGCTGCTCATCTTGGCATGGGTCAGTAGTGTGGCTTTGGTGTCTGAGCTAAAGCAGTCTCCCTAACTTATCTCTACAGGGACACAGGAACCTGAGGCATCTGTCCAGCTTTGACGTGCTTACATCTACACCGCACTTCTCCTCTTTACACAATGTCAAATTCTAGTCTGAGATATTTATCTCTCCATCCCTAGAAAGGTGTACTGATTGTAGGGTTTCATACTCGGATCTCATCATCCTCATCTTCCATGAAGGAGGAGAAGGCTGGTTCATTGTCTGGGTTGCAGGTGCCGTCGGTAACTCCTATATCTTCCTCGTAAGGCTCGTTGGTCAGTTTTTCCTCCAAGACGACTGAACCCGAGCTGGAAACTGAGCTGCTGTCAAGATGATGCGGGTGTTTGTGGTGTGGTTCTGGGGTGCTGGTGCCTTCACTCTGTATCTCCAAGTCAACAGAGCTGGGAGCCCTTATGGGACCCTCGCTGTGAGCGACTAACTCGTCTGGTTCCTCTTCTTTCACAACATCCACTCTCATTTCCTCATCCATTTCCACTCCACCCGGGTTGCAGTGAAGAGGAGATGCACGTCCCTCACTGCTCTTGCCTTCTTCAAACCCTTGGTCATCTTCTTCCTTCTCCATGACCCCTAGGATCTCACCCAGCATCGAGGGCCCGAGGTCAACATGGAATGACATCACAGATTCAGCTTTCCTCAACCCTCCCCCGTTGTATGATGGGGAAGGTCGCAGGTCAGTCAACACCCCAAAATGCTTTTCATGGAGTTCCAAGTCTAATGCTTCAGCAGAGGCCCCATTGGAGGGGCTCGAGGTCAAGCTCTTGAGCACCCTCGTGTCTCCCTCCTGTCCTTCTTCATTGTTCAGAAAGGGCAAGGACATGGCATTCTTCACAAAGGTAGGTGACTCGCTGGGAGGAAGGAGGGTATTGTCTCGCTGGTCTACTCTGGTGACAGACTGAGAGCGCTTGCTGCTCCGGAAGGTACGAGACAGCAATCCCGGCTTCGGAGAACGAGGATAGGTGTGACCTTCTCGGGATGGCTCTCCAGAGCGAGTGCTGAGGAAAGAGGTGTCTCCAAAAGCTTCCCCGCTGCGCCCTACATGCATGGTGTGCCGAAAGTCACCCAAGGGAGCGCTGATCATCTCAGTAGTAAGGTCCATTCGAGAGCGCCGTTTGGTCTGGGACCCCGACACCAGCTGCTTTAAGATGGGCATCTTGGTTTGCACAACTCACAAACCCAGCAGCGTTTGTGCTTTCAAGAACACGTGGTCTTCTTCTAACAAGTCCTAAAAGGTTCCTGGTCCAAAAAGATCTTGCTCAGCCCGACTCTGTCCAGTCTTGATAGCCGTCACTTTAGTTGCCAAACAGGAGCTGATCTGTAATAGGAAACAAACAAGATCAAAATCAAATGTTATAGTTAACAGGAGATGACATTACGACTCTAGGCAAAACCACAGCGCAAAGCCAAGAAGTTAAGTTAATTATAAGTGTTGTGTTGTTTGACTTTCTGCAAGATCAATACAGACTGAAGAAATTGGCAGTCCAGGCAGAACACAGGCAGTTCCAGGATGTCTTATCAAGGATGTCTGGCCAGAATACAAGCAAGAGCTGCAGTGTCATTCTTTTCCCTGAGCTAAACTGCAGAAGTGTTTTTGGCATTCAGATGAAGTAAGGGTTAGGATTCTTGTGGTCAGGCAGCTGGAGTTTCAATCATTAAGAGATAAGCAGAGACTGATAAAAGAACTTAGTGGAGAGTTTAAGTACTTAGTGAAATGCTTGTGGTGCCATGAGTAATATCCTTATAGGACGAAACCTGCCACAAACTATATTTTACCCAAAAATGTCAAATTAAAGTATAGTTATTGGGATCATTAAAGGACTCTTTTCATGTTTAAAGGGTTAGTTCACCCTTTTATGACATCAGGGTTAGTAATTAATGACACAATTTTCATTTGTGGGTGAATTAACCCTTGAAGTGTTATAATTGAGTCTCTAATACATCTACAAACCAGGAAAATGTGAAAAACAACAATCCCGTGATTTTTTTGGCCACGCAGACTTCACTCTCCCAACGATGTGGTAACGGGATCTTATTAAAAATATTACCGCCCCTTTATCTGCAAGTTTCCACCCATGGCACGATGGTCTGCAATATCATCTCATCAAACATCATTGCTCTGTAGTAGAGATAACACTGTGTAGCAAATGACAGCTACTTCCTCTGTAATCATCCATGACTGTACAAATGGCAAAGACAGAGGAACATGGTAAGCCATGACCCTATTAATGGCTCAGGGTAACATTATTATACACGAGTCTAAACTTAACCTCTACTCTCTGAACGAAGTATAGCTCATCAGGGACGACCACAATTAGTTTCAAATTAAGCGTGAATATATTTACACAAAGACAAACAAGTGCAAACCTCAGACTCGAAACACCACAACAATGTCTGACGCTCGCCTCACTTTAAAAGAATAAAATGCTTACCCTTACCGGAGAGTCTTGTGGCATTATTCCCCAGTAAATTAAAACCAAGTGTGAGAGATGGGCCAAATGCTTGGCAAGCAGCAAGTTGTTCCTGTCACCGATCTGCTGTAATATTAATGCTTTCAAAACGAACAGCAAGAGCTGCCCAACCAACTCATGACCTCTTTCTGGCTGAATCTGCCTCTACCAGCTTCGTCTGCACTTCCTCGATGTCCTTACCTGCCTGTGTCTCTATAGCAACCCCCTCTGCACGCAAACAGATGTTAGCGTTTCCTGTCAGCATGCATGCATTTCCCTCCTTTTAGTATTAACCAAGCAGTTTCTCTCTCTCAAGCTGTACAGTTCGCTGATCAAACTATATCTGCATGGTCAATGACTTAATTAAAAACCTAAATTATCCACAATGGCCTTAATCAATTATGCACAACCTCAATGACTAGAACAGAATCATCACTTTCTTTGGCATTAAAGATTAATTACGCAGCACAAATTACATACCATGTCTCAGAACCACTGAATATCAGAAATCGCTTAAATAAAGGATAATGAAGCTCTTCTATTGTGTCTTCTGTTAGAGCCTGACTGAACGCATGCAGCCAGCACCTTCCCTGAAGGCAAGAGAGAGCAAGGATAAGGCTCAGGCTCAACCAATGAGAGATGAGGTCCTGCGGCTCTCCGCTGCACACACCCGTTTCCATGACATCATCTTACGAATGCTCTGATCAGGGGACGACGAGCCCACCTGAAAACAAAGCAAGCCTTCGCACTAACGCCCAGGAAAACACAGCATATCGTGATAATGTCAGTGTCTACTGCACTTTAATCAGGTTTTGATGCCTTACCGTAATTACATTTAGCCATTTATTACATTTATTCAAAGTGATTTGTGAAGCATTTCATCATTTAAGAGCTAGTAATATATCTGCTGTTGCCAGGTTTGCAGACTAGTGCAGAAGCAAGCACAAATTACAGAGAGAAAATTATTTCAAATATTCTAATTTGTAAAAAAAGTATATAAATGTGTAATGTAAACAATGTAGAAAAAGCAAAAAAATAGTATCGATTTATAATACACTACTGAACAAAAGTATGGGGTCGAATCTCGGCGTTAATATCTTTCCCGATCTATCATTCGCTCAAAATAAATAATAAATAAATAAATAAATTGGGGATCACTAAGAGGTTTTTTTACATTTCTTAGACATGTACCTATTCAACAATACAGTGAAATTGTAATATTTTAAAATATTATTACAAATTAAAATAATGTTTTCTATTTAACTTTATTTAAATATTATTTAATATTTACAAATTTATTATTTAAATATTATTTATTTATTGCAAAGTTGCATTATTTCTGATTAAGTATTAGTTTATTTTAAAAAGTGGTGCATATGCCTTCCTATACATTATTTATTATTATTATTACTATGTTAACAAACATATGTAAACAGTTTGATAAATAGTTGTGCAGCTTAATGTTTTTGTGGAAATGAGATATACTTTTACAGTATTATTTGATGAAGTGAAATCACATGTAAAACAGCATTCAGTTAAAACAGAATATATATAGCACTCACCCAGTATCATTACCTATTTTTCTAAAGACGGATTTTGCATCTGAATGTATATTATATATAACATTTCTTTCAATCATATCAAATCTAATTCATAATTTAACAATAATTTAATTCTGGTACAAGACCGACCCTAAATAACTAACTAAACACGTATGTGCTAGTCCAAACTCAAAAGCACAAGGGTGCTAGCCTATAGAAGGTTATCACTTACTTACCACATGCTAGTTTAAACCACTGCCGGTGCAACTGGTTAGCTTCTGCTTAAACTTGTTGTTTTATAAAGTCAGCTTCAGTCCCCCCCCCCCCATAAATTTCCCAAAAGAGGCAGAGTCCTTTTTTGTCCTCTAATTTGAAAATCATCAAAATAGAATTTTCTTAAATAGAATATGGAAGTCTAATAAGACTAACAAATAGTTTCCCATAAAAAGGACACAAACAGAAGGCCGAAAGGGGACAGTGAGTAATCAATATGCAAAATTATTCAGTTAGTGACACAAATTACAATGCAGAACCACAGTTCCCTGCATTCTGGACAAAGACGGCAGTGTTTATATGAGGTGTTGCTTCTGGGTGGCATGAGCTGGAAGAAAAACAAGCACTAGATGAAAGATGTGAAGCCCTAAATCCCCTTCCGCTGCATTTCTGTCCTGTCCCACATACACCAAGGCCCTAAACATACACATGTATGGGAACACACATACACATCTAGATAAGAAAGCTCGATTTTTGTTATTACATGAAACGTAACATGTTCATTGTTCAAGTATTCAAAGAGTTATGTTTCTGGCACAACACTTCTATATAGAGGCGCTGTAATCTTAATTAGTCCAAAAGCGTCCTAACTGTGCTCTGTTAGCACTTATTGCGGGAAAGGTTAACGACCTTTGGTTAACAGCAGTTCATGTGGATCTCTGGACCAGTTTATCAAACGCTCGTGGTCAGGAGAAGCTTTATTTATAGACGTGCAAATATGAAGAAGTATGGGGAGCATGGGAAGGCAGCGTGGGAAACAACAGGCCTCTGAAGGGGTGAATGACTTTCCAAATACCCTCACAACGTCTGTGATAGTAACGCAGTTCATGGGGAGCAGTTGGACTTCCTCTGTACAGACTAAACACACCTCCCTCTCTCCCACTGTCAGCTCCTCCTCCTCTACATCCCTGCGACCATATACATACTAACCTCTGACCCCGGTGTGAGTTTAGGGGGTTTAGCAAATCTCATAGAAAAACATACACACATATGCACACACACATAACGCACTTGGGACGGCTTCGGTTTCCAAAAGCATCTCCGAGCGAGCCACAAATCCTGATTTTACAAGTCAGAGAGTGTTTAGATTTCAAAACAGAAATGCAAACTGTAGGTTGAACATACACATTATAATATAATTTATACATAATATAACATCATATAATATAATGCAATATAATTCAAATTTTATTTGTCACATACCCAGTACGATATGCAGTGAAATGCTTAGACCATAAAATAAAAGACTACGAATAGGGAGGGAGTAAATTTAACTAAGAGAATAAAAATATAAAATTTTTATTTTTATTATTAAAATATGAGAATACAGAACAAAAGAAAATAGAAAATAGATAAATAAATAAAAATGGAAATGGTAATAAATAAAAATGATAATGTAATGTCCAGGGGCTGTGCAATCCACATAATTAAAGTTACTATGTAATGTAATGTAATATATAATATGTATATTCATTACTCTGCGTTATACAGTATATTATATTTTATTATCTCCTTGATCTATATAGGGTCGTTGGTATTTAAATGGCCTATAATATTATATTATAACAATTATATTTAGTGCGGTAAAAAGCATTAATTGCATCCATAATAAAAGTTTTTCTTTACAAAATATACGTCTTTGTACTGTGTTTTATGTAAAGAAAGACTTTTATTTTGGACTAATTATATTATATTATATTATATTATATTATATTATATTATATTATATTATATTATATTATATTATATTATATT
>JAUCMT010000068.1:4275933-4289534 GCA_032357475.1 Enteromius thamalakanensis
TAATGCAGATGCATACAGCTTGTCGGCGGGACGATCCACTGCTTTGTGTTCCTGACGCTTTGTACGCATACACTCACTGGTATTGGGGTATATGAAAAATGAACACCATTTTTAAAAAATACCGGTATTCAGAATGAAAAGGTATACCGCCCAGCCCTCTTTTCAGGCATATTTACAACAAAAATCAATTTATAACAGATTCATGGATGAAATACTTTTAACCCAAATACTAATTAGTTGTAAAATATTTTTTTTTTAATTTGCTACGTCACTGAACCTACCATTATTTCAACCAAATTTTACAATTTTATTCTCCAAAAGACATTTTACTTAAATTTAAAGTGCTTTATACACTTTTGCAAACTTTCTTTTGACCCATTGCCATTATAACCTTTTAGAGGTGACATTTGATGCAGAATTTTACAAATCCTATCAGCTTCACAGAATTTTGAATTCATGGAACTACTTTGTTTGACTTGTATTACATCTTGGTATGCTCCGATAACAATGCAAATGAATCTAGATTTTTCGTCTGTACACACAAATGCGATTACTTTCACTGCACTAGAACTTTCCTTTGCACTCTTGGCTTTAATGAAAGTCTATTTCACCTAAAGGTAGGTTTGACGCGCAGCTGTGAAGATTACAATCACTCTCCTCCTCACCAGGTGTGATGTTACTACCGAAAAGCGTCTTTAAAAACACACAGTCTGAGGTCATAAAACATGCCCGGAATGTTTCCAGTGATGGGATGCATTAAAAGGCATCATTTTAAATAGTTGAAATGCTGCCTTGACACTAGATGAGTTTGTTGATGCGTCATGGAAATTAAAAGAGAATGAGTAACAAAGCCACAATCTGATATTCAAACAATTACTTCCAGGAAACTTTTTATTGTATAACAACAAAGAAATGCTTCTACAACTACTGTACCTAGTAAACAACACAATGCACCTTCCCCTACATATATTTGAATTATTCAATATATTTGACATAAAAGACAAAACTGGTGTAAAAAAAATGATCACAGAATGGCTATGTGATATTAAGATGCATTTTCAGAGATCTGATCACAAGTGGTCAGCTGGGATGCATTAGCATTTACAACATGCATTTTAAAATGCATCTCCTGTGACCACTTCAGATGGTCAGATGTCGTCTACACACTCCTCTTTTCATTTCGTCACACTTTCACAGGAACGCTGAGTGTGGCAAAAGCAAATACGACTGAAGCCGTTACTCCGCATAAAAGCGGGAAAGAAAGGGAATGGAAAGAATATTAATAATAAATATGATTATAATCCATGTGTTTAGACACAATACAGCGAAGTTCGAATTGATTATTTCAGTGCAATTTTCTTCAGGTCCTGTATTTTCGACAAAACATCCAAGTTTACACTGCTCAAGTGTTTTCACTGTGTTAGCTCAAGAAATCATACTGCAATACGAAGATCATTGCATAGTTTGCTCTGTACACATGACTACATGTGCTGCAACCTTTAATGCAACTTGTGTAATTATATACAATGCAGTAATCGGCACGTTTCACAATTAGTTCATCTCGGTGGCTAAAAACAGTAAAATTTCATACGCAAAGATGAGAGCCAATCATAGCAGTAGGCATTTACACTGAAGATACGCCCCTTCCAACAGACTGTTCAAATCAAAGAGCTAAAATCAGGAAAGGAAGTTACTGTTTATATCTAAGTTCTGTCTGTTTTTGGTGAGAAAAATACACATTCTCTTATTTTGCTGTTAACAAACCATTAATTGATATTTTGCCTCGAACTTCCTTTTTGCTGCTTATAAATAGTTAATAAGGTAGTTGTTAAGTTTAGGTATTGGGTAGGACACATTTTGAGGAAACACTTTAATTGAAAAAATATAGAACCCATGATTATTTTTACAATAAATAAAAAATAAAAAAATAAAATCTAGTTACACAAAGTTATTAAATACTTTACTGGGTGAAAAATGACAAAAAATTCAATAAAAAATACATTAATTAAGACGAGAACAGCTGTAAAAGACAAGCAAATTAATTGGTTTAAAGACCAGGAAGAACCTTGTTTGACTTCCATGAATCCGTAAATCTATGCAGTTCCCTCAGGAAGCCGTCTGATTTGAGGTATCACGTCTATAACACAACTAGTGCAGGATAAGCAACAAGGCAAAGTTAAATTTTTAGGCTTAACTATGAGATTGCGATGCATCCCCCATATCAAATGCTACTAATTAAACAGTACAAGATTCTGATGTTTCAGGGTTTGTTTGTAGAGGTAACATAAAGTTTAACGTGGTCAGTGAATTGGCAGTGGATCAGAGAGAGTGACTGTGGGTTTGAATGAGGTTGAATTCACTAATTTTTACCCTGCCCACTGTATCAAGACAAATCAATCTCATGTGATATCTCCATCTGCAGTTGGCTTCATCAAGCATGTTATCTCCACCTAATCTCATTCCTCTTAGCATCTGTATTTAAATGATGATTGCATACACACTAACTGCTCTTTCAGCCATTTTTCAGCCTCCGGCGCTTGACAACACTGCCCTGTTTTGAGGAAAAAAATACAGTTTATGTGGAATTTCCTGGAACGTGAAAAGGCTGGACACACAGACATGCAGAACTGTCGAGCTCTGTAAAAATCATACCGTGGTCTTCTTTTTACTGTATACCACATGCTTTTTTACTGGGAAACGAATATCTTCCTTTTGACTCCAGATGATCTCATTTTCCCATTAGAAAACTAATTATAAAGTCCAAAACAACCTCCAGGAAATCAATCCTGGGTGTTATGTACTAGAAAATCTAATTCTATATCATTAGTTTTAACAAAAGTGATACAAGCTAGCAACGTACATGCATTCGAACCCAACGAGGCTGGCAAAAGATATAATTCATAATTAAAAGACTGAACACAGCTGTTGAACAGTACAGTAATGAGCTTCACAGCACACTGTTCAAGTGCAAATGAGAAAGCTAGAAGTGCTAACAGCACTGACTTCCAGAGGCCAAAAACACACACTTCTGCTAATTCTGATATAAACACAGGTACAATTGAGATACTGTTCTCCCAAAAGTTTGAGGAACAGATTTTCTCAACAAATTAGCAGAAGTCATGTCAAGCAAACTAAGAGAAAGAAAACATATGCTGGCAATTTGTACATAAACTTGTACATCTGTTTCTGGCGGTCTGTTTACTGAGAGAGGAGTGATGTATGAGAAAATGGGAAGCACATTAACCTGGGTACAAGGATGACCAGCAGGTGCTGAACTTCTCTAGCTAAACAAACACATTTATCAACTGGTGCACATGCGCTTGTGTGGACACACGTGTGTAAACACAGACCTCTAGACGTACCGAGTGTTGATCTGTATGACATCCATTCATACAGACACTTACTGCCGTAACAAAACAGTTACCGGCGACAAACTATATTCATAGCAGCTGTTGATACTAATGCGAAAAATGAATATGAAATCTCCTTCAACTGCAAAAGACATTCATTCATTCATTTCATTACTTTAGAACAAAATATAAAATGGTAAGTGACATTTTTTTTTTTGGTTCAAACTGATTTAACGAACAGAAAGAATCCAAATACTGTGGTCTTCATTTTTAATAAAATATTTATAGTTTTATAACAATCGCTTCATGCTTTTTTATGTTTCTTTATGCATAAAGTATGAAACAAAGTAACATATTAAGTTAATTATATTATAATTATATAATTATAAGCATATACTATTGCTTCTATTGTAACATGTGGCAACATTAATATTTTGTGTAAGCTTATAATGCCAGATTTTTAATACTAAAAGTCAAATAATATGTTACAGCCGCTGTCTCATTATGGAAAGCTTGTTAATAAACACTCTTCTCCAGACAGAATCAACATTTATGCATATTAATACATTATATTATGAAACCTGTTTTTGCAACAAAAAATAATTATCAGACATTTTCTTAACATGGCAAAATACAGAGTCAGAATTGCAAAATATACACCCACAACTGAGAGATAAAAAGTCATAATTATTATTGTGTTGTTGGCGAATGTGTCCCATAGTGTGAAAGCAAAAATGTTAAATAACAATTACCTCTTACAATAAAGGTCCCTCATGCTATTTGTAACTCTAAGAATTACGATACATTTGGTTTTATGTTGTTTGTGTGTAAAGTTTTCTTTTTTATAATTTTTGCTATGTCACACCATAGGACACAGTCCAATTTTATTTGTCAACTACCCATATACGGTGGGGGAAAATCCTGTATTAAAAATCGAAGTCAGAACTGCAAAATAAAAATAAAAAGAACTGTGAGAGAATTTAAATCTCTAATTCTGAGTATATGTTTCTCAAAGACCTTGTTATACGTAATATTTACTGTGTGCATGTAAATAAACACATATAATTTTGCTTATAAAGGTCTTATACATTAAATTAATCTTTAACTGCCTTGCTGTAAGACATTGGTTTTGCAATGTAGGTCAGGACATTCAAGTTCATTACATTCATCCATTGCCATGGGCACCATTCCCGCTCCCTGCTCTGGATCTTCCCTTTGTGACAGACCTCTCAGCGGTTTCTCTCGGCTCCGTTTTAAACCTACATTCAATTCACAACAAAAGAACGATACCGTGGACATGATGTACGCCAATTAGCCTACTACATAGCGCCTGGTCATCAGCACAGTGACAGAGGAGCGACGGTGTCGCAACACAAATGACGTGTGTTGATTGAGCAAATTTGAGCTCTTGATAGGGAAGAAGAGGGAGAAAATCGATATTTAAGAAAGCGGTTGTCTCGTGAGTGTAGCGTGAAGCGCACGAGCGCATAGAGAACAATGATCCAGCTGACCATGTGGAGCAGTGATGATGATGGATCCTCAGAGAAATAAACAATGAACACACAGAATGCGCTTCTATCAACGGAACGGAAACGGTTTTGTTTTTTTTTTTCTTGCAAGTGTTTAAACAGTTGCATTACTTAGGCTTTTTAATTTTGTAAGAAGAACCATTTAATTTTAAAATGATTAACAGCTCTCTGGTGACCCTCCCTTTAATCGACCACGGCTTTGAAGACTGATGGAGGTCTCGTGTTAGTAGGCTATACGAGGGGTTTGTCTTAACAAACTAAAAACTTTGCCCTAACCCAATACCACCCACTAAATAAAGGATGAACTGGATAGTGTGTAGGAAAACATTATGTTCACAAAAGTGCTGACATAATCGCTATCTATGCAGGTTTGGATTATGTACAAAATATTCACTCTCCTTAAAATGAACTTAAAAACTTACTGTTTGCAATTGTGTCATCCACACACTGTGCAGCTTGTGGTTTTATCCCCCGGGTGTATTAAGAAGCCTTTCTGTTTGTTTCAGTTAAATATTTCCCAGTACTCTTTTCTGTTTTTTCTTTATGGGTAACACATGTATTTCTCAGTAGTGACAATATACACAGACAGCCGCCCGCATCCTTCCTGTGTCAAGCTCTGCTGTAAACTCACCGCTCTGTGCAATAATTCATTCAACCCCGCCCTCTCTCCACAAACACGCCCCTTCTTTTTAATAGACACGCCCCTATATACCCGCGCTTAAAGACACAGCACAGTTATTGACCGACTGCCCGTCACTTCACGATAGTGAATTTTACGAAAGAACAGGTCCGGGTTATATTTCAGCTTAAAATCACACAAAGACATGCTGAATTGTATTGTGAAGAAAAACAAGCCTTTTTTTGAACAGTTAATGTCTATTGTCTTTTGCACAACTCATCTGATCTGAGTGAAAAATATATATTTGTCACAGTAGGCTAATAAAAATCTAATGAACATGAAAACTGAAAATTATTTATAAACAATAAAAAAATCTTGTTATTGTTGTATAATCTTGTTATATTTTTAAGTAAAACTAAAAATAATGTTTTTATATTATGTTTTTTTATTATATGTTGTATTGTGTTAGCAGTATTTTAACCAAATCAAAATAGCAAAACAATGAAAAAACATGAATTTTGATATTTTTTTTATAATTTTTTATGTTATGTATATATATATATATATATATAATTTTTTATAATTACATAATGTTTTAGCAAATGTTAAGCACTTACATGTAATTGTGTTTGTTTTGTACGTTTTATGCAGTATTATTTATTTATATATTTATTATTTATAATGTGACCTGTTACTAATTTTAGTAAAGCTATTAGAAATGAACATCCTGTTCAGATCAGTTTCTGTGCTTCTGAATGAATTTCTGTGCTTTTTTAAAACAACAATTAATCCTTAAACAGTCTGTATTGCGTGCGAAAAGGGTGTTACTGTGCCTGCCCTCCCAATGGCCCTGTCTTTGTCTTTGGATGTCTCTTTGAAATGCAGTCAACTTGATAGGGATCTTGCGGGGAACAATTGTTAGTCATTGTGCCATTGAAAGCCGCAGGCTTTAACTGTTGTTTGTATATTCACATAAATCAATTTGCAAAAGGCCATTATGTGCAATTTGCACCTCAGACATGCGCCTACAGAGGAGTATCCTCTTGCAGTTCAAGGCCTTTGGCACTGTGTGTACAGAAGAAAGGCATGTTTGAACAGTGAGATCACTATCTGCTCTCAACAGGCAAACAGCATGGTCTTATAGCCTATCACTGTTTTTTGTTTTTTCTTTAACCTCAACCTGGCGAATACATAGTAAAAGATTCAGCCACTCATATGTTAAAGAACGTGAATGAAGCAGAACATTAGTACTAGAAGTCTTTCAACGTCATAATTGGGTTAACAATATGACAGACACATTGCACAGTGAGAAAGTCTGTTAAACGTGACCTTAAGTTATATACGTGTTGATTTATTTTCATATGCGGATAAAGCATATTTTGTAGGTATGGTTATTGATGGGTTGTGTCTACGTGGACCGAACTGTAAGCTTGGCTTCTCCTTCTTACTGGGTTATTATTTCTCATCTCTCTTGTGACATCTCTGTTCTTACCCCCTGATGTCCAGATCGATGCTTTCCGGCCTGGAATAAAGAGATTATCTCCAGGCGAACTCTCCCACATCTAAGCTCAGTTTCTTCGGATGTTGAATGATTCAGCACTCACTTACCCATTCTCATCTGGCCCAAATCTATCTCCACTGTATGGCTGCGGGGGAACGAGGCAAGATCTGCTGAAACGGCTCGCTTCTTTATGGATTTTTTTTTCTTTTTTTTTTTAAATGTCAAAACAAGCAGAGTCATGCAAAAATAACTGACTAAAATATGCCCTAGTTATTGACTTGCACTTTAACGGCCAAACATGTTTGTTCAATTTACTATAAACCGAATTGCTGCGTGTGTCTGTTATGTTATGTTATATTATATCGTATACTGTATTGTATTGTATTATAAACAGAAAACCTGGACTTTTAATGAACTGTGGTTAAAAAGGGAAAAAAAAGAAGGAAAAAAAAGAAAAGAAAAACGCTTAGACCAGGCACAAAACACCATAAGGACTATATATATATATATATATATATATATATATGTATAATTATTAAAGTAAATGTAAAACATTAAGAAATTCATAAAAATAAATTTGTGTAATCTAATGTGATGTTATACCTTTTATTTCTACAAAACAATGTTTTCAGTATTTTACAGTAAAATTACTATTAATTACAGTAAATAACAGTAAAATTATTATTATTATTTTTATGTTTATTGAACAAAATATAATGTATGTCTGATTTTTTCCTTCATAAATGTAATGACATTGTTACGAAATATTTCTATTTCAAATTACTTTTAAAATAACTTTCTGTTCATCTACGAATCCTGAAAATATGAAGGTTTCGACAAAACTATTTGGCAACATAACTGTTTTAAATATTGAAAATGATATCAAATGTTTGTTGCCCTGCAAATCAGCATATATAATGATTTCTGAAGGATTGCGTGACTCTAAAGCTTTGAGTATGATGCTGAAAATTCAGCTTTGCGCCACAAAAATAAATGAACTGTGAAAACATATTTAAATAGAAAGCAGTTATTTTAAATTGTATTAATATTTCACATTATCGTTGTTTTTACTGACTTTTCTATATAGATTAATCCAGCTTTGGATAAGCATGACTTTCAAAACATTAAAAATCTTACCAACAGTAGTCTTTAACATAAATAGCATTTTACTGTACAGTTTTTCCTAAAAAAAAAACGCTGCTGAACTTTCAAAAGCCAAAGCAAGACACATAGAAAACACTGAAAAATAGAGTAATTTATTTTAGATATGAACCATGCCTTGGTCCAATATAATTCATCAAGTTTTGTACAGTGATAGTCACCTCACAGAGAACAAGACAGGAGATAATGTGAATCATGATCATCGTAATTTTCGAGTCCTTTAAAATTTCCACATAAGACTGCTGCTGTTCTTCTTAAGTTAGAGTATAAAACCAATCGATTATAAATAAATTAAGCATATCTGCTGACATACACGTAAGCATACTGTATGTGTACACTATGTCACACTGTGAACCGTAAAAACACATTCTACAATATATTCAGAGAAATACATACAATGTCATTTGTAAGAGCAGACATTTTTATCAGCCTCTGAGCAACAGATCCCGAAAGCCAGACTGACTCGAGGACGTTTGTGACTCGTCTGTACAAAATCATCCGACACAGTGTGACGTCACCTGTCCATGAAGCTCGTATGCTAATGATGGAGATGGAAGATATTGACCCACACGATATCTTTACAGATTTGCATGTGCGCAGACAGAGATCGCTCTTGATAGCATGAGTATAAATTCTGTAATAATTTACTTATTTTTTTGCGTTGAGCACAAAAGAATGTCGGTAGACAAACGGTTGGCGGTAACCGTTGACTTCCATTATATGGAACAAAAAATACTATGGAAGTCAATGGCTATCTTCCATTGTTTGTGGTCCGTCAAAACATCATTAACTCACAAACGCATTATTATAACCTTGAAGACATTACAGACGAGACATCGTTTGCTAAGGTAAATGCAAGTGGCCTTGTATTGAAATACCATATCGCTACAAAAATCGTTTTCTTTTCCGCTCCTCAGTGTTCAGTTGGTTTAAGAAGCGGTTTCAGAGACTGATATTGGCACAAATTCACAGTTGTTGCGCTTAATGCAAATGCATGATTAATACATCGATATATTTAGCATTGTTTGATTGTATCTTGGAAATGATGTGTTATTTGTCACAATAAGTGACGTAACCCTTCTTCCTTTTTTTGTCCAAGGGTTTGAAAACCAAAGCTTGATGATGGCAGCACCAACTAACCTGGTGATCCTCAACAAACTGTATAAAAGCATTGACCCGATACTGAAGATAAATCATGTAGAATAAAATGCATTTAGTCACATGATGAGTCAAATTTCCATTTCAAATGCAAAGATGACAATGATGATGCAGGCCTTATCCTTTGCAGCTTCACCTTGGCTGGACAAAAGCAAATAGTAAGAACAATAAAAAAAGTGTGCTGTATGAAGTTTTTCACACTGCGTGTCACCTGGGAGAATGTAAAAATGCGACAGAAAACTAATGAATTGAATTGAAGAAGAGATTGTTTTTCCGAAAAACCTGATAATGTAGTCGCGATACATAATATGAGGATGAACAATGCTAAAGCCATTCTGTAAACAGGTTGTGTGCTGCATTTGTCAAATCTATGACACCGATTGTGACATTAACCTAGGATTAAGGAATGCCTGGGATTCATTTATAACCCAGGGACAATTATGAACAATTTAAGGATCTGTCCACATGAACGCGGTTATTTATTTTTCTATGCAGTTTGATTAAACTATGGTTGCATTGTAATCGTGTAGACAGGGAAACTAGAAATTTAGGCTTTGGAGCATGCGCTGTTATCTCCGAAACTTGATTGGCTTTACGGTTGAGATTATATCGCCATCTGTTGGTTTGGCATGCTCTTGATAGCGCTTCATAGCATGCGCTTTCATGTGGATGGAATTGATTTTTTTTTTTAAATAAAAAAAATCATTCTGTTTATAAAAATACCCGTGTACATGTGGATATGACCTAAAATGTGAAATATATAACCCGGGTTATGGTTAACTATTGAAAGTGTGAGAAAGTTTGTTGGGTCCCACTTTATATTAGGTGGCCTTAACTACTACTTATGTACTTACATCAAAAAATAAGTGCATTGTACTTATTGTTTTCATGTGGTGTTACAAAACACTCTTGCTGCTCTCGAGGTGGGGTATGGGTAAGTTTAGGGGCAGGTTTGGTGGTATGGGTTTAAGAGTGGGTTAAGATGTAAGAGATGAGCCAACAGTGTAATTAAATGTAATTACAGATGCAATTACATAAGTATTTTAACAAGTACAATGTAAAAACATGTATGTGCACAATAAGTGCACCACACGAAATGATTAATTGCATAAATACATTGTAGTTAGGGCCACCTAATATAAAGTGGGGCTGTTGAAAATTCAAGAGACTGACTCTACTAAAATCACAGTTTTGAATTACTATGTTTTGCTTTTTAGAAATATTCTGTCATAGATTTCTGTGTGAATGACATCAGAGCAATATGTCATAAAACAGAATGATAAGAGATGAGCTTTGGAAATCTGCAGCATTATGTGAAATGCAGTTTGTTAAATCATTCAAAATGGGGTCCAACAGCATGAGACCATTAGAGTTGTCTTTTTTATTTGTCTTTAATATTTCAAAATACTAAAACTTATATGAAACCTGAAAAATGTAAAAGAAAACTCCAGATGGTCTCAAACTTTTGGACTCCACTGTATATTATGCATTCACGTTGTACGTGTCTTATAATATTTTGCACACAACATTTCTTTTTCGGTGAAGGATGAAGCTATTTCGTATTTTAAAATGTACAATCAACAAACGATTCCCTTCAGAATGATTGTCTGCGTTTCGATGCTCTTGCACACACATATAAAACCACAGTACACCTGGCAAAAAGAAATCCAAAAGCAGCTCTCGATGTTCAACAAGGTGCAGCGAAAAAGAAATAAAATAATAATAATAATTACAGACCGATATTACTTGCTGGAGTCCCTCCCAGGCGTGTTGTCATTGGAATGAGAGTCTTGTATCAAACAAATGAAGAGAATCCTGTGGCCGGGACCTGGGCGGAGGTGCCCAGGCTGCTAGGGGGCCTGTACAGGGTGTGCTGGCTGTGGTTGTCAGAGGTCAGCAGTGACGGGGTGGGAGTCCGGCTGCCCTTGGGCCTAAACAGGGTGCCCTGGCCCTGGGGCTGCGGGGATGGATTGCTGTGGGGTAGCAGAGGTGGTAACGGTGGCAGCGGGGGCGGTTGGGGACGAGACTCTTGCTCTGCCACCGTGTCAGGCTGGGCGTAGCCGTATGCTGGGGGCCGGGAGACGCCCTTCTGCTGCCGACGCCAGGAATTGTAGTAGGTGGGATCACTTATGTAGTGGTTGACAAAGGAGTGGGTCTTCTGCCGGTTTGGATCCAACTCGTATTCGCTATCGCTGCCCTGTAATCCAAAATGAGAAGGTACCTTCACTTTCTGTAGTAGTTTGCATTTCTCCAGCCCATTGAATAAGAACCTTAATTATTTGAATTTCTTGTTAATATATATACACAACAAGGATGAATTGTGACAATACAGACTTTTGCATCATTAAAGTTTTTTTTTCTTTTTCAATTCATCAGTCCAATGTTTTTAAAATGTATTAAGTTTTCACAAAAATATTAAGTAGGAAAAAAAAATCTCTAAAATCTAAAAAGCTGTTTGAAGATGGACAGAATGAACAATTTATAGGCATATATATGAGTGAGGGTTCAGACTACTCTACAGATTGTGACAAACACTGCTGCCCTAGTCTACTAACAAAACTACAGAAATCAGAGGAGCAATAATCTTAACTGAAAACACAAGTGTCTCCTGAAAGGGCAAGAACATTATTTATGAGCCTCATAAATGACAAAACAAAATCAGGATGTTTAATGAAGACAAATGATTCTGAAAAGCCCTCTGCATGGATTGTATTTGTTTACCAGCTGTCTTGTATTAGAGTTGGGTCTAAATTAAGACTTATATCATTTGTTTACTGGGACATTATGCTAAAGTGTGGCATGGTAGGAGGGTTTCTTTGACGGAGTAATGTTATGACAGTATAGGTACCTGACAAACAGGCAAAAAGCTCCCAGTGGGATTGTGGGAGGAGAGACAAATGCTCACACAAGAGGAGTGCCCCCTACTTTCTCACAGCTTGGGCCAAAAGATTCACAAATTCCCATGACACTTTAAGCTCTAGTTTCACAGTTATTGAGACAGCTATTGCAAACATGAAGAAAATTCATGAGAGAGATTCTAGTATCCTATATCATACTTCCTGTGGCATAAAAAGTTTGTTATGACAAGGAAATTTCAAGTCATGAGAATTAATTAAAAAGCAGAAGCAATGCATAGAAATGACCTGGAATGAGATAAACTTAATGATGATAACAATTACCTTTCTTTTACTAACCATTGGATTCAATTTATTTGCAAAGATAATAGTTTAGCATGAAAGAAATGGCATAGGAACTTTTTCTGATTTTTTTTGTATCTCTTTCAGGACACTTAAGGGCTTTATGTTTCAACTTTGTCAAAAAAAAAAAATATATAAATATGTATATATTTATACATATCGCACATGACTAGTTTACAAGAGTAAGTATAGTGACACAAAATAAAACATGACAATTTTTTAAGCAGATGAAAAAGATAACTATAATTTATGGTGCAAGAGCAATTCGCAGCACTTCTACCTCGGGGCACTAATATTATCACTCCTTGGTTGTATTGACCGAAGTGAGATTGCGAGATGTCATGTAACCGTTTTTAAATAGGAAAAGCATGGAAGTGTTTGGTAGTTTCTAAATTCATCCCTGTTTTGATCCTAAGAAATGGAGCTAAGCTAAAGCTAACATACCGATTAAGGGCATGCACTGAGATGGGAGAGATAAGCATCAACTTATCTAAGCTGAGGGAAGAACATAGTGGAATATGAAAAAACTTTGGCGTTTTCCTTTAATTCCTTTTTTTTAAATTGGACAATTGTTTATGTACAGTAATAGGAATGATCTTAAAGGAAGTCAAGTAAAATTAAGTCTTTTTTTCTCAGGAGAAGCCTGAGAAGATGAAAACTTAAGCAAACATCTCCATTTGCTTTCCATTTAAACTCGCTGCTTTCTAATGGCGCTTTTCCACTGCATAGTACGGTACGGTTCAGTACAGCTGTTTTCCACTGGGAACAGCACCTGGTCCTTTTTTTAGTACCACCTCAGTCGAGGTTCCAAGCGAGCCATACGGTTACCAAAACATGATGTGTAAACTCTGCTGGTCGTTGATTAGCCGGAGAAAATCGTCATTACTGCGTCACTGAACTTGCAACACGAGACCCGCTAGATTTAAATCAGAAAAGCCAGCGAAGGATCAGACGCAACTGTTTTGTTTGAAGAAATGCACCTTTTTGTATTAACCAAAATGACTGTTTCGTCTATTGAGGAAGTACAGACGTTCCTCTCGTTGATAGCCAAGGAGCGGATCCAGCGAGAGCTGTTAGAGCGACGCG
>JAUCMT010000068.1:4298141-4318378 GCA_032357475.1 Enteromius thamalakanensis
TCAATCACTTGGAACACAGTTCTCCTTCTGCTGACCTGCCAAAAAGCACTTCCTCAATATGTGGCCCATTTTCTCCGACCCGGTTCCCAGCTCCCCATCCTAAACGAACTGTCACAAGCTTCCGTTCCTGCACACTACCCCCAATACTCAGAGACAACCCATCTCCTTCACAGCTGAACACAACCACAGCCCTCATGCAATCCGTATGATGTGATCCGTCCAATTGAAAATTAATAACCTTTTCAGCAGGGAGCTTTGGGAAAACAGTGGGATCGAAGATGTGGAATATTCTCCAAAAGCAGTCTAAGACTAAGCGTGTTTGGCGTGAAGGTCACTTCCGTGCTTGTTGATTGATGTATTTTGCATGGACTTGTGTCTGTTTGTATCACCTGCTTGCTGAGTGCGCCCTCTGGTGGGCAGCGAGCGTGGGCCGTCGCCTGCCGCGTTGAAAGCAGCCACGCTGGTCATGTAGGTGGTGTAGCCAGTCAAGTTCTTCAGCTTCACGCTCAGCTCCGGCAGAAAGAGAGTGCGGAGTCGCTCAGTCTCATTCTGAAGCTGAAACTCCCAATAATAAATCTAGAAAGGCACAAATCACGCAGATGAATCATTTCAGAAGATGGAAATTTGATGGGTTATCAAGCTTTTAGAGCAGCGGTCCTTTTCAGACCTAGCCTGACCGTATCTGATTAAATCAGTCTATCAGACTAAGTCCCACTTAGTCACCTAGTCATTATTCAATTCTAATAGAATTTAATAGAAGAATCAAGCTTTCTTGGTCTGTTCAGACACCACTTTGTCGTCTGTCGCTATTCAATCAATACATGCATGGCTGAATTCAGAAGACAGAAAGACTAACAAAAACACATTATTAGTATCAGTCTTATTTACATAAAACATTAATTTAGATCATTTACACTGAATTTGCATTATGCTGATCATAGATAGCAGTGCAGTGTTTAACTCAAGATGCTAATGCTAGCTAGAACGACTCAATGCACCTTTATGTTGTGGAATAACTAGTAATGTAACTGAATTACATAATATATTTGCAAAACAAATGTACTTGTAATCTGTTACTGAGAAAAAAGTGTAATTAAATCACAGTTACTTATGAAAATGCTAACATGACATATTTAGCCATTGCTAGATGCCAGTGTCATAGCTATGTAAATATTTGATTCCTAAAACAATAGCATAGCTATTTAAAAGTTTTAAATCTGTATTTACACCCAGAATGATCTTAAAGTAACAAGTAATTTCCAAAAACCCTTCCCAACGCTGTTTAAAATGCATATTATGTACCAAAATATGTGTGCTTTGAGCTGATGTTGGCTAAATCCTTCTTTTCATGAACTTCAACTTGTGCATTCAAGGCATACGTTCTGTGAAAGTATTCATGTAAATAGTCCTTCCTTAAAACGTGTGAAGGGTAAAGGGTTTACTGGCTTTAACATGGTCCTGACAGGAGTTGAATATTATAGTAGTCACACTAGTCTGGCATCAACCAGCTTGAAGTTGTAGCAAATAATTTATGCACCACTAGTGGTTCTAAACTGAACTGCCAAAACAACTTAAAAGGTAAAGTTTGTCAGGACATAGTCTGAATATTGGTTTGACAAAGCTTCGTCTGAAAATTTAAAACTGTTTGAAGATTGGTTTGATGGTCGAAAGTTATATAAGCCCTTTGTAGTTAATACTTGGGCAGCCCGAAGACAGGTTTAAAGCTTGAAGGTTACATAAGAATTCAGTATTTGGTATTCTTGGGCAGCCTGAAGAGACTTTTGCTAGGTCAGTTATTTAGAAAGAAACCCCACCATCCTTAAGATTATACAATGATAGTCTTTGTCAGACTTCATTGGTTTAGTTGATACTGCTATGCTGACAAGCTCAAATATACAATAACCACTGCGTTATAAACAATAGTCGGTTTCGTTTAAACTCATAGATGTTTTAAAATTATTTTCTAATGTTATCAAAGTTTTGTGATGAAGCTGTAAATGATTCAATGGGCGATTAAACTGCTCTAATAAATCCAACTGAGGGATTATTTTTACAACACCGTTTTCAGCCCAAAAAACTAAAAACACGTTACGTGTTTTGGCCATTCATTTACACAACAAAAGCAACGTTCATTCATTTACGCGACAACTTGCGAAAAGTGCATGTTTTTGAAATCTATAACTATAACATCTCTGTGTAAACTACAAAAATACATATTCGCAAAAATGTGTAATTTGTTTATTTTACATTCTTAGTATAGGTATATGCGCAGGTGTGTAGTGTTTCTTTGCAAAGTGATATCGCCATCTACTGGCCTGGCATGAATATTACAGTGCTTTAAGTCATTTTAGCAAATCCGGGTAAACAGGTATTGGTCGGACAACGCTGGGATCCATATGTGAAACTTTTTAACGTACCTTTAATTGAAAACAATTTCAGAAATTGAAAATGCTCACGTGAGCAATTAGATTAAAAAAAGATTCCCAGGTTGGCATATTGGCAGACAGGATTTATAATGTTTTACTGGCACACAGCAATATTCTAGCTGGAGCACATCGAAATGTTGTACCTTATAGCCTTGAATATCCCCATTCTGGGCCTCCACTGGAGGAGGATCCCATGTGACATCTAGCTGAGTCGCTGTTGAGGACTGGATAGCGACATTCTGAGGAGCAGCGGTGGGCACTGATGAGAACAGAGAGAGACCATGAATCCTAGACAGTTTGAACTGATTTATTAGTCAGATTTATACTGACTGACAGCACTACTACATGTTTATGAAATCAACAATATTGAGAGGAGGAATATTTGTACCCTTACCCGCCTCACCCACAAACACTTCCTGTGGCGAGCTGTTGGGCCCCTCCCCTACTGCGTTATACACGCTCAGTCGGATCTCGTAGCGCTTGTGTTTGTTCAGATCTGAACAATGGAGAAAATGTGCACACATACACACTCTATTCAATATAGCATGATAAAACCTTAAGTGGTGCT
This sequence comes from Enteromius thamalakanensis, assembly GCA_032357475.1. Classification (NCBI taxonomy): domain Eukaryota; kingdom Metazoa; phylum Chordata; class Actinopteri; order Cypriniformes; family Cyprinidae; genus Enteromius; species Enteromius thamalakanensis. Next base: position 4,301,136 of record JAUCMT010000068.1, read on the forward strand.
AAAACATAATGATCCCGTTCCAATGAAGTGAGATGTTGAGAGGAAAAGTCAATGACAGTGTGGAGAGAAATGGGCACAGTCAGACAAGACCAGACGTGAGATGAGAGACAAAAGAGACTGGGCTCCCGTGTGAGCAAATAAACGAGGTGTGAGAAAGAGACGTTACTAGATTTCAGAGATTGAGTTTGGCAGGAGGGAATGGATGAATGGAAAGCAGTGATGGGGAGTGACTAACCAAAAAATTTGCGATAGCTGCTAACTTAATGTTCCTTAGTAGCATGACATTTGCTTAGCTGTTTTAACAGAGGTGTAATTTTCCACTAACAAGCTAATTTTACCTAGACAGAAAAAACAGTGTGAAAGGTTATTTACAGGTTTGAGTCAAATGTGAACATCTTTATTTGTATAAATATGCAAAATAGTAAAATAATACAAATTCATATGAAATTTCCAATATAAAAGAATATAACTTCTTTGCGGTTTTATTTTAGCTAAATGTTCAATATTCTAGTTGAACTACTTAAATTATGAACAATATAAAGTAGATTTCCCAACACTGATGACCATGAGCATGATGACATATACACTGATGAAAGAGCGAGAGCGACTCTCAGGACTTACTGTCCAGCTCGTATTGGGTAAGTGAGGATTCGGTCAGGTTCCTCACGCTGTAGGGGGCTGAAGACGGTAGGGTGAAGGGGAGAGGAGGCAGAGGATGGCAGCGAGGAGGACCAAAGGTAAAGAGGGGGACGTATAAAGAGAACGTAAGAGAGAGAGAGAGAAACAAGAGCTGGATTAGCGCATTAGCTCATGCTAGCAGAGAGGCTGGCAGCTCTACAGACTCGGAGAAAGAAACTAACTGCTGAGGAGACAATTAACTCAGCCCTCATACACTGTAAAGCTCTCATTACATGCATGGTAATGAGATGAGCCACTATAGAATCTGCGCTTACAGGGAAACACGAAACAGATGAGTTAGCATTTTCTGCTGAATTAGCTTATCGCTTCATGTTCTAATACATGTTGTAGCCTATAATAATAATAATTGGTTTCCAGGGTTAAGGGTTGTTGGGAATAAACCATTAATCTTACAGATAAATGAATAAAACTAAACAACAGACTCATTTATTTAACAGACATTAACAAAAAGGGTTTTTTTGTGAGCTTGGTACCATGGTACGGTTACATATTTTTTAAGTATGTGGTAATAATACTACTATATGAATATAATAATCATCATATTATGTCAAGTTATCATGTATCATTCCTATAGCCTATACCTTTGTAGAACTTTTAAGGGACTAGATAATCCAGTTGATACTAAACTTTGTACTTTATTTGAGTAAGTAAAATGAAGACTTACCTGTGAGCTCGGCCCAGGTGGCAGACGGATTATTGACTGTGCGCACTGTGAAGCTGCGTAGGCGGTCGTAACGCAGTTCTCTGTAGCGTACTCGAAAACCAAGCAAAATACCATTGATCTCCTCCTCAGGGGGTGGCTGGATGGGGTTGAAAAGATTATGTCATTATCTCTCATTTGTAAACACAACGCTAAACAACAGATAAACGCTGGTGTTCCCTCTCAGAACAGCGTGATGAATCGGATCTCACCTTCCAGCGGACCAGCACAGATGTGGTGGTGTGCGGTGTCACAGAGAGGATGGTTGGAGCTTTGTCGGGTGCTAATGGAACACAAACAGACAGTTTGTTCAGTTAATGACTGCGGAGCTGCACGGACCCTGATAAGAGTGGAATAACCAAGAGTGTAAATCAGTTAATAGATGTTAGAAGTGTTCTGGTTAAACGCCAAAGGTCAAGCATGAGGTAACCCTGCAGTTTTTCCCCTTCACTGACTGTGTCCTATTTTGGTCACATTATGATTCATCTCAGGCCTCAGGAACTTGTTCCCTGACAACATTAAAGCGTTTCGCAGTTGCCCCTACCGTCCTGTAGAGTGGTGATTGCCTCGCTCTCCTCGCTGTACTCGCTGTCCCCAATATCATTAGTGGCTTTCACTCTGAACTGGTAGGAAGTGAAAGGCTTCAGCCTGTGAATTGGAAAAAAGCTCAGTAGGACTGTGGTGCCACCAGTTTTGTCCTCTATGACCCTCAAAGTTTAGTAAGTTTGGCACAGGCTCAATTTAGGCTTACTTGTCTATGATGTATGATGTGGCCTCATGGTTGACCGAGGCAGATTGGACAGTCCAATTGCTGTCGGGCAGCTCTCTGTACTGGACAGTGTAGTATCGGATGGGAGACAGACCATCGCTGCCTGGTTCCCATGACAACAGCACACTGCGGGCCTGGACCTCTTCCTGAGGCACAACGGGGCGACTTGTAGGCTGAGGGCGTGCTGAAAGGAGATCAGACAGCGTTGTATTTAATGGCATGTAGTAAAAAGCACCTGATCTTGTGAAGAGAGATGAATCAGTACCTCTCTTCTCTGTAGTGACCACCAGTGCCTCTGCTGCTTCTCCCCATCCTTTTCGAGTCTGGGCCGTCAGGCGGAACACATAAACACTCTCTGGTTTCAGTCCAGTTGCTGTATACTGCCGTTCACTTGGGTTGAGAACATTAACGATGGCAGAGGTGATACTAGAAGAGTTTTTCCGGAAAGCAATCTGATATGCTAGAGACGAGACACATAAACATTACAATTAGAGGATTCAGAATTTAATCACCATTTAACTGGTTTTACATGCATCATTCTAATTGCTAGTGAGGCCAATGAAGTTAAATCTACCTGACCAGTGATCTCTATTAGCTGGACTCTGTAACACCTTCCAAAACTCACTCCCATACTGGTTCTACTTGCCACATTCGGGAAAGGGATTTGAATTGGCACCAAAGGACCATACTAACAAGGACACTAAAGACCACAGACCCTTGCATCAATCCCCAGTGTTCCTCATCAAGGCAGGGAAATTAGGTTACCTGCATTGCTATCTCTACCTGCTACCCTTCATTATACTCATTCCCTAAAACTCACTCGAATCTGTGTCATGGCACCAGTGTCACTATTCCTTCTTGCCTCTTTCTGGATGAAATTTGAGTTTACATCAAGTGACCATCATATTAAGGACACTTAAGACCACAGTCCCTAGTGTCAGTCTCCAGTGTGGCTCATGAGTGCCAAGTAAGTGAGGTTACCTGTTCAACTATCTCTACAAGCTGGCCTTACACTCATACGGGTCACGGCACCAATTAATCCAGGGACAGTTGGCACATAAAGTGAGCACGCTAACAAAGACACTAAAAAGTAAGCTTAATACAGTACATTGGCTAGTAATAGTCAGATGATGTCCTGGATTACTACTCGTTTACTCTTGTTGCAGTACAAGTCCCAAGTTTCAAAACATATTAATTGAAGACTGGTTAATTGTAGATACTCTGCTTAACAGTCATGCTCCAACAAGATAGTCCTACTCGGTGGGTGGATTTTCAAGTAGTAAAATCACTATGAAAATAATTTACCAAGGATAATGCCATTCGGCTGGGAAGGGGGTTGCCAGATCAGTCTCACAGAAGAGGTCCTGACTTCAGGGAAAAGGATCCCGACTGGAGGCCCAGGTACTGTTTAAAACAAAATTTAATGTAACTAGCCCACCACAAGCAAGATTAATAACTTATGGTGGTTGTTAATTGCGGTTTAGACTCTTACCATCATCAAGCGTGCGCTCAAAAATGGGTGGAGAACTAGGCATACCATCTCCTATACGGGTGAAGGCTTGAACCTGGATCTCATAAAGTACATACTTTCCAAGACCAGTGAGCTGAACACTATAAGTGGTATTTCCCTCTACCGTCCAGAAATGCAGGGCTGACTCTGCATCCTTTTCCTTGTATACCACCTGAAAGTAAAAACAGATGCATCTCTTCACTACTACAATGGACTCAAAACAGTAAATCTGGAAAGAAGCCTGTTGTCAATGTACCTTATAGCCCAGAATTAGTCCATTGCGGTCAGTCTCTGGCACTTCACCCCAGCGGACCAGGACACTGCTGGAGGTGGTGGCAAAAGCTGAAACATTTGCAGGGCCACTTGAGGGGACTAACAAATGGAGAAAACAAGCAATTAACAACCATATGAGTGATCCCACTTTCAAACAGGAACAGTATGCATTTTGTCATTCATTGTACCTGTCATAAGAAACAAGAAAAAAGCATATGCCAAAGCAGTCTGGTTACAATTCAGTATGTGATGGTAAAAACGTGTTGCCAACTGCGCTGCCAGCTGTTAATCAAACTGTGAATGACTGTTTGACTGATGAGAAAATAACTTCTGTATAAAAAAAAAAAAAAACTTGCATGAAGCATAACTTTTAATGGACTAAGCAAAGCAGAGCAAACGGAGAAAAAGACCTCACATCTCCAAAATTTCACATCTCCTCCAAAGTTTCATTCCAGAACTCAACATTCTCACAATCTCGAATGTCGATATGAACCCAAATGCGTCTCATCAGTTATCCGAATTATATGATCCACGTTCATTTTATAGCAATATTCTCTTACTGTGCGCCAGCAATTGTCTCATTTATATCTATTTTTATTTCTCCTTAAGCAATTTTAGGAGATACAAAGTCAGCAGAATCATAACTACAAATTCCATTAAGACCCCTGGGCAATAAAAGTACAACCTTTAAGCAATAAAGTGTTCTTGTGGGCCGCCGTCATAATTAATTCAAAGGTCAGCAGTGTTTCGAAAAGCATTCAAGAAGGTTTTTACCAAGTATAAGAGAGAGAGAAAAGAAAGCATGGCAGATTTCTCACCAGACTCCCTGGTTCTTCCGTGAACTGGTTGGCTCCACGGTCCTGACCCGATACCATTGAACGCCTGCACTTTGATTTCGTATTCTGTCCACTCTTCCAGGTCTTCAATGGTAAACTCCCTCTCCTGCCTGTCCGGAATGATGTGAGACAGGACCCCGACCTTGGAGCCTAGACGAGAGTACTGCACCCTGTAACCCACAAGCTCTGGGTTGCCATTGTACTCCCATTCTGGCAACGGCTAGAATACAGACACACTTCAACTTAGAATACGAATTTAGGAATATGACATCACAAATTAAACATATCCAATTGCTAAACCATTTCTCCCACAACAAAAAGATTTTTCCAGAAGTTCCAGAGTTGCGACTCATGCGCTAATAACATATTCATATTTACAGGTAATCTTTCCTGAAACGTCTCTACCTAATTCGCAACGTGCATATGCACATGAATTTGTTTTTAACCTCGTTCTAATGTTAATGAATTTTGAAATGACTAATCAAGCACCGGAGGTTAGATATTTGCATAAAACACGCCCGAACCATCTCCTGTCCAGACCCAGATTTAGAATCTAGCAAGTTACACATACAGTTTTTTGCATTTGTGTGGTGTACAGTACCGAAATTTTTTGGCAAATTCCGAACGAACTATGCAAAAGTTATTGATGAACCATGATTTGTTTGTTTGCAGCTAACATGATTTTCTTTCATGCAGGTTTCACCAAAAAAAAAAAAAAAGTTAGCTCGACACTTCTCACTTGTGCCAATATCGGGAACATCGATATAATTTGCTACTTAAATAAAACATGAGACTGGGACGTCCATTAAGTCTCCCGAGCTGTGAAGGAGCAAACACAGAGCAATGAAATTTTCCACTGGGTGGAAATGCAATCTCAGGACTACTTAACAAAATTAAGCAAACATAATCAATTCCACATTCTTTTCCCTTTTAGGCACATCGATCACATTCCAGGACACACACGTACCACCCATCTGAGCCACAGGCTGGTCTCGCTGGCCGTGCGGAGAGTGATGTTTGCGGGGGCGATGTCAGGAGGAGCCTGTAGGGTTTGGATCTTCCTAGATGGCTGGCTGGGTGGGCTTGTGCCTACAATATTCACCTGTCTCATTCGAAATCTATAATAAGATGGTAAATTAGGAGGCAGCCTACAGAAAATGTATTTAAGTAAACCCCAGAATTCAATGGATGGACCTGTAGTATGTGTAGGGGTTCAGGCCCTGGACCTCAAGGGATCGTGCATCGGGTTCATTGGACAACTGATGGACCATGACCCACTCCTCGTTTTCTCCGATAACACCGATCTGCAACAAAGGAGAGAGAGACAAATCAGTGTTGGCCAATAAAAAAGGTGACCGCTTGAGGTGAATTAGTTCTGTACTACCTGAGCTTCTACCAGCCAGCGTGAGATGGATGTTTTGCCATCATAGCCCGGTTTGAACTGCAGGGTTACTGAACGTGGGCTGATGTTAGAGATGGCAATGTTGGTAGGAGGTCCAGGCATCTCTATAGGAACAGGAGAGGTAAAGTATGCAAGATGAATGGTTGAAATGGCTCAGTGGGAAAAAATATCACTTGGGAACAATATTATTGCCCTTTACTCAAACTACCTCCTGCTGAAGGAAAAAACGAATTAAGTAAGTAACACTATATTGAGCAACATACAGACGACTTTCCCACCTCACGCTCTATCTATCTTGCGTTCCTGCACTCAGAATCAAAGAGAGACACACGTTGTCCTTATTTGCATGACACACATTTCTTTCTGCCATCCGTTAATTTTTGCATGCAGAAGCAGAAGCTTGCAAATTAGCATCACAGGGAACAAAAAGTGAGACAAGATAGGTTTGATTTAAAAAACAGTGTGATCCATCCAGCATACCGATGGTTCATTACAAGCATCTACAGAGGACAACGCCAAAACATCTTTCCACAGTGTCTCGTCTCACTGTGTTTAATGTCTGCTTCTGTCTTAGAGATGACTGAAGATTACGAATATTAATGCACAAAGCCATCTTATTCAGTGTGCCTTCATTAACTTTAATATCAAGAGTAAGGTTAATAAGGCCACACAGTAGAAAGTTAACATCCTAAGGGATGCACAACCCAGTTGTCTTTTCAGCTCTTACATTGACATCAGGGCTTAATGATAATTATTTTTTGTTTCCTGTTCCTCTCTCTCTCTCTCTCTCTCTCTCTCTCTATTTCTATTTCTCTTTCTCCCTCTGTTACTCTGTCTATCTTATGAACACAAATGTATAATTCAATATATTCTTATAATTTTAATTCTGTCATTAGTTACTCAACCTCGATGATGTCGTTCCAAACCTATACAACCTTTGTTCATCTTCTCAACACAAATTAAGACATCTTGATGAAATCCGAGTTTTCTGATCCTGCAAAGACTGCAATGCAACCACCACTTTCAAGACCCAGAAAGTTAGTAAGGACATCATTAAAATAGTCCATGTCACATGAGTTGTTCATCTGTAATTTTATGGAGCTATGAAAATACTTTTTGTGCTCAAACAAAAACAAAAATAACACTTTATTCAACAGTTTCTTCTCTTCCGTTTTAGTCGTCTAATGCACAAGGATACCACAAAATGTTGCTGTCTATGCAGAAAGCTCTCTTACGGGTTTGGAACAACAAAAATATATTTGCAATAGTAATTAATTATACAAATTATATCATTATACTAATGTTTTTATATTTATTTTCATATTATTATAGTCATAACATGTTGTAAACATGAACACACATTGCTGGAGAATGATGACATACATGACGGCATAACTGCAATCTTGGAGTAAGAGAAAGCATGAGCGGAAACTCACCTGGCGGCACGCCAGAGGAAATGGTGGATGATGACAGCTGACCTTGACCTTTGGAGGTCATGCCGGCCACCTGAATGGTGTAGGTAGTGAGTGCTGTCAGTCCGGTGACCCGGTACTCCTGTGTCATGTTGGGTAGGTAATGCGTGACGCGAGTGTTTGTTCTGTTGAATTCCTCCCAGGAAATGCGATACCCTGCAGGCAGAAGACAGAAAGCGGTTCAGCAGACAGCCAGGAGATCAGGGGAAATCACTAAAGGGGGTGGTTCAGATACCTGTGAGGATGCCGTTCTTCTCTGGTGGGTCTTTCCAGCTGACTTTAAGAGACGTATCCAGGATTTCTGTGAAGCTCAGGTGACCTACAGGTCCAGGAGCTGAGCATACAGAGACCAACAATGAGTCAGACCTGAACACTGTCAGGGGTCGAGATGGCTAGAGTATGGAGTAAGGACACTCACTATCTTCGTGGGTGCGTATGCGCAGTGGAGTGCTACGAGGGCCATCTCCCGGTGTAGTGAAGCACAACACACAGGTGAAGTACTCTGTGAACTTCTTTAGTCCAGAGATGTAACCTACATGAACGCTGTCTTGAAAATTGGGTCTCACAGTAACCAAGGTAACATCTTCCTCGTGGCCTGGTTCCCATGCCAACAGCTGAAGCAAAAAAAAAACAAACAGATGTGACCAGAAGCCAATATGAATCCTTCTGCTGTCTCAGCATGACATATATTGGAAGTAATGAAAGGATTTTTATAAAAGGGGCACTACAGTCTTGTGCTCGACCACTAGAGGGCAGTGGATGGATGCTCACCTTGTATCCCTGGTTGATGCCGTTGATGAACTGGGGGCTTGGAGCACTCCATGTGAAGCGGACTGTGGTGGAGTTGACAGCCTCTGCCTGGAAGTTCCCTGGTGGGACTGTGGGCACTAGAAAAGAGAAGATTTGACGAAGTGAGAATGTGAGGGAAATCAAAGAGTGGACAATGATTTCTTCTTGTGACATCTAGACATGATATAAAACCCCTTATTTTTCATTAAAAAAATAGTTTAAATTGGTTTTTGGCATGTCAAACCTCACAGGTCTGTATCCTACCCTAATTCAACAATGTCATAGTAAGTCAAGTAAAATTCCTTACAATTGCAACACACAGGAAGTGACATCGTTTGGGACCTTTCTTCAGCATGGCAACAAGTAAATCTCTTAAAAAAATGTCAGTTGTAGTTTTGTTAATGGTATTTGTTACTGTTTACTATAAAAAAAAAATAAACGTTTATTAAAACTTGAAAAAATGTAAACTGTGACACATAGGAAGTGACATCATTTGAAAACTGAAGTTAAAAAGATAAGTCTCCTATTTTCTAATTTTTTAGACAAGCTGTCGTGTTGATGGCATTTGGTAAGTGTAACGGTTACAGAAAAATAAACAAACAAATAAACTAAAATATTTAATATCAAATTGAACTTTAAATCTGTTGATATATCTCAAGATCCTCACCGCCTTGCAGGGTCCATTCTGTGACTTTGGGGCTGTAGACGCCCTGTCCTGCCCCATTATAAGCAGCCACCTCAATCTCATAGTTGGTCCAGATGATGAGGTCCTCCAGTAGGAGGTTTGTTTGGTCTGGGTTGGTGATGTTCTTCATCTGACAGTCCACCGGCAATCCAGACAGACAGTACCTGAGCAGCATGGTGAGAACAGAATGAGACGAGGGAAAAGCATCAGCCCTGTGGCTTCTGAGACACAAAAACAGGAGTTTTCGCTGAGAGGACACTATTGGCTCCAATGGGACGTGAATCAGTCGAGGGCTGGTGTACTCTAGAAGATGAAGTGCTGCTGAGAGCAGCTTGATTGTGTAAAGGACAGTCCCAGAGATCTCTCACCTGATGATGTAGCCTTGAAGCGGCCCATTTTGGTGGCTCTCAGGGGGAGGCTGCCACTGGATCATGATGGACTGGTTGGTTCGGCCACTGGCTATAACTGTCTGAGGAGGGGCACTGGGGGGCTCCTCGGGTAATGATACTCTAAAAACAGGGAATTGGGAGAAAGACCAAAAGAGATTAAAAGAGAAAGTGGAATGCTCGTGACACAAGTTTGAGTCTGCCCGCTCTCTCTCTCTTTACCCAATCTTTTCCCGGTTTTAGTGTACCATCTAAAACACAGGGAGGAAAAAATCCAAAATGTATAATTTAAAAGAGAAGAGGAATATCTGGAAGATTAATATTAAATTGAGTGAGGTCTAGATCTCTCAAACCACACTAAAATTGTGTGATTTTATTATATATATATATATATATACATATATTAGTAATGTAGTCTGGGAAAAAAAGTAGTATTTGGAAAATATATAAATGAAAACCCAAAGTGAATAAGAAATATGTTAGAATTTCTTGCTCTGATTTTCCAAGCTAACAAAATATCTTCTAATAATAACCTTCTTAACTTAATATTATTAATATTAAAAATAATATTTTGGATTGTTCTTCAAACTTTTAGAACATTCAGGTTTTTTTAATGTCTTTTTTGGTTTTGCGAATGATAAGGTAACATTCTGTTTTATCATTTTGGAAGCATTTCTTGTTTGAATGTTCTCAACGTAGTAACATTTTTAAAAAGTTAGACGAACATCTAAATAATCTAAACATTTTTGTGCTTACATTTTTAGAACTTTGAATGAACATTCTATTAACGTTACAGAGAGAATTTTGAGAGAAACATTGCCATAATGTTCTAAAAACAATCTAAGATAGTACAAGCGTGACATTGACTATGTTCAGCTGATTGTATCCATGTGTTGTTGTAACGCAACGAATTGAAGGTGAATAACGATTACGAACTTTGATGCTCCATCCTGGAAGTCTGCGTTTCGAGCAGAGGCCCTCGAGATACGTGCCTCCTCTCTGCGTGGAGATGATCAAAGACGCCACAGCCAAAATTGGCTAATGCCAGAGAGCAAGAAAAAATCCAGCAAGACTCTTCTTAAATCTATTTAACTTGACATCTTGATATCTCCTGCGTGAGAGCCGCAGTTCAGTGTCTGAGATAAAGCGCAGTGTTTTAGGATCAAAGAAATAGGCGCGGATCCTTGAGCGGCGCGGTGCTGTTATGTCACCCCCACCTCTGCGGATTCCCCATCCGAACGCGCTGAGAAGAATGTCTTCTGATCTGCACGCATGCAAGTTGCAAAACGAGTGAAAGTTGTTAGCTGAGAGAATAGATCTGGTGCGAGATGAGCTCAGAGTCTGTGGGAATAAACGGATGGGACTGTTTTGCATCAGTGCGCGGGTTTGGGGTGCGTTTGTCTGAATCAAGGAGCTTCGTAATACCTGTTAGCATTCTCATTCATCACAATGGCAGCTGCTCGCTCCGAAAGTATGTGATTTTTAAATCTGCCATCGTTGCTCTAGGGCGATCGAGTTTAAATCAATGCAATAACTCACCCATAATAGATAAAAGATGCTCATTTGTCGCCAACTACTGGTGGTAATGTTTAATTCATTTGTTCAGATTCAAACAGGAGTTCAATGTGAGACTAAAGAGTGGAGATCAGCTTTGCTGTCACAAGAATAATTCTTACTTGAAATAGTGATAATACTGGTAAACAATTTTTACTGTATTTTTGATGCACTCTTGGTAAGCATAAGCGACTGTCTGGAGAGTGAGTAGTTGCTAAGCACTGCTTTTTGCCTATGCTAATTAAAATGATAAATTAGCTGTCGAATGATGAAACCTCTATGACGAGTTCACTTCCACACCTCTCCAACCCCCAGTATGTGTGCTGGAGAACAATGTGGCATTCTCATAATAGTGTGTTGTTCACTTTCGCCCTCAGGGATGTTAGCTCTTGACGGGGCATTGCATCAGCAACACGTTTTTTCCCCCTAATATTTTCCCGGTCTGTTTCTTTTAAGTCCGTCGAGGACTTTGCTATCCTGGGCGGCAGATTATTGATTTGCCACAGCTGTGCATGCGCAGGATGTTGCAGACGGGCAAAGAATGTTTACTTCCCACATGCTTTCAGATCTCATCCTCAATCATTGATTCCAGCTTTTCCATTTTCAATCAGCCTCCCTCCCGCTGTAAAGGCAGCAAACACGCCACACTCTCCAGCTGATCCGAAGCAACTCCAAATGTGAGTGTTCTATCAGATTACAAGAATCAAATATCTGCTTCCTTCGTTTGCAGGATCCCTTAAGACACAAGCGGGTATGAATATTAATGCGCAAACACATCACGTTCACGCAGAAATGTTGTTTGGCGTGTTCACGTTTTTTTGGGGCATCTTTGAGTCAGGATGTCTCAGGCGTTCCCGTGAGATCTGAGCACGTTTGAAGGCGCGAGTCACTTGGCGCTCTTTGTAATGCTGTAGGAGACAGAGTGGAAAGCAGTTGTACAAAAGCTGCTAAAAATCTCTCAGTGCACAGTTCCATTCCTCACAGCACTGCGGGCTGCAGGCTCCGATTCAGCTGAATAATGCACTACCTCCCTCCTCACGGGGCTATAGGTCAGCGAGGAGAAAGTCTTCCCACTTTTGCCATTCTTCCACGCCTAAGTGCGATTCTCACAGACATGTCTGCGCTAGTCCTCAGGACACCCCAGGAAACCCTATTCACTGACCGTTTGATGGAAAGCGTCGACTGAAATCACTAGATTCAATCTGATTGGCTGGGATTATTCACTTCTGGAAGTACAAGAGCAACAGCTTTTCTAGCAGTCTGTCTGTGCAATGAGGAAAACTAATAGATTCGTCCAAGTTTGCCAGGCTGGTGGAATCAAAGTTATTTACACTTCTGATCAGACAAGTATAATAACATTTTCAGTATTGTAACTATGTAACTATGTAACTATTCAAGAAGCCTATTAAATTTAGAAAAATTATTTTATGCACATTTCACACAGATACTATGGAAGCACGTTTCCACAGCGGAGTAAAAGGGTAATTGTGACTTTTTATTTAATTTCATTTCATGCATGACAAGACCTTGTAAATCTTTTTTCCCCTAATAATTGTGATATATAATCTTGAAATTGCAAGTTATGAAGTTAAAATTTTGACATAATATCAGTCTTCGTAAGAAATTTGACTTTGAATTGGACTTGCAATTGTGAGTTTATTATGAATTCTGACCCAAAAAAAGTCAGAATTGCTTTCTCAATGCACACAACTGTCCAAAAAAAAGTAAAAAATTTAATTGCAAATTTATATCCTTCAAGTATGACTTAGATTAGACTTAGACAAGTATTAACTCAGAATAGTGAGTTATTTATGCAACTAGGCAACATTTTTTATTATGATCTAGCTTACAACAATTTGTTATGGAAGTCTGTTTCCGCCACTAAATATCGGAAACAGACTTCTAAAGTCATATAAACTCGCAATTGCAATTCTGACTTTATATCACGCAATTCTGGCTTTTTTTCTCGTAACTGCAACTTTATATCTCGCATTTCTGAGAAAAAATTGTGAAATACAAAGTCACAATAACCTTTTTTTATTCAATGGAGGAAACGGGCTTCTACTTGTTGTACTAAAATTACTAATACAGTAAAAATACAAAAAAATACAGTAAAAAAAAACTATTAAAAGAAAAAAAAATCTAAACTAGCATCTTACTTAGAATGTCCACAAGGTGGCGTAATTTTTGCCATTCATTTGTAGATAAAATAATTTAAAACAACAACAAAATCTAACTTCTGTAGATGTGATGACAAAAGACGCACTCAAGTGCTTATGTGAAGGTGTTAAAAGATAGACAAATAATTAAAATACAGTTTAAAAGAGTCATAACATCTGGAAAAAAATTGCACAGACACTTTCTCTTTCTGTCAAAACAGGCAGTACTTGACCTGAATAAATTTTGATGAAGACCAGACTTTATGCTATAGTCAAAAAAACTGGCTGTGTGAACACTTTCTTCCTTGAATGTACTTAGGCTCTAAGAAAACGATCACTTTGTTAACACTGAATCTCACAGTTTGACGTCCTAAGCTTTAGGCTTAGTTGTGAGAATATAAAAAGTGATCCAATGTTTCTAACTTTTTGAGTCCCGCGCTCACCTCACTGTTTCCCTGCTGAACTGGCCCTTCCCCACGTCGTTGACGGCACATAGGCGGAACTGGTAAGAACGTGCCGGGATTAGGCCCCCCACGATCACGTTGGAGGCTTCTGGATCGATGTTGGCCAAGAGCACAGTCCAAGGTGCGTCTGTCACAAACAGAGACATTGCGAATAGACTCCAGAGCTGAATGACGAGTGAAGAGTGACAGAAATATACAGCAAGCCAGAATACTCACTGTTCTCTGACACCTCCAGGATGTAACGGATGAGTGGGCTGTTCCCGTCAAAGGCCTGGGCCCAGGTCAGGTTGATGGTTCGTCTCTCTGAGCTGCTGAGGGTGGCGATGAGGTTCTCTGGAGCATGAGGCAACTGCCTACAGAGACAGAAAAAGCAAGAGGAAAATTATAAAAATGAATGAAGATTCGAACATTTTACAACAGTTAACACTGCATTTCAATTCAGAAGAGGTTTTATAGTGACCCTATTATGGCTTTTTGAAAATGAGTTTTCATGCAGTGTGTATGTGACTGAACACATCCTGCAAAGTTTGAAATCTGAAAGGGCATAAAATCAGTGTCTCTCATTGAAATGAGTTGCCCGTCCACTTTGTCTTTTACCATTGGTCTCAATGAAAATGCTAATCTATTCTTTGCCACTAGGTGGTGCTTTTGGAGCGTTAAAATAACGGTTAAGCGTCACGCAAATCATTTGAGCGAATCCTTTGGAAGTCATTGATCAAGTACGGTAAAAATAAATGCATAAAAATTAATGCCATTAAGTATTTTTTGGCCTTGCCAAATCATTCTAATATTCTTATATAAATTTGCCTTTGACTAACTAAACACATCTTCGTTGAATAAACGTATTAATTTTTTAAACAAAAAAAAAACATCCTGGCCCCTAAACTTTTGAATAGCAGTAGACATGCATTTATACAATACATTAACATGTATTTAACAAAATTAATTCATTGTTATTTATTTTTATGCTGTTTCGCTAAGCTCCTGACAACTTGGCAATACAAATGTATGAGTGTTTGTCATGTCAATAAAGCAGACCAAATGATGCTGAGAGAGAGATAAACAGAGTTTTTATAATAAATATTGACTCTCTTGTTTATATAATGTTGCCTCAACTGCTTTCCCCATTCACCATTATTCATGACGCAGAGAAAATACAATGCACTGCTCTACTTGAAACAATGAAACATTGATAAAATGGGGGGGGGGGCAATGTTTGGATGTTTGTTTACTATTCGTTGCGCATTCTCAACAACCTATTGTTTAAGTTCTTTAAATCCCAGGAGAAAAACAAAGCTCAACGATACAATCCAAAACAATGTCCAAGAGGGAGTGAAAAGCAGGGACGGAATGTAAGTCTGTAAGGCGAAGGACACGGTGGCGTGTTTGACGTGTACCTGACTCTTAGGTGAGCGCTGCGAGAATCATTGCCTCCCACAGATGTGACTTTACAGGTGTAGGTCCCAATGTCTCCAGACCAGGTCTGAGATATATGCAGGCTCCCGTTGGAGTCGAGTCGCAAACGAGGACTCGATTTCACGTCAATAGCAGCTCCACCTTTCTCCCAGATGTGTCTGTGAACAATAGAGGCCTATTTGCTTATTCTTGCTCACAGCAACAATACATGGCAAAGCTGTTTACTTAATGACCAAACAATCACACACACACACAACAAAAAATCACACATATATGCACTCATACATACACATCAACACTTCTTAATTGCAGCCACATCGTTTCCCCATTTAATCTCATCTGTCTTGCTTTTAATTAAAGTCTCCATCTAAGTTATTGCTTTGTTTACATATTCATCCATTTTCCCTGATCAAATGAATAACAGCAGCCCAGCAGGTGACAGTTAAATCAAGTCTTAGGAGACTGAATGTAATAAACACACAGGAGAGGGATGGAAGGAACGAGTGAGCGTTGATCAAAGATTCAATGTGAGATAAGGCAGGAGAGAGAGAATAACAATAGACAGAGTTTAGACAGAGTTGAGGAGTCACCTGACAGTAACGCTGGGGTCATGGGTCACCCCGCAGGTCATGGCTGCTTTTGTGCCCTTGATCACGCTCTGGTCCTGAGGTGGATTAGTGATCCGCGTCCGAGCTGCACACACAAATCACAGTGCAGTAGTGTAATCAATGGCATTGATTTTCCCTTTCAATTTCTATTAGACATGTGAAAGCCTTTCCTTGTGAAAAAGAAGCACACGGTTTTAAAAAGAGTACTTATTATGGAAATAATACATTAAATGAACATATGTAAGTGTGAACTAAATATAATGCTCTTTTTCCAATTGGTTGCTATTAAATTTACTATTGGTACATATTAAATGTTAATATTTTATTTTATATATATATATTTTATATATCTTTAATAACTTTGAAAAAAGAATGCTATCTGAAGAAAAAGTGCACATTGAATATAATAAAGTACTTTTCTAAAAACAAACAACGCTACTTTTGAAAGGCCGTCGAGAAGAACATGTGGGCATGGGTCAAGGATGTAACACTGATTCTTCTGTCCTAATAGGTTCTTTAAAAATTACATAAAATGCTCTCTTCTACGAGGAGCATGTTTTTAATTTCTGAGTTTAAAATTATTTTGATATTATTTGGGGGCAGAAAGTCCAAAATGTAATAGTGGTACAAATGAGCAATGCTAAAGGCCTCAATTAAAGGTGGAAATAAAAGACGAAAAAACTATCAAACAAACAACAATTGCTTATTGCTTATAAATATACACTATACACATATTGCTTATAAATATAAAGACAAAAATGTCTGCCAAATGAAAGACATGCAGTGCAGTTTTGTGGTCAAAATACCTAAACGAAACACAACAAAACAGAACAAAAGTGAAAGAAAGCAAAACATCTATATTTATAAAAAATAAATCTGCCACATGAAAGTAATACAGTGCGAACATCAAAGTTAGGTGGTGGAACAAAAACCAAACAAACAAAAAAACAAAGCAAAGCGAAACAAAACAAAAGCAAAGTTGACAAAACAAGATGCAAAACAAAACTAAATAAAAGCTAAACTAAACAAAAGTTAAAGAGATAATGTAAAACTTGACGTTGTAGAGTGTCGCAGGCCCTCATGACCAATCAAATTTGACAAATATTTAGTTATGTTTTTGGTGCGACTCCATTTTTTATGATTAGAATGTCTATTTTTTATATGTATTCAAAATGTTTGTGAAATATATTATTATGTTTTACTTCACAGTTAAAACATATTTTAGTCATTAAAGTTAAATATTGTTTTAATATTGTTTTAACATAAACAAAAGGTTTTATTTGCTTCCTATTATGTGGATACTCTTATGCTGCATATAACACTGACCTAAGAAAAGAAATAAATCTACAAGCAAGTACTAACTGTACTCCTTGATTAGGACAGTTTAGACGTACGAAAGCAAACAGATGGTCACTTCCCAGACAGACCCTAATTATAGGCGTGGACTAGGGATGCTCATTTCGGTTATTTCTCATAACCGACAACCGACGCTCGTTAACCGATTATTAACTGGTTAACTGA
>JAUCMT010000068.1:4320440-4344077 GCA_032357475.1 Enteromius thamalakanensis
ATGCACATTGCTCAATAATTACAATAATGTATAATAATATAATATAATATATATATATATATATACATATAGTTCTTTCACTGTCAGGCTATTTGTCTCATCTCACATTAAGGAAAATGGTAACATACACACATACACAGAGGATCTGGAAAGTATAAGAGCCATTGAAATCATCAAGCTGTCTGCTATGCATTAAATAAATGGTGGACGTAATGAAGACCTGTCCACAGCAGACAAAACAACCATTATTCTTGCTAACTCTCACTCTTAACCTTGGAATAATCACTCTTCTTTATCTTTTTCTTCTTTCTTAAAGTAAAAGCTACTGATAAGTCTCAGACTTTATAAAAATGACACATCTGACAGGAGATAAGAAAGAAGATGAATGTAGAGGAGAAGTGTAATAAATGAAGACAGAGTTATTGACGGGCCCAGATGGTGCTTTGACGTACTGGTGACAGCAAGGTACGTGTTCGTCTGGATCTCTCCCGCTAAGTTGCGAGCGAAGCACTGGAACATTCCGGTGTCGTCCGGGAGCAGTCCATTTATCTGCAGACTGCCGCCCACCAGGACTCTGTAACGAGGTGTCTTCACGGGGCTTATGGGTACAGCATCCTTATACCACACTATATCTGGCTGAGGAACACCTGCAGGGGTGAAGGAAGAGGAGTGTTATCTAACACATCCACACACACTCTCTCTCACACACACACACGGCAGAGGTGCACAAACTCACCGCGAGCTTGGCATGGGATGTCTACAACCTTCTCCATCTCAGCAGTAATGTGTCTGTCGGGCTCCTTCACAAACTGAGGATGTTCTGCACAGAGTTCAGTTGAGTCAGTCGTGAAAGTACTTGACCAGACTGATCTAAAACACTCAATGACACTGAGATATAGAGAATGTGCAGGGCCTTCAGAATACGTTTGCCTTCATTATTGTTGCAGGATAAAATGAATCATTCAGGGCTTGTTTTTTTGCTTGGCTGTCAAAAAAATCATTGTAACATTTGCTTTCTTTAACAATCTACTGTGTGTACGGTGGAGTATTTAATTATCTGATATGACAGATCACACTAGATGTATTAATAATGTGCAGAAGCGTCATCCCCGCTCAAACTGAGGAGGCAATTGTGCATTTTTGCCCCTTTAATAATTAAGTTGTACATGAATATTCAAATATGGTAAGTTAAGAAAAGCAAATATTTTATCCAGTAAATTCCTGATGATTTATGAAACATTCATTTGTCATAAGATATTGAACACCTCCAAGGATATTATTATTATTACATAATTATTATAATTATTACATAATATTACATACATTAACATTACATATTCATTTAAATATCATCATGCAAAAATGTCTTTCACTGTTCATAATGTTTTTGTTTTCAAACAATTAAATGAATCAAAAGTGTATTTCAATATTTCAAATAAATGCTGTTTTTTATGTTCTATTCATCAAAGAATAAAAAAAGATAAATAAACATTAAGCATCAAACCAGCATATCACAATGATTTCTAAAGCATCATGCGATGCTCAAGGCTGCAGTAATGATGCTGATCATTCAGAAGGACTAAATCATTGACATTATTACAGCAGACTGCACAACAACTATTACAACAAGACTTCTTTCAAAAACATCTCTAAAATATCATACCAACACCATTCTCATTCTCATAAGAAACAGCACAACAAATAGCAATAAAGATCAGGGCTGCTCTTCTTGAGACCCAGGAGCTGTTTGAAGAAGTTACTGTGTGGAAAACACCTGGACAAGTTTATAAAAAGACTGGCGAACTTAGAATCTTCCTTAAGGCACCATGAAGCCCATCATAACAAAAGGAAATAAACACAGCACAGCCCAGACAGCCCTAGGATTATGCTATCTCAACAAACCGAGCAACTGGACCTCGATACCTGTCAAAGTACCAAAAAACAACGGCAGTGTGAGGATCTAAATCTGTTCAAACATCAATAATCTTAAGCTCTTCCAAGATACACTTTCCTAGAAGCCATTTCTGAGGAAGACTGATGCCAAGATTCATTCAGAGATTGCTGAAATCCAGATGAGAAAGCGTTAAACCTTCTGGAGGAACATCGTTTGCCTAAACTTGAAAGAAAAAAAAGCACTGGTCCAACACCTGAGTAATATTAACCTTACCACAACTCAAAATGATAATCTTTTTTCAGTTGCATCTAAAGCAACATGAACAGGCCCAAATACAGGCAAATCCTTGAGAGAACCTCATTCAGCCTGCCAGATATCTAGGTTTTGTTCATTTTCTACCAGAACAATGACCAAATGCACACAGCAGTGAAGGATAAAAGAAGGTTAATATTTGCAATGGCCCCAGCAAGAACTTTGACTGGAATCTAATTGAAATCTGGTGCAAGACTTAAAAACAGACACATCTGGTTAGAGTTGGAAGACATTGGTAAATAGATGAAAATGAAACAACAGTAAATGTGCATGGCTCAAAGAGACATACTCAAGGCTGTAATTGCTGCAAGAGGGCTAGTATTTATTCTAAGACATGAATACTTTCATAAATGAGTCTTTCATCTTGGAGAAATTAAGGTTGTTGAATTTATATTTTCTTTTTGTTTGAGGTGCATCTGTGTTGACATGAAGATTAAAAAGGGAAAAAATGATGCACAGGAAGAAAGAGTAACATGAGGTTACCCAAAACGTGCAGATACGCTCCGGCGCTGACAGAGGGGGCGCTACTGCTCCGGAGGGAGGCTTCACATTCGTAGTAGCCGCTGTCACTGACCAAAGGACCGCTGATGGTCAGACGCCGGCCAAAGTCCCGGAGGCCTCGGTTTACCAGCACTCCATTTTTCCGCCATGTAATGCTGAGCTTAATGAGAGGCCTGAAGGTAGAGAGAGAAATACGGATAAACACAAGCGGGAAATGAGAGATAGGACCGGCCTGAAGGAAACAAATAAACAGAATTGAGTTTTAATAGTTTGATAGAGGTCATTTTGAGTGCTTGTGTACACAAACACACACACACACACCTTGCATTGGCCACACACTCCAGTGTGACTTCAAACGTGCCCACCATCACACTGGTGTTCCTTGGCGGGATTATAATAGAAGGAGCGATGGGGTCTGCTGGGCCACCAAC
Source organism: Enteromius thamalakanensis (assembly GCA_032357475.1). Lineage (NCBI taxonomy): Eukaryota > Metazoa > Chordata > Actinopteri > Cypriniformes > Cyprinidae > Enteromius > Enteromius thamalakanensis. Next base: position 4,323,579 of record JAUCMT010000068.1, read on the forward strand.
ATCTGAAGAGAAGCAGAAGAAGATTACAAATGAGATCTCAATAGTTTTTCCTAAATTGGTTCAGCTTGCTGTCTGTAAGACACGACTCAAACTGTAAATTGGCATCCCAGACTACTTAAATACTGAATATTTTATAGAAATAGATGTTTATATGCAATGCTGTTCAAACAATTGGAGTCAGAAAGTTCTTTTAACTTTTACTAAGCAACGATGCACTGAAACAATCAAAAGTGACAGCGAAGATATTTATAATGTTACATAAGAGTTCATATTAATTCTGCTGTTTTGAGCTTTCTGTTCTTTAAAGAAGCCTTTATTTATCAAATTAGCAAATTAGAATGATTTCTGAAGACTGGACTAATGGACTAAGATACACATCAAAAAGTGATGTCATACGATTAATTGCAATTAATCGCATCCATGTTCAAGCATCCTTGAAGTGGTGTGTATGCAGAGCAGGAGCAGACAAACGCTGCCAGTATGAAATCTAAGTCGGCACGTGCAGCTGAACCGTGGCTAGTGCTGCAGTAGGCTACAGTCATATTTTCCAGTGTTCTCCTCCGATAAGATAAGATAAACCATGCAGATATTATGTTTTCAATGTATATTTGATTTTTGGCATGCGGTATCCTTTGTCTGTGTCTGTGTATGTGTGTGTGTGTGTGTGTGTGTGTTCGCTTTCGGAAGTTGCAGAGACTGGTGCTTTGTAAAAAAAAATTATAAATATAATATAAACATGTAAATTTAGATATACACTTCAAATAGCTATGGGTTAATTGATTAAATATGAAAGTTTCAACGGTGCTGCGATGCTTTGTTTACCGCAGTTACCATGGAAACGGGCTATAAAAAAGACTCCGCCCCCTTCCCCCAAATATTAAGTTATACTAAAACTTAAATTTTTCATATTTACATGGTATTTTAATCAAATTACATGCTATTTTAATCAAACAGCTTTGGTGAACATAAGAGCCTTCTTTCAAAGAATACAAAACAAATCCAACCTTTGTACATCTCAGAGTAAAACTGCTTTGTGATTGTCAGCTGCAAATGAGCTTGTTTACTATCTTTATCATGATTATCAGTGTGCTATTCCAAAGAAAGTATTTTCCTGATCAACAGTCAACGAAAAAACTCAAGCCCCGACCTTCGTTTCCTTCTGTCTAAATCCTGTTTTTGCTTTGAAACACGTGAAAATATTGAAGTAAACGGATTACCAAAAGCATTTCACAGTGAATATAAATGAAGAGCAAAGGGAGACTTTCTGTATTCTCGTGCTCATGAGATTGTACTTGTGAGGAAAAACCGCCTTAATAATCTCCCATGTGTCTTTCAAAACAATACCACCAAAAAAAAAAATCACAAAACAAGAGATTTCAGTTTAAGATCCCATGAATGTTTCTCATCTAAATTCTTGCAAGCCCAAATCATGTGAGCTCTACTTCTAGTGTGAACCTCACAGCTCCACACTTTTACGGTATGTATACATTTTGCGTTGGTTATGCAGCGAACGGCCGCTCCATGACCCCACTGGAGCCATTTGGGTGCCTGTGCCACCTAGAACCAGAGAAACCATTTAAACGAGCAATCTCTGAGCAATAAAAGAGAGAGAGAAAGAGAGAGAGAGAGAGAGAGAGAAAGCCAGAATGAAGGTGCAGGTAGTGAAAGTAGGCAGACATAAAGATAATCTTAAAGCCCAGAGCACTTGTTCGTCTCTTTCTCACAGCCCTCTCTATTATGTGCTCAGTATTATATATGTAATTGTCTGTACACTCTCTTCCTGTAAGTGCACTGTAATACCTTCGCTAATGTGCCGTGCTGCAGAACGGGGCCTGATTGAGAGACGCAGTCGACATGATTAAATGCCATGCAATCATTTGCCAGCTTCTGGAAACCTTTAGCTGTCCATTGATTCTCTGCCCTCAATCAGTGATCTCTCTTTTCGCCTGTCTTGATCTTATTCCCCTTTATTTGCCTCCTTTTCCATACTTGGACCCCTGGATAAGAGTTACAGTAGGCCACGGCCTCACAGAAGGACTTTATGGTCTTCCTCTCTTTTTCATAAATCTGTTTTTGTGGGGTCTATTAAAGAGAGGGGTTGTTTTTATGGGGGTGATTAATCTCCCTGTCATTGTGGCACCGCAGGACCACAGCTATCATACAAAGCTCCATGAAGCTTCACCACACGCCACATACTCGCAATCTACTGCGCAGCGAGTTGGGGAATATTGATTCTTGAAAAGCTGAAGTCTGGCCCAGTGTGGGCACTACATTGGGTGTCATGCACGGACACTAGGGGGCGATGGAGTTGTTTACTTTTGAGAATGCCAGTTTACCTGTTGGGTAGTGTGAAAATTAAGTTTGCAAATTAATAAGAGTGCCTGGCAGTTTCTGTAAAAAGCGTCAGCACATTGAGAGGCGGACTTGTGTAGTAAATGCGTGTTCGACTCCAGCATGTTCTTTATCCTTTCAGGTTTGTTCTCTAGTATTTGTATCAAATTAAATTATTTTTGACAATATTTCACAATGTTACTGCTTTAACTGTATTGTTGGTAAGACTTGGTATGTAGTGACCATGCAACATCGCCAAGGTGCTGTTAAATGTTTTACTTCAATTTAAAATCTACTGTAAGTACTGTAAACATTTTAAATAAGGAGTTTAGCTGACTAATAAGTTTGGGAATCCTTACCCTAGGAGGTCGCAGACAGACAACATGTGTTGATGCTTTATTCAAAACTCACTTTCTACATTCAGGACAATGGGCTGGCTGGTCTTGTTCTCTCCGTTTTTGTCGTTGACGGCTTGAGCGTAGTACCTGCCCGCGTCAGGGGCCACGGCAGACAGGATGACAAGGGTGTTGTCCAAAGTGAGGGCTCTACGACGTCAGATACAGAACAGTAGTCACAGAACTAAAAAACACAACAAACTTGTCAGCAAACACACAGCGGCGCTGAGGAAAACTGTTTACGTCCAACAGGCTGGGACGGTAATGCTATTTGCATTGAAGACTCGAGTGGATAAGTGTTTTAGGATTGCTGGAGCTAAAATGCAGGTCATGCATGAGTGCGTGTGGTTAAATGAGAGTCGACACTTGGAGTGCAGCGAGATTAGAGCTTGTGTATCTGTCAGCACAGGCCTGATCAGCCCAGATTAAACCGACTCCAGAACAATTAGAGCGAGGGCTCTCACAGACTCCAAACCAAACGCGCCGCGGAATATCAATGCATTGAAGGAGCAACAAACAAGCGGCAAACAAATCGTATGCTGTCAGGCCCTCTCACAATCATATAGGACCATTACTGCTCAACAGACACAGAGAGAGCGAGACAGAATGAAGCTCGGAGCAGCGCCGCTGGAACCTCAGATGTTTATATAACCCCTGCCTCAACGCTCGGCGGCTCATTGGGGATTCCTCATATACTCCAGCTGAAAAACAGTGTCTGAATGTTCTCCAGCTAGCTGTGGAGGGGGGACACAATTCTGAGTGTCTAAAGCCCTCACGTCAGATGTGACATGCCGGACGATCAGCATGAATTATAGATCATCAAACATGCCGGCTGTTTTTGTCGAGCCTCCTGCTGGCGGATGAGGTAAATTGATCTCAGGTGATTACGAAGACCTTTCTAACACGGACTGCGCACACACGCACTCGGGCGCAAACTCTGTCAATCATCCAAGGTCATCAATAAAGGCCTTTTGTCCGCTTTGTCTAATTGGCTCCCATGTTGCCGGCTTCCTCTGTAGCCTTCAATCACATTTAGTCTAAAGTCAACAGGGGTTCTTATTATAACCGACTTTATCAATGAGAGATTCTGCTGTAAACACTCCTGGCGTGTTTCTGAAAGTTCCAGAGTAATTATACAACAACATTGTACTCTGTTTCTGTAAGCTATAATAGCCTATCTGTAAGAACTGGGGGCCATTAAGTTGACTCTGATCCACAAATGAAGAGAAGATTACATGCGGCTGCTGGGGGGGATCTTGCGCCCGTCTCTGAACCATGTGATCCCGGGCCGCGGAAAGCTGTGGATTTGTGGGGGGAAGATCATCGCCGCCTCCCCCTGGGACACCACCTGAGACCGTTCTGCTTCCACAAAGCCTTCCATGTCTGAGAAACAGAGAGCATAAAATCAGGAGGAACAGGGAAAGTGAGAGGACAAAACAAGAACGGGCATTGCGACTCATTGTGACAGGAAACACAAAGTTCCAATCTTGCGATATGAATCTTTTGGCAACTAACACTTAAGGCTTCATTCTGTGTTCTTTTCTTCTGGGTCCTGCACAGAGTTAAGTGTGCAAGTCTTTCAAAGTACACGGCTTCGGCCGTGAGTGTAGATAGACACTTTCTTTTCAAATGGCTAGGTCCCTCGCATATGTACTGTTGTCTGTGCAGTCATGATGACAATTCTGAAAATAGAATTACATAGCGTTGTATATAGACAGTGGAGTTGAAAACAGGCTAAGTCAAGTCACCTTTATTTACAGTATATAGTGCTTTTAACAATACAAATTGTGTCTAAGCACTTAACAGTATCAAATTGCAGAATTGTCAGTGAAGTATAATAACAAGATTAAAGGCTCAATTTTCAGTTAAAGGCTTTATGTTTTAAGAACATTTTGCTAAAGACTTATTAATTATTGAATGTTCTCTAAACTTTCAAAGAGTCCAGTTTCTTTAGGCCCTATTGACACTAGTGCATTTTTACTTTAAATAGCATTACTTTTGCTACGGTTACGCCTTTTGTTTACGTTACTCCGGCATTTTCAAAGTCAAAAACAGAGACTTCTGAAAACGCTGGAGATCCTGTTTTAGTGAGAAAACTAAGTTGTTGCATTTTAGTGTAAACAGACCAAAACGGAGACTTTGATGAAAAATGAAAATGATGGCGTGGCTGTCCACATTCGCTCTGTGTATCTGCGCTAAAATGAACAAAGCAACAAAACCGCCAATCAAAATATGTCAGATTCCATAAACCTAGGTATTAAATTGCGGTACTAAATTAATCATCTCACACTGTTTGCACTGAAGCTGCCTCAAATTATTATCACTTATCTAGATTTACATTTAATGGAATAGATCCAAATATTAAAATAGGAATGATAAGGAATTTCATAACTAGTTTGTAACAGAAAGCTGCTTGGTACTTCAAGTATTGCCTAGTAATTCCCTTTTTGCTCTGTTAGCAAAATTGTGCTAGTGTGATATCTTAAGCGATTGCACTTACAAAGTTTAAGGATTTCCTGTTTGTATGGTGTCAGGATATGACGTGATACTTACAGGCGACCTGTACTTGTGAACTCCTCTGCATCAGAGCTCCCACCCTGTTCCTGACGATGCATCTATAGAAGCCAGCATGAGAGCGATCCAGTGATGGAATTACATACCTGGTAAAAGAAAATCGGAATCTCATCAACCATTGTTTGCTACTTTTCATACTCACAGCATGAGAGCTTGCAGCAAACCCAAAGCACTGGCTATAACAAATGGTCTTTGATTCAAAAAAGCGATTTATTGGTCCATAATTAATCAAACAAAGCTTCTGCTGGAGTGCAGATCAGGCTGCGACATTCAGCCAGCTCAGGGTGTTCATGGGTAACCTGTTGAAGAAAGAACCCTTATCAACAATAGATAGGAACCCTCTGGCAGCCGATCACAACAAAACACAGGAGTGGCCATTAACACTTCAGATAGAACAAAGTAGAGAAATATTTATGTGGATGTGGGTAGGCTTGGATTATGGATAGGGCCAGTGCTCCGGGGCCTCTAGCTAACAGGGGTCTACAAAACTTGCACTAGAGTTGCATACAATACAAGATTTCTGCTGACCACTGGGAGATCTGGCACTCTTGTGAATGAATTTATAGGGGCCCCTCATTGCATGAAGTGCGAGCTGACCAACCTGATCTCAAGGCAGTTCGTACGTATTTTACAAGGTGGCAAATTTTTACGAATTTGTACGACCTCAGTTGTACGAATTCATACGATTTATTCTAAGTCGTACGTATTTTACGAGATGGCAATTCGTATGAATTTGTACGAATGACCTTAACATAACCTCGCCCCTAAACCTACCCATCAGGTGATTTTAGACAAATCATATGAAATCGTACGAGAGGTCGTATGAATTGGCACAAATTTGGCACCTCGTATGAATATGTACGAATTGCTCGTGAGACTGTGTTGAACTGACCCCTTGAAATTAAATTAAAATGAACCTCATCTAGTTTTGCATGTTGCGTTCAATTGCATGTTATTGATCTTACTGTTAAATTCCGCCCCCTTTTCTAAGAAGCCTCCATCTTGCTTTTATTCACTCTGCATAGTTAACACAAAATATTCACTGGGGGCACATTTTTTTAACCCTTGAAAATAAAAATAGCGCTGGAAGATATTTATAAAAACTATTTTGTTAGACTATTATTGATATACAGAGATCAAAATTAGAGAACCTAAAATTTCTAAATGCCACGGTCACTGCTTAGTCCTATTTAAAGGCAGGGTAAGCGATTTAAAAAAAAAAAAATGCTTTAGGAAACACACTCGGGGCAGAGTACCCAAATAAACTTGTAGCCAATCAGCAGTAAGGGGCTTGCCTACTAATGAAGTGAAGGAGAGTCCATTTAGTGAACAGCCGAGCAGAGTGACATAAATATACAAAACAAAAGAGGAAAATGTCTTTGGAGTAGGATCCGTGTAAATATTGAATCTGCTTTCCAGCGCTGAAGAGAAGTCAAGTAGTGGAAGACCTGCGATCAGAGGCTAAGATTGCTTTGGTTGTTCTGAATAGGTGAGTGTCTACACCAGGCGCCGTGCTACAGACAGATCTGCCTACACTAAACTCGATAAAGTAAGTGACCATTGAAAATCATTTGAATTTGTGTCAGCACATCATAAACTGAACATGGCAGCAGTGTGCTGGTGGAGATTTGTCGCGCTGCTCATGTCTGGTGTAGACAGCATCACTGATTATAATGGCTATAGTATTTTGTCGCACCACACGCATACCGTGTAGACCATAGACATGTGTTTCGGTGATTACTATATGGTGAATGACGCCAAGTAAGTCCACTAAAAGGCCGGTTTACGTATCAAAGCCCATAGAAACAGTTGTTAAGGAGGCATCTACATATATCTATGCTACGGCGTATCATTGCTTCTGCTTTGTTTCACAAAATCAATCATTTCCAGGGTTGCAAAGGCTAAATATGTGTGGGGTGGAACTACAAAAACAGGGGTGAGATGCTTTTGGGGTAGGGCGTGTACTAGTTATACTAGTTATAGCAGCCTAACTTTTTAGATTTCACTGACTTAGCAAGATTGCAGATAGCAGGTTGTCCGGGTTAAGGCCAATAACAGTCACAGCATTAGAAGTTGGTCGTTCCAAATCATTATTTCTAGAAGCCACAACAGAAATTCCTTCAAATTTTAAACGGTGAAGATTTTTTTTTCTGGGGGGACAGAAAGTGTTCATAAATTGTTCTCTTATTCTGATCTCCACTATATATGATAGATAGGACTATTCAACCAGCATTGAACATCCTGTCATCTTTTGCTCAAAGTCATACCAGTCTGCATGGATTTTATTTTTCCTTTGAAATACAAAAGAAGATATTTTTACCAGACGTCATACAGGTTTGGAATGACATAAGGGTGATTAAATGACGACAGAAATATCCCATTAAGATGACTGTGCAATGTGAGGGGTCTTGGACATGTTTTATTCATGTCCTTTCAACATCTGTCATCAAAGTCATGTATGCTATTGAAATAAAAGCTAAAACTAGGCAGCCATCCTGAAAACATGAAGTACGCAAGTGTGTGTTTTACACCTACGCACACTGCTTCAGTCACGAGCCTGTGGCAAGACCTATTAGTTAAATGGAGTGATAAAGAGAGAGCCGAGCATGTGGGCAGTGGCGCTTTTACTCAACCAGTCAACGCTGCCTCATTTTATGCCACCAGCTCTTTTTCCAAAACTTCTGTTTTCCTGCATTACCGGTCACAGGTTTAGTAAGACCTGCTAAAGAGGTTTCAAGCTTTTTCTTTGATCAGTGGACATGTGGAATACAAAGAAGAGAGCAAGTCTCGCTAAAAGAGGAAGCTATGCAAACTATGCATCAGTGTCTGAGACGTTTGAGACCGCAGGGAAGTTACAACCACCAGGGATCTTTTGGAGATGCTCTGTGGACTGCGTCGGAAGCACTGCTATTGTCTTGACTGACAAGCAGAAAAGCCGCAGAGAGCAGGAACCTCTGAAAGAGGCCAGAAAACGTCTGACTCGACCCCTACTAAGAGTAAGCACTGCAGGTAGCTTAGACTTTGAGCTATTAGGACGCCTTATAATGCAAAGGCAAATATGAAAGAGTCCATTTGGGGTCCTGTGGTCAGCAGGTACAAAGAGTGCAGGAAAAGAATACAGCCAAGCCGCCTCGCTGCGACCAGAGAGAGGGAGAAAAAAACACTTTGGCTTTTTTTATATATAAATATTACATAGCTCTTGAAGCTATTGAAGATAATTCACAAGGTACTCTGTCTTGATGGATAATTCTGCACTGCCCTCACCAGGGATACAACATTTATGCAGAATACATAAAACAAAACATGGACGACAGGGATCGCTCAGGAAATACATCTCATTCTCATTTAATGTGAGCTGAGAGGCAATATGAGTGTGATTTCTTGGCTGCGGATGGAATGAGGCAGTACAACTCAAGAGGATTACAATCCACAAACGCTCCCGACTCACTAAAAAGAAAGAAGACATCATTTAAATAAATCCCAGAAAAACTAAATGACATTTGTTGCAATTGAAACCGTTGTTAATGTTCTATTTGTGATAATAAATAAGCTGTCTGAGTGATAAATACATGTATGTTTTTTTTTAAATATATAACTACGGGCATCTTTGTGACCCAGGGGTTAATTTTTATTTAAATTAAAATATTTAATTTTTAAACTTTTTCCCAGACCTTCATTATTTCCTTTTCTACTTTTTAAAAGTGCTTTTTATTAATAGATTTTTAGTTTTATTCTTCTCCCAGACCCTGACGGTTCTATGTTCAAATATGAAAAATTCACTATAAATAAAGTATTTTTATTGTTCATCATAACTGTAATTTGATCAAATTCTGAAAACAATCAATCAAATAATCAATACATAAAAAAAAAACTATTTGTGTGGCTTGTGTTTACAAAATACAGTATATAAATATATATAATCTGTATTTAGGACACATAAAGTGTTGTCAGATTTATCATTAAAATGTCATTTCTTTGAATAAAACACAAGAATACTTTTTTGTGTAAATGTCAAAATTAAAATGTCATCTCCATCACCATCACTATTTCCATCGCAAAATGTTATTAAACGCAATACATCATTTGAGATGTGACTTTGGGCTTTGAATGTTCATGATTTTTAAAAAATGGAAAGAGCTAGTGCACAAATAAAATTACCTGAGTGAAAGTGCATTTTCAATATGTCTACAGGGCCAAAAGCGCTCATAGTTGCAGAAACACTCATACTGCAGTGGGAAGATGAGAAGTGTCACCTGTACTCCAGGGAGAAACGCGTCAACTCTGTACCGTTGTAAAGCCATTTAAACTCCAGGGGCCAGCTGCCCTCAGCCATGCAGGTGAGAACCAAACGGTTCCTTTCCAGGTGGATTTGGGTTGCCACCGGCTCCATCTTGAAGTAGGGTGGGACATCGTCTGGAGAGAGCGAGAGAGAAAAAAAGAGGCTTAGCATGTTTCACTCAAGTAGGACATGTTCCTGGATCAACATGCTTGTTACTCCGGAGACAACATTTCTGTCAACCAATCCGATATATGGGTGAGATTTAGTGTCAAGCTTAGGGCTGAGGTTACATTTACATGTATTCATTTTAGCAGATGCTTCATCCAAAGCGACTTACAGACCAGAATAATACAAGAAGATTAATCCACCGGAGAAAACAATACATGTAGTCAGCATTCAGCTTCACTAGAATAATGTAGCACTTCAGCCAGAGTAAAAAATGGTTGAGAACAATGCTAGTTACTGTAGAGCTGGCATGGTCTTCTGGAAATGTCTTTTGTACATGAAAATGAGCAGATATTCTGTATATTATGTATTATTTTTGAACCATCTATCAACAGATCTCGGGTAAAGACATTTCAAGTTCATTTCAATTCATGTGGTGACGTCCAAATGAGTGACTTGTTTACTTTGTAATTAGTCCATCCATTGCCACCTGTTAAACCCATCCAGGCTTATTTACAGACCGGTTGTGAAAAAGACAGGTGGGCATTATCACATTGGCAGAGCAATCAGCCAATCATAATGCCACCTCTTCTCTCATAAGTATTTCCGTCTACATCTCGCCATTACCCAGTTTGACTTCTACTTGCCTTGCATGATTTTTTATACTTTTTGTATGGCCCCCTTGGCTGCTAAGATTAAAAGCTAGTTAGTCCATTAAAGGTTTGAAGATAAACACGATTCCAGGGGATTCTGCTGTTTGGGTGAATGTTAGAAATACATTTCACCACCGAGTGTGAAGCTTTGTGCCCTCACTGTGACTGGCCTCACTCAGCGGATGACCGCAGGGCATGGGAGGAAATAGATCTAAAGATGCTTACAGTTAGCTGTGACTGTTTCCTTCTTTAAGCATTTTGATATTTATAGAAAGTGGCAATACGTCAGAGCTTGTACACTACCCATCAGGCTCCATATTCAACAGGCTGATTGTTTGAAGGAGATGTTGTTTACAAAGATAGATAAAACATGTCTCACTTCTGAATCACATCACGCCGTGAGTGAATGAGAGAGACAGAAACATAGGCAAAAGAAGCCATTAAGAACGAAAAACTAAACATGATTTGACAAACTGAATTTGGCCTCTTAGAATATAAGACAATTTAAGAAACGATTTGTCTGCTGTGACGCTGAGGCGCTCTCTGGAGACGTCTGAAGTCTTGATAGAGGGAGGGTGAGGTGAGAATTTCAGGGGTCTGACGGGCTAAGTGAGGAAAGGTTTTGAAGATAACTTTAAGATGCAGTCGCTCCGCCTGCAAACCTGACAGAATGAGCTATAGTGTGCCGGGGAATCCATTCATCTTCAGTCTTTCTAAAACAGGCGGATTATACAGACTCTCAGACAAACACAAAGCCCTGCATGCGGGTGCCTTCAACCATGAGACAAAGTGCTTTCATTTCCCTCACGAGGAGCAGATGATGGGACCTATCGATCGCAACCGAGTCGTTCTCTGTAGGTGACATGGATCTGATTGTCTTCGTGTTTGTGGAAAGCCAATTAAAGCTGGTATTAATTGAGGCAATAAGCTAGCAAGCCCTGGAGCTCTGTTGCAGGGTTGTTAAACATTGTGCTAATTTCTCTGTGCTGCGAGGTGCACCAAGAGGCATGTTACGCAGTCTCTCCTTTAGGGGGCAGGAGCAATCATATACAGAACTCCGTTTGGACAGAAAGGAAAACATTTACGTGTATGATACATATTAACAGCTTTTATGGTCTGGCAACTTATAACGCTGTCTGTGAAAAGCATATCCATTGCTATCTTCCCATTTGTTATTTTTGCTGTGGTCATGTGCATACGCGTAAAAAACAATCATTCACCCACATGCTCCCTTGCATGAAGAATGGGTAGTTCTTTTTGCCTAAAGGACTGAAACGGTAATCGGCCTAATCAAGCCTGATAAAACCCTCCAAATCATTGCCATTGGGTAACAGGCTCTTAAAAACAATGTCTCTGTGAGCAGACATGCCAGTCATTTCAAATCCACCCCCCACCCAGTCCTCGCTACCCCCCCCCCCCACTCTGAGTGCACAGCGCTCGCCAACCATGCCACCACAGTCATTTTATCCTCCAGTAAATGCACTGCCATTCAGCACAGCCAGTGGAGAGGCTGATCCACTTAGCAATGCCGCACTATAAACATACCACCATTAGAGACCTCAGGTGCAAAATCAGGCTCCACATCGATTGGTTGAAAGCAGCATCCCCCCTACGACGATATGATGGACGGTTGCGCATATGTGTGTGTGTGGTTTGGCTGTTTGATTGTTTGTGGCATCTAGGCTGCTCGCAGGAAAGGAAAATCATGAGTGAGACTTTCTTTGATATCTCAATGGCTTCTCCTAGACAAAAATCTAATCAAATGAAGAGGAAATGGAGAGATTTATTCCTGTGAAAAATACCACTCAACAATGTCTTATACAGGGTCCATAGTTGCCAAGGTACCAAAATAATTAGAAATAGATTTCAATATAAACTCAATACAGTACAGACAATTTATATACTTCTCATCAAACGCTCTACTAAATTATCACAGTCATCTGTAATATGTGTTTTTATTGTATAAATCTGAACAATACTGTCTTTATATACCACAGGCATGTGTGGGTGCATATACTTATATAGATAAATAGCCCTTGCTGAAAGGTAAATTGATTCTAACAATAATGTATTACAACTCATTGCTTGTTTAGTCCACTGTCAAAACATTCAGCGGGCAGAGGCCGGCTGCCATTTTGTTTTCTCAGGTGGCTGAAACTTTTCCTAAACACCCTGTGGCAAGGACTACATTATTGGTGGCTATAAGTGGCTAATACCCCTGCTCTAATGTCTTACAGTAGGTTATCAATTGCCCCATGTGTGAGTGATTTTTTTTTTCTAAGGAATTTTAGGAGAAACACTGAGAGGTTTTTTAAACAAAACTGAGAACCTCCGCACAATTTTCCTCTGAGTGAGGCAGAACGGAAACCTTAGATTTCAAACTGCTTCTGAAGAAAGTTATGCTGTTTGTCTCGAGAGTTGTCAAAAGGGTGAGGGCAGCTGTGTTGTTTTAAGCTAAAAAAAAAAAAAGAACAGGGTAGCCGAGTACACAAAGCTGTTAAAATTTCACTCCCATGGGTTCCTATTATGTCAGACGAAAGGTTATGCTAGCATGAAATGGAGGCAGAGCACAGACTAGTTCGCAGAGGTCTGACATTGTCCTCACACAGGAAGCTTCTTGGTGCTGAGAGCGATCTCCATATTGTAATGAGAATGTCAGTCAGTGCCTGTGGCCTCTTCGCTGTTTGAGCGCCAGGCTTTGATCTGCTGGGGCTCAGGCAGGGTTAAGCAGCTCTGTTTCTCACTCTCTAAAATCCTGCTCTGAGTGGGCGGGATAGGTCCGCAGGAGAGCGTGCCCACAGAGAGAAAGAAACCCCAGGTCAGGATGATACTAAACTCAGCCTTAATGAGCCATAACGCAGGTGCCATTTCTCATCAGGATCCCTGTGGTTTGTAACTGGAAGAAAAAGATAAAACTAAAGGAAGGTGCTTTTTTGTGTTGATCTTCATGGGGGGGCGGCAGAAGATAAGCTTGTCAGTGAGCACTAGAAGGAAGGAAGTGTGCTATATTGAGGTTCCTTCCAAGCACTGTGTGTTTTGTGTGTGGGGGTGTTGGGTGGCGTGGATTATTGGTCCAGATGGAGAACCTAGGGGAGGTTCCTCTGCGATGAAGGAGCCCTGCGGCGGGCAGGCTGAGCTGGCCGGAGTCAGGGGGCGGTTAATGTTCTCTTCATGCTTGGTCGGGTCGAGACCATCAGTCTGCTTTGCCCTTATCCACCTTGCCACCACTGGCCACTATAGAAACGACAAAGAAGCACTTCCACTAACCTGACAGCCAACCTCGAATGGCAATGCTCCACTCAGGCTGCACACACAGAATTTTAATAGCTCCGAGACAAAGGCCACAGGCACCAGCCGGGATCCATAAAGCATGCCCCTCAGAGCTTTCACTGCACCATGCTGGCACGCAATCATACTCTTGGGACTCGGACGGAACACTTGTTCTGCCATTCCCTCCCTTATTCCAACACGATGTCCCCTTCTGCGTAATCCTCTGGCACCTGTGCATAAGCATGTTAGCCAAACCTGCTTTTCCAATCACAAAGGCTTCGAATAAATGTACGCAAGTTCTATTCAACCTCTAGCTCAAAAGTGTTTTATAGGAGGTGCCCTTTCCTGAATCATTGTAGAACCTTGGGGTAATGGTCACCTTTGATTTTCTTCGGCAAAAAAGACCACCGCTTGTAGTGCTTGTAGTAGCCGTGCTCCTAGCCCCTAGTCAGTGTATGTGCTTGTCTGTCTGCTGGACCAGATGAGTGTACGAGACTGGCACAGGAACAATCCTGCTCGGTGCTCCTGATCCCTGCTGAAGGTCAGCCTGATCTGTCACTCTCTTTCAGCGGCAGTTGTCACGGTGACAACCGGCACCCTGCCGATTTACACTTCATCAACTCTCCAAGCGTGCAAAGTGCCCTCCACCCTGGCAGCAAGGTGAAGAGCCCCATTACCCTTCAGGCCAAACAAGCATGTTGCCGCGTTAAGACAAACACAGATGCAACAGCAGTGCGGCCGCAGGACTCTGGTCACCGTTACATTTAGCTTTCCGGTCCGCGTTACTGCGTATAGTATGTGTTGGTGTATTTATCTCTGGTGAGGCACAAGGGTGGGCGCTTCAGCAGGGCTCAGATTGTGACAGCACCAAGAAAGAGAGAAAGAGCTTTTATTTTACTGTTGTTGTCTTTCTTTGAAAAACACCACAGGTGTGTTGAATGAGGCGTAGAATAATAAAGGAACTCGGAATTACTTTGTTTGACTTCTGTTGCAATTCAATCGGTGGGGTAATTTGCAGTCTCTCATAGCTCTGAATTTCATTAGCTCCTCAGGTTTTCTCAGCACATCTGTCTATGACTGCAGTATGAGTAGGTTGCCGCGGGTTAATGGATGTGTAATTGATGCGATTAATTGAGGTGTAATGTAGCACGGCATTGCGATTTTGATCCAGGGGGCTGCGGGCAGCCAGTGACGTAACTCAAACACAATTAGAGGCGGCATTGAGCTATCAAATAGAGATTTAATTAGGAGTGAAGACAGAATGGGGGGCAGTCAATGGTCGGCAGATTGAATTACCCGAGCACAGCCTCCTAAAGGCGGCATCGACACAATGCCAGCACACATTCTTCCCCCGCCTTCCCGTTCTCTCAACACCTATCTATTTTCTTACCTTTTGTCACTTCTTCTTTCCCTGCCACTTCGTCACAGGCTCTGCCGCTGTGCATATGCTGTCTCCTTCCATTTCCCTCTATAACTACTCTTTCTGCTCACCTCTGTTTGCATCTTTCCCCGCCTCCCTCTACTCTCTCTCCCTCCTGCTTCATCTGCCTTTCTCTTTCTCTGGTTCTCAATCTCGCTCTGACTGAACACCAGGGGATGCATGCGCCCTGGGACGTGTCTCTGATATCCATGAGATTAATTAGGCACCAGAGCGCTTGGCACAACACGGAGAAGCAACTGAGCACGCCAACCATCAATTAATGAGATGCCGTGCACCCTCATACTTCATCCACATCTATTTTTCACCCCTCTGTCAATGCCTCTGAGAATCCCAATCAGTTGCCCCGGCTACGTGTTTCTCTCTTCATCCAGTGGACTCTGTGAAGTCAGATACTGTTTTGATGGACTTGAGTAGTGAGTTTTGGAGGGAGCACTGGGGTTTTAATGGTGTGTGTGCTGTAATTATGTGCCTACTTATAGAGAACTACATCTCAGAGCCTGTCTCTCCATCGGATTTAATGCAAGTAGGTAGGTGGCAAACAAAACCGGTAAATGAGTGCGCGAGCTACAAATTCACTTGATCTTACTGCGAAGATAAATTACATCATGGAAGCTGAAGGCATGCAAACACATCAGCGAAGTGTAAAGAAGAAAGATCGGAGGCAGGAAAGCACTCTGGCATGGCACGGAGAGGCAGCTACGAACTGTATTTAGAAAGTAGGGCAAAGAATAATGGAGGAAAATAACAAACAAAGGCATCGAAATGAGAATTCCACTGAGCCCCGGGTCATTAGAGTTAATTCTGCGCATTCTGCCATCTGCTGCGATTGTTTACACTTGCCTGGATAATTAGATCCTAATTAGTTGATGGGGTGGTGGGAAAGCATTCCATCCACACATTATTATTTCACTGGCTCCATTATGGTAGAGCACCTGGACGTATGACATGGCACTGTCCAAAACCTCGCTTACTAAATGCCGGGCTCGCAAAAGAACGAGTCAAAAAACAAACCAACAAACACAAAAATGACAAACATGCAGTGTAATTACGGGCTGATACGCCCTTTTAGGCTCCCCTACAGAAAATCACACATTGCATTCTTCGCGACTAAATGCCATCCGAGGCAATCATTTCAAATGGAAAGGACGGCCTAGGCCCCATCTGTTCAAGCAGTCATTTCACTGGGCCTTAGAGATACTGACACTTCAACAGCACGGAACAAGCTGTCGGATTCCTCCCGCTTTCTTCCAACCCCTCCCCTACACCTGAAACCCCTGTGTTGCAGAGATAGCGCACTTGTTAATAGTCAGGAGCTCTGCATTGTATCTGGAGGCAGGCATTGTAATATATGTGTGCGGAAAGGACGCTGATTGTGATTCTTATCATTGCGCGTGTGCTGGCTAGAGCGCCGCGAGGTGACTGAGTGAATGGCAGGGCTGGATGTAAATGCTAATGGCTGCATGGCTTTGACAGAGAGAAGAATTACCATCCGCCTTCATTACATTTACAGCGGTCCGCGTGCCAAAGCAGACAGGGCTCGGCTTGGACACTGGTTTATTTATTTGTTATGAGGGTGCACAACACGGTTCGCATTAAGAACATCAGTCACATGCGTTTCGTATGGGAGGGACAGCGAAGGATGCACCGTCAAGGATACGTCAGCCATATTTTACATCAGAGTCACTTGAAACAGAGCAGCATCAACGCTCTGGGTTTTCAGAAAAGAGAGACAAAATATGTCCTCACAGAGGACAAAACAATATCGAGGCTAAAAACTGCACAGTGGCCGTACATCTGGGAGCACAAGCTGGTAACAAAAGAAGGGAAGAAACAACTTTGTGACTGGAGCAAGCAAGACACATGGGGAGTTGAAACGAGGTGACCAAACAAGAACTTTTGTGTTCGAGAACATTACACAACAATTTGAGCATACAAACAGCAGTTTCTCATCCCAGCCTGCTGATAGTCTACAGTATGTAATGGCACTCCATTACACACATGCACACACTTCCTACAGACCTTTTGACCACCATTTTCCCCCATCATTCTTCTTAATAGGGCTGTTGGTGTTCTCAGAGATGGTGTAATTATACCTCCCCTGTGACACTCAGTGACCCCACTTCTAGCTGCAGTCCCAATTCACAGAGAGTAAGCACTCCACATCCCTAAACACCTCATCGCTGACCCCTGACCTCCATCATTCTGAGAGTTCTATTCCAGCAGGAACCCTGTAGCTGTGTTTAGACTACAACAGCCAGCTCTTTTTAGAAGCGGTGGGCATTCGGGCACAGATGTAGGTGCCGACCGTGCTGGACGGTGGAACGGAGCTCAGATACGGATCCTAACACTCAGACATTATGCTAATGACATTGTTCTCACACATCTTACATGTCTCCTCGCTGAATCTCATCTCACTTCTCAATTACCCAGATATTGTGCATCAGTAGCTGAGAGGGACTGCGCAGAAACAAAAGGAGAGAGGAGTTCTTTTCAGAACGCTAATTATTGTGTTTGCCGGGACACAATGGTGGCCGGCAATGGTCTTGCATGTGAGGGTGGGTGCAATTAACCTCTGTAGTCAGCAGAAAGCAGCAGCGTCTGGAATCTGCTCCGTGCTTGTGGTTAACATGGCACCCGTATAGATAAACTTCCTGGAATTCTGGAGTTGAAGTAAGACTGACCACACCTTTAAAAATAGACTAAATAAGCATCTGGTTATACAAACACGGGAGAGGGCAAGAACTGTGGTGCAGGATGCTTGGAATCAGCATTTTGCTGTAAGAACTGCAGACGAATGTGGTTTCAATTCATGTGTCCTGGTCACAGGGATAGATTTCAGCAGCGCAGGTTAGGGTCTGGCCAAGAGAAATATGCGGTGATGGGCAAGTTGACAGGTTTATTTAAATGAGTGAGTATTTTCGTTGTCTGCCACACATAAGGGTGAAGAATTTGAGGACAGCTGCTGGGCTTAATGACTGCTTTCAGACATCAAATGAATGTATGTCACATTAATGCTATCCAGGAGGAACCAGAAACCCACAGTTTTTTTTTTTTACTGATTGAGTTTACACCAGCATCAGGGCACAAAATGGAATCTGCTGACTTTTATGTGTGAAATTATTCTTTGGAAATGTTTTTGAAACCTGGATTTTCAGGAACCTTATAATTTACCAATTTGTGTCCATACGACGAAAATCAATGGATTGTTCAGATATTGTTCTGTGTTCTGAACAACAAAACCTTTGCATTTAAAGATTCGGGTAAACAACAGTATTCCTTTAAACCTTTTTACTGGAACCACATTTTACATCCAGGCACTGATTGTGCTTTATTCTAGTGGTTTAAAGCAATATAAATAAATTAAACACTGAAATAAATAAAAAAATAAAGAATACCCATTAATTGAATAGGCTTTTTATGTAAAAGCTAACAATTTTGTCCATGCACAAGCTAAAGCATGTAAAGCAGCATGATTTACCAGCACAGAACAAACTAATGGAATCAATAGTAGTTTAAATATTGTCCTAGCATTAATCAAGTTAGCATGGGGACGTGAATAATAAGCCTAATAAGCATATTTATTTTGCTAGATGATTAGATTTTATTATTAGCATTTAGCATTGTTTTTCACTGAACATTCCAGTGAACCAATCAAATGGGGACCACTGGCTTAAAGCAGAATCAACTAAACCAAACTAAATGCATAAATACAGAAAGGGAAACTTTGTGAACAGCAAGCAAAAGTTTGAGGTGAACGACATAGAACTTTTCTGTAGGGCAACGGCTGGCTCTACTGACATATCTTTCTGTCAGACTAAACTCTAAAACATTTGTAGTGATGTTTAATCACCAGTTTTGTAAAAATGTCTGTCTTTTCCCGCAGCAAAGGTGAGATTCAAAAACCTTGCTGTAGGGGGGGGGGGAATATTTTCCACCCCACCCAGATGTCACACTGGCAACCTCCTACTAACAAATCCAATTTATATGCAAGAGTATTGGAAACAGCAGCCTGAGAGGTTCAATGCAGGGTTGAAGTTGTGAAAGTAAAATCAAGGTTAGCTCTATTTTTGACATCCTCTTATAAATATTCAGAAGCTCTTAAAAGACAGAGAAAGGTAGAGTGAGACAAAGAAAGAGAAAGAGAGAGCAAGCAATGGGGAGATAAACCATAAGTGGGTGAGAGAGAGAATTATAGAGACAGCAATTTTACTTCTCACACGTCAGCTTTATCCCTGAGGAATGGAAATAACAATATTAAAATTAACAACACAACCATTTCATTTTTCCCTTTCTACCATTCATTACATCAGTTAAACATTTTTGTGTTTATGATAATAATCTCCCATATTCAAATTCTCTCACCCAAATGACAGATTAAGGCCATTGGGACCCATGCCTCAGGGCCTCTGGTTATCAAGGGCCTCCAGCTGTAGGCAGGCTCTTGAACACCTGGAAAACTAGACTTGCCACAATGCAAATTAAACAAAGAACAAATTAAACTTACTGTATATGGTATACTGTAGTCTCATATACTCTATGTGCTTACTCTTGCAACCGCAACTTCAAAACTCTTTTCCACTCGACTGCTACATTTTTTTTCTCACATTTGCAATGCTTTTTTTTCTCCTCCATTTTTTAGACTTTAAAGAGGCAGGTGCCCTAGAGCCTTGCAGGACCATAATCTGGCCTTTGTGGGGGGCCCCAGGCGAGATCATTAAAATGGGCCCCACCAGTGCAGAAATAATCTTAAAATAAAACTAGAACCACTGCAACGTGACTAGAGTTCTTTGGTTCCCAGAGAAAGTCCTAAAAATAATCGCCCTCCACACAACATGCATAAATGTTGCTCAACACATTAAATGATATTTTAGATTAGGAGAGCAGGGTGGCAAAACACAACTTGTTTTCTGCAATCGATGCATTGATTAAAGTTGGACTGACAGTTTTGTCACAGTTTGTACATTAGCATTTTCCTTCAATTACCAACTCATTTATTATGAATCTCAGCAGGCCCAAGGTGACTGTCTATAGTACTGATAAGCTGGACTGGTGAAAAATCTCAACTCTTAAAGGGTTAGCATACCCAAAAATTGAAACTACTGGCATTGATTACTCACCCTAATATTGTTCCAAACCCGTAAGACCTTTGTTCTTCTTCAGATCACAAATTAAGATATTTTAGCAATGACATTGTTAAAAATTTGAATATGACATCAGTTATTTTATGAAGACACACCACTTTTTGTGTGGAAAGAAAACAAAAATAATGACTTTATTTAAGAATGTATTCTCTGTGGTGGCAGTCTTTGATTTTACCAAGGGGCAACCTCCCGCTTCCTCTAGTGAAACCAACACGGAAGTGATTAAAACTGCAATTCATCGACTAGCCGC
>JAUCMT010000068.1:4354066-4376723 GCA_032357475.1 Enteromius thamalakanensis
ATACTTTATTGATTAATATATATATATATATATATATATATATATATTAATCAACAAAGCAGAAAAAACAAAACAATCAACCTCATTATAAATAGTTATGTAAACAGTTATGGAAATTTAAAAGAATTAGAATAATGTCCTAAAATGTTTTTGCACATATTTATGTATGGCAAACAAAATTAAACATGTTGTTGTCCAGCATATTTTTAGCATGTCCTACTTTAGTTCAATTTTGATAGTTAGATGATAAATAGATAGATAGACAAAACTAGGTTAAAAATGCTAAAATGTCTAAAACTAGGTTATACTGTAGATAGATTTTTGCAGCAAGATACTACCGTTCTAGCACCTAAAAAGACGACACACGCCAGCATAACACAAATCCTGACCGCTTGGATCAGACACACAGGACACCTCCAGGAGCTGATAACCACAGACCAAAGCCTCAAGTTTCTCCCAACACAGCAACAGATGCACGCCAATTTCCTATTTGCTCATCTGTGACAGCGTCTAAGCGTCTTGCTGAAAAGCTCATCATATTTAGCCTAAACTCCTCAAAGTCACTCCTCTTCCACTTGTCAGTCACAGGAAGCCCAGGAGAACAGAGAAAGACTGCCATTCCTAAGAGTGTTAAAGTGTATGTGTAGGATTTAGAGAGCGCTCCAGACTTTGAGCTCATGACAGCGGAAGGGTGTCACTGAAGGATTACTGATGGGTGCCAGCTTGTGTCAAGCCTTAAAGTAATCAATCTCTCTCTCTCTCCCTCTCTTCCCCCTATTTCATTCTTTCGCTTTCTGTATCCTCTTCTGTCCTTCTTTCTCTCCGTCCTTCCTTGTGAGGGTGAGCCGTCCATCCCTTCCGTCTGAGAGCTCAGGCTGTCATCCAAGCGGAGGACAGAGAGACTGGAACTTCTGCGGATTTGTCGAGGGGAAATACGGAGCGGCACCCCACAGATCTAATGCTCGGGCCTTTATCGTCATGCTATCATGGTCCGTGCGAGACGAGCGCACTGAGTCAAATAAATAAATCTCAGTGAATCAAAGCACATCAAAGGAGAGCCCGTTCAAAGGTCCATATGAAATTAATCTGACATAATCAGCTGACGGCAGACTCGGGGAGCGAGCGTCCCTGACCTATATCGCAGTGCCAACGATAAAGTCAACAAGAGAACTTCCCATCGGTCCGGCTCAGTGGATAAGCTTGTATCCAGCAATGTCCTGCTGAGAGGACCAATGGGAAATGCTTTGTTTTGGATGCTGGTAAACATCACATAAAAGCGCTATAATGTCATATATAATGATTTATAACAAATTCAAATGGGCTTTAGAGATATCGGAGTGGATATATAGGACATATGGAATCAGCAGTGGGGAAAAAAAGTTTAATTAATTTACTGTTAGATCGGGCGGGATTTTCATTCTTATCGCACACTAGGCTTGTGTGATACGGACATTGCAGTCGCGGATTTTCTAGTATTATTTCAGGTCTGGGGCTCTTTAATGCTATCAAAACCTTGATCTGTAAGTTTGGGTATGCCACAGACATAGCAACATTTGCTCCATGAATAGCGGTGTACAAATTTAATTTATTCTTAAATTAATGATTCTATTTAATGGCGATTCATTTCATTAATTGCCAAGGAAATGCAGATTGAAATTCAATGAAATTCATAACTTAAAAAGTCAAGTATGTTTTTAGAGTTGTGATAACTGAATTAGTCACATAAAAAGATACAGTAGGCTCATTTAAATCTGAAAAATAGTTCTTAAGACACTGTCAAAAACAGTCATTATTTCTGCAGTTCTGTTCAGAGCAACAGAAATTTGACCTTCAACATGCTTTAAAATGTCTGTGAAACATTTGATTAAAAAAAACGTTTTGACAGTTCATGAGAGTTTCGCTGTTTCATCTGAGAAGAACTACACACTGAAAGTTAAATGTATTTACAACAAGCTGCCAAAATAAAACTTTGGTTTAACTTGAAGACATATGACAAAAATATATAATCATTGTACGCTACAATGTCGTTCTTAAAGTAATAATAATACTTGTAAGCATTATGCAACCGAGATATTTTTAATTCATATATTAATTCATACAATTGAAATTTTATGTAAATAAATAACCACGGCTGTGGTAGCAACATTTGACGCATTACAGTTTAATTGCATTACAGTAACAAAATCTTTTTTTTTTTTCATTATATAATGCCAATATGTGGTTTTACTTATAACTAATATACATTTTTTTCACTGCATCTATAACATGTTTTATTATTATTATCATTATCATTCCAAAGCCTCTTAATTTAACGGTATAATACTGTAAAACAGGCTACATTAAATGCTCCATTAAATCTATAAATCTTCCCGGTAAAGAGTAAATACCTTATTGTTCCTCTAGTTTTTTTTTTCTGTAGCATATTTATAGTGTTTTACCATTCCAAATACAATCATTATTTATGAATAAGCATAGCTATGCAAAACCATCAGCTAGACCAGCAGCAAACCAGCATAAACCAACCTGAATCAGCGCGTTAATTCATGCTAATCTAAGCCGGTCTTTTCAGCAGGATTGGTCCAGGACAGCTTGTGGAGGCTTTGTGGGGGAAATTGAGCTTTCACACCGTTTAGCTCTGTCACAGCGAATAACCAAGAGCAGGCTTAGCAATGTGCCAGTTAATTATGTTGTGGTTGCTCATATACTTCTTGTTTTCCATTAAAGGCAACAATGAGCTGCATCTTTCTGCACTGTCGGCAGGTGTGATAGGATTTGGCTGACAGTACCATCTCAGCAGGCAAAAATGCAACTCCTGTTGAACCTCAAAAGATATGTACTTCCCCTCTGTGTATAATGATGGAATAAGCCTTTTCAAGGGCATTTATGTTGGCCCTATTTACATCCGTGGGTTATATTACTGCTAGACAACATCACACCAGCACTTCACGTTTATTTAAACCAGACTTCTCGTGTTCCTTTCCACTTTGTCATTATCCAATGCTTTGAGAGCTTGATGCATATGAACCTGGGGTTAAGTGCCTTGCTCAAGGTAACGACGGTAATAGTTTGCCACCCACCTTTTGTGAGGTTTCAATTTGCAACCTTCTGGTTAATAGCACAGATCTTTAACCACCACACCCAAGAGTAACCAATAAGTGCTGTCCTTAGTTGACATGCTGCTCAACTATTAATTTATTATTAGGGCTGGGAAAAAAAAAATCTTCCAGTATAGATAGATAGATAGATAGATAGATAGACTGTTTGCACTTTGGCAATGCAAGTTTAGTTCAGGTCGCAAAATGCCATGTGGTACAACATCCCATAAAAGAAATAATGAATTAATAATTCAAGATATTTTATATATATATATTAAAACAATTCCCCTCTAAAAAACATAAAAAAATATATTTTTGTTTAAATATTGATTCACATGTACACTAGAACTCAATGTGTTAGAAATAAGCAATCCGCATCGCATCAGGGAACTGGACTATGGGCAGTCTGTAGGCGTAACACCCGAGGCTGGGTCTACTGCTGGAGATACTTCTTCAAAGCACTCGAGCATCATGCTTAAATTGTTCTGGATCAATTGGATGGACTGTGGGTTGGGACTCGAGCCTTTGTGAAGATCTAAAAAAGCCAGGAAAAAAGTAGAAGGTTAAGAGACTATAGCTGAATGAAGGGACCCGAGCGTTGGAAACAGCAGCGAGGCTTGGGGAGGGAGTGGGAAGAGCGCTATTTCAAGTCCCACGTGGTCTGAACTCAATCAGCAGCCAAGCGCGGTGGCCATTGTGCTGGGGTAAAATTGGAACTATGAGATTTTATTAAGAGAGAGTAATTGCATGTGCTACTCATCAGGGTCTCAATTGTGCTATCTCTGGTCAGACTGAAGTCTCCCAGGACAGAATGGGTGTTTACTGTCATCATTGTGGTGACTGAGGAGAGAAAGTCTCACCTTGCTGCTCTACTTCAGGCTTTCTTTCTACATTAACATGCGCTGTTCTATTATCTTCCACATCTTTTCACCGGGACAGATTTTTACTCTTTTTAGGATGTCTTTTGAATCTGAATCAAGTCAGGCTCACTGACAAGAGACCAAAACTGCTCAGAGTGGTCGCTCCCTGAGGACTTGCGAGAAAGACAAGGAAAGCCATTTTCTTCAGACTCTCAACTCTGAGGTTCATTTGAGAGCAAATGGCTGATAATTTATGAGCACCATAAAATTGAAGTGTTGCTGCTTAACATTCCCGCCTCGTTTGCTTTCTTCTAACCTAATATTTCTTTATGGACTTAAATCAAGCCCCCTTCACTCATACACTTGCTTATCAAGAGTTCCAGACATTTTCACAAAAACAACTGGTCACTGGATTTGGCCTTCCGAACCCTCGTCCTCTTCGGGGTGATAAATGGATAAGGAGATATATCCGGAGCTTCTCACACAAATCCTGCATGTAATCCTCAGATTGTTGTGCTGCCACTTCCTATTTAAGCTTCTTGGGAGACAGATTCTTACAATACTTAGTCTTTTTTATCCTTATTCTCAAAGACAACTATAGATCCGGTATGCAAAGATATGTAAGTCACGATGAACAGCTTCCTGTCCGTGTTTGTAGACACTATCAAAGGCTGGAATGTCTGCTAGCATATTCACACCTCCAGTGCTGAGAGTTAGCCAGCTAAAAGAAGTGACACTACTAACAAAATCACATTTTTCGGTAGACTGACAGTACCTCAGCTTTTTTACAAATACTGTAGCATTTATAGTGACAAGCTGTATTTTTTTCTAACATGTAGTGCTGTATACGAAGTGCTTCTTTGCTGATGTTACATTATGCCGTGCACGGCCTTTACATCTTAGGGAGTAATCAAACTCAGGGTCTTTCAATGCCCTATCTCTCTTCGTCTTCAGGTAGTCTGGTTTATTGTAAGTGAATTGGTTTGCTTGGACTGTTCTTTTCAATGAACTTGTATAATAGAGTTCCCAGTAGTCTTTGTGTAGTCCTATTTTACATATTTTATTTAAGGCGGTATACAGGGAGAGAGCGCGAGAGAGAAAGGGAGAGAGGGAATCTGATTTTTTTTTTTTTTTTTAATAAATGGTAGTAACTGCAAAAAGGTACACTGTAAAACATGATTTTAACGGTAAAAAACTGTGAAAATGCTACAGTAAAAACATGGTAACATGGGCAACCACAGCTGTCAGTTTTTTACCATAAACTTTATAGATTTTTTTTTTTTTTACAGTGTACTTAGTTAAAAAGCAAGCCATTTTACTGTAGTTTTTTTCTTTTTCTTTAAAGTGTAGATTCCTTAACTTCACACAAATCAAAGAGCTACCAAATGCACTGAAGCCATGCCTGGATTCTCCTGTATTTTACCATTTTATCCTGCAATCATCCCGTTCAGTCAGGTGCTGTGCTGCTTTGTTTACTGCAGTTACCAGGGAAATTGGCTATATTCTTATATATAATATATAATTAATATCTTATCTTATTTATTTATTTCAGTAAGTATGCGTTAAACTGATCACAAGTTACAGTAAGGACATTTATAATGTTACAAACAATCACAGGTGAAATTGTATGATTATTTATAATAATAAATGTCTTTGGGCAAAATTTCAGAATCATTTCTGAAGGATCATGGGACAATGAAGACTGGAGTAATGATGCTGAAAATCGCAGGAATAAAATACATTACAAAAATATATTCAAATAAACAATGCTTATTGTTAGAATATCTCACAATTGTACTGTTTTCACTGTGTTTTTATTCAAATAAATGTAGTCCTGGTGAGCATAAGACACTCCTTTAAAAAGAATCCAAAT
Source organism: Enteromius thamalakanensis (assembly GCA_032357475.1). Classification (NCBI taxonomy): domain Eukaryota; kingdom Metazoa; phylum Chordata; class Actinopteri; order Cypriniformes; family Cyprinidae; genus Enteromius; species Enteromius thamalakanensis. Next base: position 4,359,895 of record JAUCMT010000068.1, read on the forward strand.
CCCAACTGCCTGAACCTGATCCTCTTTGGGGGTGTGGTTTAGTGAGAGGGAGTGGTCTAATTCAATGTCTACAAGTTAGCGTGATGTTAAAATGTCTTACAGCACCGCTGAATACCGGCCCACCAACTGCTCAGTGCAGTCCGTCAGATTTCGACTGGTTTCTGCAGTGCTCCATCACCAGCACAGCACGCTCTAGCTGGCCTGCTGGGCGAATATAAAGTGATTGCTGTCGTGTATCATTTCTCTTTTGATCTTGGAAGCTTACTCTCAGCTTCTTGCAGGACAGCTCCACCGCATGCATGCACACACACTCGAAGAGATACAGCCCGCCACAAACTGTATATATACTGCGTATATACAAACACACAACTGGGAGCCTTCCAATATTATTAGCCTGCCTGGTGGATCAAGTAATGAGAAGAATATGGCACACTTCCATAATTGCTGCTGCAAAGCTTGCAGACATGTAGTACAGAAAGATCAAGGCCGCAAAGACAATAGGGCAAGAGGATGAAATGCTGTGAATCACTAAGGCTCTTAAGGTACAATTACAGAGCAGTGGGCGAGTGTTAAGGTGAAAGAGTGGCAGGAGTTTATGAATCACGCTGTTTACCTGTTTCTTTCCCTCTAAAGGAGGTACATCAGGCAGTACAGATCCACTGGACGGCCTTTAGTAGTGAAAAGAATTGCAAAATTGCAAAAAACAGTGCTTTTATTATCATTGTTATTATTCTGGCCAATAGTAATTTATTCATTAAAAATATTTCATTAAACATTTTTTTTTAAATACTGTCTATGTTGTTTTCACATCATGTTACAAATTTTACGTTATGCAGTTAATTAGGATTAATTACAGAAACCTGTGTGATCAGTTTTAGTTTTTTTAATTGATCCAAGTTTCATTAAAAATACATTAAAATGCAATTTATTAATTTGCACAATTGCTTAATTACATTCATACAAGGATTTGTTTATTTGTTTTATAATTACAATTTTAAAAGAATAAGAAGAATTCTCTATGATAAACAGGTTTGATTTCCACTATAAAAAAATTTCAAGGTCTCAAGGTTCTAGTATTATAATTTAAAAAAAGAATATAAATATATTAAATATATCAGTCTTACAACAATACAACAAGCATTTTGTGGTGTGCAGAAATTGTGTACATGTTCCTCTGTGTCAGACCAGTGCTTTTATTAAGATAAGTTGGTAGCCGACGACTGCGGCGCTGGTCGGGAGTCAATTGTTAGGTCACAAGGGTCATCATGTTATTGCAGCTGAGGTGGAGTCTAAGGTTGATAATGACTCTGACCTCGCGGATTGTGTGAAGAAACAACAAGAACGTGTTTCTGGGGCACTAAAAGAAAACAGCTTGTCAATAGGAGAATTGGGAAAGAGAAGCTCCCTCATGCTGCGTAACTGTGATTTTCGGCACTTCTTTCTCATCTTGCTGCAAAGTTCTCAGCTGTTGCGCCACATGGCTGCTGCACCTGATGACCTCAGAGTCTGCACCGTTAGCACCCCGCACTGCGTTTCACAATTGTGGACCTTTGTGATGAACTCACGCAAACCAAACAAGTAAAAAAACCTCCACCCAATAATAAAAAGCCCTACTAAATTTAAAATTTTCTTATGCTGCCTTGGTGCTTGTGAAATAGCAGCCGTGCTGATATACAGCCATATCTCACAGCTACGTGTGTTTTATTGCATTTATACAACAGTTTGGTTGAGTTTATGAGTGTGTAAATACATGAACAACTCCTCTCTAGGGCAGAATTACTTCCTTCCACCACAGATTCATATCCAGAAGTTGACAGTTTAAGAGCTGAGCCTATGTTACTAATTCCAAATCACCACTTTACAACTAGTATCTAAGGAATGTTGAGTTGCTTCATTAAAAGCATACTGTATTATTGTATTAAAAGCTGTGTTTTATGTGGAGTAGAGTATTATGAGGGAGAGAAATGCAATGCATCTGATGCGAAAAGCATTCATTCTTCAGCTCAATCTCATATTCACAATAAAACATTAGTTTGAATATCAGCAGAGGAAAGCGTTATCTTTGTCATACTATCCTTTCATTTGTTAAGGGTAGGGATGTTTACAGAGAACTGGTATATTATTTTTTTAGATCGGTACATAATTGAGTCAATACCGGACTAACTGTAAGCTTCAGGACTAATGTTACTGTTTTCAATACTTGTGTTGTTTTATCTCTGTATACTTTGGTTAAAATGGCAAATTGGAAGTTGCTGCTTGCCACTTTCCTTAACTGAATGATGTGGCCGACATTTGCTAGATGTGCATGTGATTTCCATGCACATGTGCTGTGTGTGTTTACGTAAAATCGTAAGAGTGAAATGTTCAAGAGTGTGGGCTCACGTTACAAAACTAGGCTCCACCAGTGTCAGATGCATTTTATTCAGTGTGATGAGACATTTACTTACCAAACACAACATCTACCTCAAGCAATGCTCTATATTTACTATGTCCCCTGGCTCCTACTGTAACTTGCAAGACACATTCATACCAAATGATAATTAAAACTGCATTTCCTCGAATTTCACTGTATGTAAATGCAGGTTTTTTAATTACTATCATTTAGAGGGAATTACATATATTATATACGGTGTATATACATCGAGAGATTTAAGAATTTAAGATAACATTTAAGATTGGATCCAGTAAAGAGGGGGAAATTTATTGTTGGATCCTTTAAACACAAGCTAGCTTGCCATTGGGCATTTATGATGCCCGACAACTTGATTCTCATCATATATATGTAGAAATACATTAATGTTGCCTGGCAATGTAGAAGCAGAGCTACAAAATCAACGGAATGCTGAGCATTGTGCACATAAACATAATTACCGCAAGCTTGTCCACTGACACAAAAGCGAATATCAAGAAAGAAGGATTATTCATTCCATCGGAGTGAGTTGCCAGGGCAATGACATGTCACCTGGGAGTCAATAAGAGGCGAGCACCAGGAGAAAACAACACAATTAATCCACACTCAATGTACCAACCTGCTCCGCCATACTGTCCACGGCATGATCCCATCGTATTATTAACACTAAGTGTGGAGAATAAAACAACTAGGCAGCAAGACTTTAATCTGCTGTGACGTGAGCCCTCTGTGCCTCGGCATGTCAGGCCCTGTGTCCTCTAAGGTCACTGAAAACCCCTGGAGAGACACTTTTCACAAAGCCTGGCACAACCTCTTACTCCTCACCATCCAATCAGATGGTGATACAAGGGATGGTCATTCCTACAGATTTTATGTCTCCATGAAACAACACTGCATAGTTTACATAAAATATTAAACAACTTTAATGCCATGGGGTTTTTCATGCAGGTATCTCATTAACACTAATTAATAATGATTAGTCTCTTTGGAAGCACTTGACAAATGTCCATGTGCCCAGCCAACTTCTCTTAAAATAAAGGTTATATATCTATTTATAAATCAGCTGTTTTGAGTAATATAATATACATTTACGTTTTCTCTTTTGAACAGAACACAAATAGCGGCGCATATTTAAAATGAAATGAAAGTCGTGAAACTCTACACAACCCTGTTGAATTAGTAAAATCACATGGCTTGCAAAACGTGACTTCATTTCCTTGGAGGGAAAGGGACTTAATAACATAAAATATTTAACCTGTTGCTTAAAGTTATACTAGTCATGGGTTTTTTTTTTAGTATAGTTTATAAATACATAAAAATTCTTCTTGAGAGTTTAAATTCTGACTTTTTTTTTTTTCAAGTAATGGGCTTCAATATATTATATGTCACAGTCACAATAAACATATGAATGCTTGTTTCCACCATAAAAACTAAAAATATTAACTGTTTTATCTCATAATTCAGACTTTTTTCTCACAACTGCAAGATGTAAAGAATTGCAAGATATAAACTATAAAAAAAAAAAGTTGCAATGACCTTTTTATTTATTCGTTTATTTCGTTTTGTCCCATGGCAGAAACATTTTCCATATAAACACGTTTATTTATACCTACAAAATTTATTTTTATGAGTTAAATGGGCAAAAATAGCTCTTAACGGTACAAATTACGGGTTACTACTTTTTACATTGTGCTATTTCTAATAGACAGACATTATCTCCCTTAAAAAGTGTAACACTTTCCCCCCCCCGAAAAAAAACCCACACAAAAACACAGCAGATACCAAAAAATGAGGATTCAGACAGAAATTAGAGCGGACAGAACAATCGTGACGTAAGTGTAAAAGTCAAGGAGACACTTGGAGGTTGCCGCTCTTTTCCATTCGCTTGACAAATGATATTTGAGTGCCTTTAACTGTTGACATTTCCAAAGGCGAGTCTTTGAGATGCCACAGTGAAAAGCCTGATGGTTAAAGAGTAATTTACTCCTCTTCCATCAGAATAGGAGACTATCGATTGGACGGTCAGGAAAAAGTATGATTGCTACTGACCCTTGGAATTGAGGTGAGGCCTAATGCTAACACTGATGCCTCTTCGAAGTATATTGAAATGGGCAGCTCTGCGAGAAAACCAACAGATTTCGGTCAAGGAGAGTACAACGAGCGATTTGATGCGATTACCGTAAGTACTTTTTAATTCCAGTAACATAAACTGTACTTCTACTGCAAATTACCGTTTGAGAGAGCGTTATTAGCGCAAATAGACCCAGATCTGCTTCAGACACACATACGCAGGCGGCATCCGTGTGGCAGAATGGGTCTGTCACGAGTGAAATGCAGTCTTCGTATCAGACAGAAACGCATAAACAAGCATGACACTTGGGGTACGGGAATCGGAAAACTCTGACTGACAGTGCTCTGTCGCTGGGATTAGAGACATTCATTTCTTCCTGAACTCAATTACATTTTACAAAGGCTGACATCCCCAGTTAATTGCAGCCTTTCCACATGAGGGAATTATTTGCACTTCTATATTCCCTGCCCATGTGTGCTCCGTTCCGGCTGCGGCGTCCCCGTCTCCTATTTGAAAAAAAATATTACAAATGACTTTGATTTAAAAACACTTCTGGAGCCTGAGAGGAGGAGCTCAGTTTAAATAGTTTCGAGAGCGTCTTTGAGAGCACTGTGCAAATCATTCTGATGACATTTAGCAGCTGGACTAGATGATCCCGTTTCTCTCTGCAGTCCTCCAGTTGGATCCCTAGTGACAAGATGGTAAAAATAAAACAGCCAGGATGGAGTGAGATGGGAAAGGTGTGCTGAGAGTTTTGAATACAAAGAGGAGGGAGCTGGGAGGATCACCTCTGGCGGTTTAGTAATGTGGAGAAGCTCTCAAAACTGAGTGGAGAGGAGCGTGGAGATGGAGAACGAGGAGGGTGGGGTTCTCCATGATAGTTTATTCTGGTTGACTAAGACAGTATGAAGGTGTGGATGAGAAAATCATGACATATGTTGGGGCAAAAGACCTATCTTATGTAATTTAGTGATTAAATGAAAGTTAAATTTAAATAAATATATGTTATGCAATATATGAAATAACTAAATGGATTCAAAATGTAGCAATTAAAACTGATACAATTCATTATGTATAAATTTAAACATTATTCATATGCAGATTTATAAGTTGTAAATGAAACATGCCATAGATTCTTATAAGCATTTATGTTTGATTGGGCAACTAAATGAAAATGCATTATAGTTCATTTTAATATAACCGTAATTAGCTTAACTGTAAAGTGCTTTTTTTTTTCTTCTTTTTCTTTTTCCACTTTTGTACATCTTAATTTCATAATTACTTAAAGCCTTTAATAAACTTCAACGTCTTTTCAACTGTACCTAATTATATTTGTAATTATACATTTGTAATGATGACCTTGCAATTTAGCACAATATATTAGCTTTAATGTAACATATTACCGTTAAAATTATACCCATGCTTTAGTGTTTTAGTCAAATCAATATTATTGCATCACAAAATACATTGATTTCAAATTAACATTATTAAAAGGGCTGTCAAACGATTAATCGCATCCAAAATAAAAGTTTTTCTCTACATAATATATTATGTTTATGCTGTGTTTATTTGTTATGTTTATATTAAAATACACACGTACAGTATATATTTTGAAAGTATTTACATGTAAATTCATTAATATATTTATTCTCCTGTATTTGATATTATATCTAAATATATTTAATATATAAACATAACATATTTTCATTAAATATATACATGCATGTGTTTATATTTATATATACTTAATACATATACCCAGTACTTACAAATATATTATGTAAAGAAAAACTTTTATTTTGGATATGAATAATCGCAATTAATCGTTTGACAGCACTAAAAAATAATATACTGTCAAGTGCACTCTCTTTAGATTGTACTATAATTTCCTAGGTTTCTACTATTTGTTTTAAAGTACAATATTTTATTTCATTCAAGTAGAATTTTTAAATGTTTTTTAAGATCTGAAGTACACATTTTTGAAGTTTAGCTCAGTGACGCTGCTATTAAAAATATTTTAGAGCATAATTTGTCTCAGAAGTCAGGAAAGAAATTAGCACACTAAAAATTATATAAATTACATTGATATTTACTTTTATCAAATATTTATTTTTATGTTGCCAATAAAAAAAAATGTTTACAACCTGATTTAACCCACACAAATGCATTTGTTGGTACAGATTGATGTATATAAGCTGATTCATTGATGTTTATTATTATTATTGTTGTTATTATCTTCAGCATGTGCTTCTTCTGGAGGGAAGTGAGACTCCCTCCTCTCTTCTGCAGGGCAGTATAATCTAACATTGCTTCCTTACTGTTATTATTGTCATATGCATTAGGTAGCTAAACCCGAGGGATTAGGATGATCTGGCCGGATAACAATAATGTGGCATAATACGACGAACAGATGACCGGATATCCATGGCACGGATCCATCACAACATCACAGCACCTTTCGCCACATCTGGACGGCGCTCTAACTCATCTGCTTGTTTCTCACCTCTATCTCCCTTCAGTGACATCACCGAGGCATTATCCTCGCAATTCCCATTAATGCCATTGTTTGTATTATCCTATTCCAAGCGGACACACAAAACAACATGCCCAGATGGCTTACATGTTTACCACTCGCGCCAAACACGGCCCGCACCCTGTTTTTACGGACTGTTTTGAACCTTTTCCATGTCACATATATATAATGCCCACAGCAAATCACTTAACCTAAATAGGTTCAAGAACTGCTCCTATGATTAGATCCAGACTGGAGAATCGTATCGTGGGCCAATATGGAGTAGCTGTGCTCTATGCGAATGGCAAGCTGAATTGGATATGGGCACATCTGCTAAGCCCCAATAAACTCATTGTGCCCCTTTAACAATTCACTGCCATAGTTAACAGATGCGTTTCATGCGCGGTAAGCCAGCCGTATTCTGCTTTATCAGCAGCTGGGGTGAGCAATTCAGCGTCGGGCGATGTGTCATACTAATAAAGGGACGGTGTGTCACAGCTTTTCACTTCCTATAGGGCTCAGAGTGAATGGACTTCCTACCAGTCTGTGGCACTCTTGTTATTAAACACGGCAATCCTTCAGACTGACATGTCCTGTGGGGACTTTGGCTTCTACTGTATGCTGAAGGGCCGCAAGCTGTTATCTGCACTGGTTTTCTTCTGGTCTAATTGAGACACTTATTACAATTTAATTTGTGGAGATATATTATTAAATTAGGATAAATACAATTAAACATGTTTTGAGTTTCTTTAAATGTAGAAATTAAATATGTAGCAAATAGCATAGGATACTCCTTTACCCTTCTAACTAAAATAATATTCATAAATGAATCAAATTATGCTCGCTGACCCTGGCTGGCAAAATAAAAACTAAGCTAAGTCAACTATCAAGTGAGTAGGTAGCTACATTAATATTGATAAAATGATCCACAAATAACACTATGAAGTCCTACAATGAATCGGTTCCAATAAAAAGGGGATCATTTGAAAGATTAGGTGATATTTTTTCGTAACGAGATTTCTAAGCTATTTTTTTTGCAATTCTTTGATATTTTGTACAAGATAAAAGCAAATTTCTTGATTAAACATTAAAGCATTCAAGTGTGATAAACAGTTTAGTATTTAATGATGACAAAATTATCCACAAATAACTCTTTTTTCACCTGTATTAGGGGACAATATGGGATAACAAGAGATTGATAAGCGGGTCATTTTTTACCAGGACCCCACAAGTGTTTTATATATAGGGATTTGAACACAACCCAAGGGTTAAATGAACTGTACTTCAGATCTCTAAAGTATACTTGAATGTTTTTTTGAGTTCAGACGCAAAAGCCTCCTGAGATTTTCTTCTAAAATAAGCGTTTTTATCAGGCTCCTATTTTTAGGTTCATTAATCTTACTTTAATGGCAATGTGTAGGTCATTTTCTATGCAATTAAAGTGAAAAACTGAACATAAATACGGGAGCATGATCACTTTTATAAGAAAGTTTCCAGAGGCACTTAGAGGCTCTAGCATCTGAACTCTTCATTTTTAAAAGACAGTACTTTCATTTCAATATTAATAAAAATATCACAACAAACAGCCTTGTTGCTGGAAGACGCTAGACAAATAATGAAATAAATGTCAAAAAACACACAAAGTATTCTCCAACTGGATGGCATTATAATCTGGATCTAAACTCTATGCCATTTTGTATCATAATTCATTAATAATCTTTGGTCGTGCTTTAAAGAAGTACATTTATTTATACTGAAGCATTTGTAATGCTTAATTGCTTTGCTTAATTTGTAATATATATGTATGTATTTTAGTCTATCATTAAAGAATTTGGCAAAAGGCACAGCTAATTGCATTTGATGTACACTTAAACCAGTTTTTTACTTTATAGCAATCAACATGTTATAACTGTTTGAAAACATTACATTTGGTTCATATATTCTGTTAAAATATACTTTTTTCATCATACAGTAAGTACTTTATGTAACACGCTACAAACAAAATTGAGGCGGTTTTAGGAAGCCATATCTTTTGAAACAGACAAGTAACAGATGATATAATTATAACTCAGTCAGAGCAGTATTTCTCTGGCTCAAAAAATAGGTTTTTGAATGAATAAATCTTGATTATGGTGACATAATCAGATCAATTTATCTTAAACAGACACAGTCCATTTACACTAAATACAACTAAACTAGACTATGACTCAGAAGTATAGTGATGAACCACAGCGATTAACTAAATATATTGCTATAAAAAGATGCAAATTGCCGCGCTGGGACTTCTGCACGCAGATTTGAAACAGACTTCCCAGCGTGACATATGAGAGAGAGAAGAAGAGCATTTTAATTATTTTAATTGATTTTTTTTTCTTTCTCACAGACATGCATGTGCAACAGTGTGATATTAAAACCAGTGATATATTGCATAAATACCACTAAACCTTTCAGATATGTACAATGTGATTCAGCCTTAAAGGGATAGTTCACCCAAAAATTACATTCTGTAATTAATTACCCATCCTCATATCATTCCACACCTGTAAGACCTTCATTCATCTTCAGAAAACAAATTAGATATTTTTGACCCTGCAAAGGCCTGACAAGGTAGTAAGGACATCATTAAAATAGCCAATGGGTCATTAGTGGTTTAACCGTAATTTTATGAAGCTATGATTCGTACGAGAAGACCTTTTGTGCTAAAAGAAATAAAATAATGACACAACCTTGAGCGTGGTATTTCCGTTGCTGTCTTTCGAGGGTCAGAGAGCTCTCAGATTTCATCAAAAATGTGTTCATTTGTGCTCTGAAGATGGTTTAGAACAAATTTTAATTTTTGGGAGAACTATCCCTTTGGAAAAAAGAGCTAAAAGTTTGCTTAGCTTCAGGACATCCAAGACGTAGACGAGTTTTTTTTTTTTTGTTCTAAGTAACAAAGCTGCAGAAATGTAACATTTACTGTAGCATCACTTGCTAACCAATGGACCTGTTGCAGTGAATGGGTGCCGCCAGAATGAGAGTCCAAACAGCTGATAAATATATCACAATAATCCAAAAACCTCCAGTACAGTACTACAGTACAGAACTAATGTGTGTTCATATGAGTCCTCTATCCATACTGCTTTCTCCAGTGAAAAAAAACATCCCCTGTTGTCCCGTTTATGTTTCTCTCCTGATTTAGAGATTTGTTTACTGGTGATATTATGGTTTATGGACTCGTATTTTGGCCAGAAGCAAAGGTTTGAAGTTAAAAACATCTTATTGATGGATCTGCTTCTACAAACAAGCAGTGTTTTGTTCACAAGACATTAATAGATAGACTAGGGTCTTGTGGATTTATCGACTGTTTGGACTCTCATTTTGGCGGCACCCATTCACTACAGAACATCCAGTTGTGAGCAAGTGATGTAATGCTGAATTTCTTCAAATCTGTTCTGATGAAGAAACAGGTCTAGGATGACCTAAGGGTGAGTACATTTTCTTCTAATTGTAATTTTTCAGTGAACTAATCTTCTTAATTATACTTTTTCAATGTAACAAGAGCAGATCTAACAGTGTGAGAAGAGATGTGTGTGTGTGTGAACGGCTACATGTCTAAGAGTAAATCTAAAGGGTAATGCGAGCATTAGTTGCTAAGGTTAATGCTCGCCATCAAAGTTTAATTAGCGAAATTACAGGAAATGATAACCAAATTAAAAACGGCAAACTCTTACACACATTACTTCAAGATGTGAAGGAGGGTCTAATGAGACCACACCAAATAAAACCCACAAAACAACAGCTTAGAGCTTGGATCTGTGCCACCCGAGCTGCCCACGGCCTGTCATTAAGTCATGAGGTTATAGACTCTGCCAGCAATAAGTGAACTTGAATAGAGCGTTAGGTCTGATTGACTGTGATAAACGCCGCACATTCTATTGGCTTTTGCCTCAAAGTCTGAAAAAAACTGTCCATCTTTTTGCCTGTTCTGCCCTCAGCACTGAGGCCAAGCAGTTCTGTGGCATGTGGCAGGAACGGTTGTCTTAAATGAGTACCAGATGACTGAACGACAGATTTACAGTCGCAACAGAAATACTTCCCTGTGTTTCATGTGGACTGGAGTTACTTTGGCATCCCCCACTCCTTGGTGCGTGTCTGCCCGCCCCGCAGCTTATGCAGGACCGCCCCGTAATGCTCCGCAAGAGCCGCGATGACTAAAGACACATGTACAGGCCTAAAGGGTTTCCTGGTGGGACAAAGTATCCCCTAAATTGACCAAATCAAAATCACAAATGTCAAAAGCCTTGTTTTTATCACAGAAGGGCAACGGGACACAAGGCAGAGGCACCACATGTCCCCTGGAAACCATGGCAACATTTTCATCTGACTACTTTGTGCATTCAGTCACTGTGACCAAGCACCAAATCGCCAAAAAGCCTCTTTGTTTGACTTTTCCCTCATCTTTTTCCACACATCCATTTACATACCAACGGCAAACCTTTTTACTGGGAAATGGACATAACTCTTAAAAATATCTCTGTTCAGCCTCCATTTGGCACTTATCATTTTATTTCAAGTTACTTGGCCACAGTATAAAGACACAAACAAAAAAAAAAATTATACAAATTAATTTACCAAATTAAATATTACATGTTTATCATTTTAATTTGTTTTTAACGTTATTAATTTTAATCTAAAATAATAATTTTAAAAATACTTAATGTTTACTACAACTGAAATCAAATTAATAAAAATAGCCTTATAAGTAAATAAATAAACAAACAAAAATGGCAAAAACAACATAATTTCTAACATTTTAACTAAAATAAAAATGACAGGCGTTATAAAAAAGAAAATTTTTGATTACATCTAGAACAATGAATGCAATGATAATGATTCTAAAAATTGTAATAATTATTATTAATAAGAAAATATGAACATTTTCTTGTCATTTACTCACCCTCTTACTTAAGTTTCTTTATGTTGAACACAAAAGAAGATACTTGGTTCTTAGTTCCCACTGACTTAAATAATATGGAAGTCTGTGGGGACCATCAACTGTTTGTTTAGCATTCTTCTAAATATCTTCTCTTTTGTTTAACATAAGAAAGACACTTGTACAAGTTTAAAACGACATGAGTGTGGGTAAATGATGACAAAATTTTGGAGTGAACTTTCCCTTTAATACCATTATTACTACTACTGAATTAAAAAGTGTGTTTATAAAAACCAAAACTCATGGTGTTAAAAACTAATATAGTTGTTATATAGTTATAGTTTAGCCTCAAACGATGAAGAAATTGTCCTTTTTGCATGAACTATCCGACAGTGGCATCTGGAAACTGGTCGCATCGGCAGTTAAACAAACACAAGAAATTTTAACAAGCAAATAATTTCCATGTACTGCCCCAATACATTCACCTAATTGATATTCACAAGCCAGGTTGACACCGTTCATAATGTGCCCCTTCCACCACTTTTCGGATCGCTCCTGCTTGCAATAAACATTTGGAGAGAAATGTGCAGACGGTGGAGCACTCAATACATCTGCAATGAGGTGGCTGGCAAGATGCCATCTTAAACAAACCACAATGGCCGTGTTTGTCCTGACCTGGCATATTCCAAAACCCCCCATGAAAAACACCGCCGCTGAGCCCTGAGGGCCTACAGCCACTTCCTTTCAGACCACACAAAACGAGGATCTGCGGGCCACCCCTGACGCCCGTGGGCCTGAATAGACTCAGTGAGCCGGCACTGATGGCGGGGCGAGCGAAGTGATGGCCCCCAGAGAGAGGGTCGCACACCGTTCCCCCGGGGGGCTGTCACATCAGCCATAAAGACAAATTAATAAAACCAACCAAACTAACATGAATATATGTTACTGGGAACACAACTATATGCCTATACGCAAGTACTCTAAGAAAAAGCTGTAAAGAATGACTAATTCATTCCCTTCTTTCATCTCACCGGACCTCAATAAGAGACTAAAATCATAGCAGATGAATGAGATGTTAAATATAAGACTTTCTCTTTGTTACAACAGCCATTTTCCAGACGGAGGCTGTAATAAGGTGTTTATGGTAACAAGGGACTATGGTTAAGCCACTGCGCTCTGCATATTATAACATCACATGCATGCACAAACTCCCAACGCCAGAAAAACAGCAAAACCTTTAAGATAGCATCTCTTCTTTGAACAAGCATTTCACATGGGTATACTATCATCTCAAGCTTTCTTTCTAAGATCTACCTAATTACAGAATCAATGGCAGGCATCCTGCAGCTAATTTACCACGTCCCTGCCTCACTCCTTAAAACAAGATAGTTTTTATTATGCTCCGTTCCATTCAGAGACGGATGTGTGATATTCATGCTAAACATCTGCGAGTTTCAAACATAAAGGAGCTGCTTTGGCTTACACTCTGTGTATGAGCAAACAAAATGGCGGTGCTACTGTTAGCTTTGCAGTTGTTCGAATGTCAACAAAGAAGTCTGCTAGCAACTAAACTGCTATGCTGTGCCAACATGTTATGCTAGCTGAAGATTATTTCCTGTTTACGTTAGACTAGTTGTAGTCGCTTGTATTTTAAAGAATTTGACTCTTTTTTTTTTTTGCTCATGATGTCAATAAAGGGTTGCCTTTCAAAAAAAGCATTGTGTTGAATGTCTAGTTGTCATGTATTAAAAAGAATAAGTTTTAGATTAACTAAATTATCATGGCTCAAAAAATCACTTTTTCCTTTAATTTTAATATAAGCTTAAAGTGTTAGTTCCCCAAAAAGGAAAATTCTGTCATAAATTACTCGCCCTCATGTCGATTCAGACCCATAAGACATTTGTTCATCTTCGGAACATAAATAAAGATGTTTTTGATAAAATCCGAGCGCTATCTCACTCTCCATAAACAGCAATACAACTGAAATGATCCCAAATCCAGAAACATAGCAAAACAGTCCATGTGACATCAGCGGATCAACCTCGCTTTCGCGACGCTTTGTGCAAAGCAGAAGTAAAATAACAATTTTCTGTTCTGCCGTGACTTACAGCCTTGTTTATATCCGGGTGAAAGCATGGGCATGTACGTAATCTGCGGATGTTTATGCTTACGCACAGTAATGTTCTCTAAAAAAGACGTGAGTCATGGTTCAGTATGATGTTATTTTTGTTTTCTTTACTCAAAAATTCTCGACACTGATGTCACATGGACTGTTTTACCAGTGTTTTACCACGTTTCTGGACCTGGGGTCATTTCAGCTCAGTGTAGCAGTCTATGAAGGGACAGATGGCTCTCTGATGTCATCAAAAATATCTTACTTTGTGTTCTGAAGATGAACGAAAGTTTTATGGGTTTGAAACGACATGAGCGTGAGCAATTAATGACATTATTTAAATATTTGGGTGATCCAGCCCTTTAATACATTTTATTTAATTGTACTGTAAGTACATGTAATTAATTAAGTGTCCAGAAATAATACATTCAGTACATTATTTTAAAGTACAGTAGTAATACAACTTTATAATTTACTCACCTTTATGTCATTCAGAACCTATACTGTATTATCTTCTACTGTAAATCACTAAATATTATATTCGGGAAAATTACTGGCTTGATATGAAGAAAGTCAATAGATTCTAACTTTATTTTATTATATATATATATATATATATATATATATATACACAGTATATATTGCTATTTTCTAGAAGAAAAATTTTGGAATGAAATGAGGACGCTGACATTTAACGTTGAACTTTTGCTTATCTTTTTACTGTGTACATCTCCCTCAGCACCACCATGTGACGTAACTCACCCGCATCACTGCAAAATCAGTGTTTTATATTTCTAGACCCCGGATGAGTTTCCGATTTGGAAGTCCAACTTTAAATGGAGTTCTAATGCGGCCATTTCTTCAGCTGAATAGAACGCAGCATTAGCAGGTCTTTTAAATGCGTTACCGTGCCATACATTTACATAATAATATGCAAAAGAGAATTAAACCACATATATTAACACCAGGTGTGAGGAGAATTTAATGAGTGGGATTGTTAGTTTTTGACAGCTTCCTTGGAAGCTTTAAGCAGAAACACTACAAGTAAAGTGCAGGAGTGGTACACTCAGGAGACGACTTCAGACATCGAGTCCAAAGATTTTTTTAATGCCTTGTGATCACAGAACGGCAGTTCTCCCCTGACATGTTTTCAAAGACAAGATCGAAGCGACTGCAGGAAATTTTAACTTCCAATTTTCCCCATATGCCACAGAAAGGAAACTCCGCAGGCCAGCCTTAGTATGTAAAAGGATGAATAAACCGCTCCAACAGCTAAATGCCACAACACTTTCCCCGATTTCTTTCATACACCTTCCCAGTTGTAACGGTAGATTTACTGAGAGATTTCCCGTGAGAGGGATATGGCAAATTACTATAAAAGATGTGAATAACAATGGTGTTAAATAAAATGCAATGATTTTCAACGAGGTGGCAGCGATTGTTCAGTGTCATAAAGCCATGGCGCATTAGGCATGCATCATTAGCCGGACTCTTCACCTGTGCCCGCTCAGGGCGTCTGACTTCCTGGTTGGTCTGGATTCACCTTGGGCTACAATCTCAGGCCCACAGCACGCAGAAAACAGTCTCCACAATAATACAGCCGGCCTGATTTCTTCTCCCCCACCTCCTACTGACTCAAATGTGTTTCCTCATGCAGACATGATAACCACTTTCCAATTTCAACTTCATCTTCAACCACCAATTTCAGCCAGCGTGGCTGTGACTGCAATATGAATCCCTGCATATATACAGGACATTACAGGCTCATACAGGGCTGGCCGCAAATGAGAGCGAGAGAGAGACGGGGGAGCAGATAGAGGCCAAGACATTGCTTGCTCCCAGCTGCTTGTTATTTTTTTCCATTTATTATTCAATAAGCTTTAATTGACCCTTGACCCCGAACAGGAGTATGAATCGGTCTATCTCCTGGGCGCAGTCCCGTTCGTGAATCCTTGTGGCAAAGTCAAGGAGGGCTAAATCTGGAAGGACCCGGGAGCATGTCGCATAAGTTTAGAGAATACACTACAGGCAGAATTAGGGCTGATTGTGATTGAATGGAGCTTGATGACACTTGACATTTTCGTGGAGTTCTTCAATCACAAGCTGCCGTTGTTCAGGTTTGCGCCAGTGCATTCACACTCATGCACTTCAAAAAGGCATATATTACACAGGCGCACACACAATCATAACAAACGGATGGAAGTGATGAAGAATTTGCTCAAAAAAAAAAAGTAAGCATGGGTCTCATTTGTAAATCAATGTTGAATGTTTTTTTTTTTATTATTATTTAGCTTAATTTTATTTATTTTTTTACAGGCACACATTTATCTCTGGCACAGACAGAAAATGTCTTAAAAAGTTAAATAAGCTAGTATTTTGCACTGAATGTAATTTATTGTAGAAATTTTAAAGACTAAAATTGTATTTTTGGTTGAATGTATCCCAAAAAATTCATAAAAATTCAGTAAATTTAGATAATCAATATATAGCGAATTTATTAAACAATACATAAAGGAAGCGCTCAAGCCTGCATAAAATGACATAATCATAATATTTATTATCTGCAAAATATTATACAATGTATATGTTACCGGCAATGTGTGAAATGCCGGCATTCTATAGAATGCCTAGGAAATGTTTAGAATGCCCGCTGGTTTCAGGCAAAGTATGAAATGATCGCTGCTTCACACATTGCCTAGGCATTCTATAGAATGCAAAGTGTGTAGGCATTGCAAAGTGTGTAACGCCTACCCCCGCCGTTTTAATCGGACCATGGGTGGCGCTGCAGCAACCAAAAACGCGTTAGCG
>JAUCMT010000068.1:4411563-4426959 GCA_032357475.1 Enteromius thamalakanensis
TAAAAGTTATTCTAAGTTATTGGGACGTACACAATATCTGTGTGAAAGGGTGAAGTAGAGTGGGATCTACAGTAAATGTGATCCTGTTCTAAAGGTAGACTTAGCTATGATCTTCAAAGCACCTGACTAAAATTCCTACAAATCATATTATGATAAATATTGTTTAAATTGTGTTTTATAAGGACTACCATTGTCTGTTTTAGTGTGCTTACATACTAGCATTTCAAACAGTTACCCTGCTATATAGCTTTGCATATACACCACACATTTGCTCTTACCCGACATGTATTATAATCACTAATGTAACTATGTATTAAATTAAACATTCATGCATTTCACTTATTCTGTAATGTTTCTATAAATGTCATTTGTGTGTATTTGGTATAGCTATTAGTTCGAGAACCCTTGATTAGCCACAACTTCGGGATGTCAATTTTCCCAGAGGTTTTGATTTAAAAATAAATAAATATAAAATACATACATAATTATTGTACTAAAGTGGAGCTATTGCCTCAGATACACTTTAAATATTTTGTTAATTACATGATCATTAGTGTAAATACACTGCAAAGGGAAACAAAGAAAATTATTTCTGCTTCAAAATGTCATGTTACTTTAATGTTGTTGCTTGTCATTTGTTTGTAATTATCTGACCAATTTACCAACCATTTTTGAATGAATTTTTTTTCTACGCTAACTTTTTTTGTAAGTTCATGCCTAAAGAAAACCATATACATATCAACATTGGAGTAGATTTTTGATGGTGTTTTCAAACCACAGAGTTCCTAGCATTTATCACTACAGTATCTTAGACTACTTAGACTGCAAGAGCATCGACAACAGCATTACTGTGATCTGAGGTTTTTGTGCAGAAAAGGGTGGCGAGCAGTAGGCTTGTTTTGTGCGTTTGGCTTTCAGAGCTGGAAAGGGTCCTAGAAAGGGCATCTGATAGTTTGATGTCTAAAGAGTGGAGGCAAATTATCAGTAAGACAGCAAGAAGGGTTCTTGTGCATCTGCCCTCAGAGGGCACTCAGACAGATGTGGAAAACTAAAAAGGGCACATGTCAAGCCCTTGAATAAATTAACATTGCATGCACAGAGATTTAAATGAACCACAACAACAATTTCATATTATCCCATTCGGCGGTGCTGGAACACATTGTCACCCCGCAAGCAACCTAACGTCTGGAAAAGCAACTTATTCACAAAGAGATACGAGAAAGCAAAGAGGGTTTGAATGTATGGTGATAAAACTGTCTCTCTGTGTTATGGTCGCAAGGAGACCTTTAGTTACAAATGCACTCTCTGAAATCTCGGGACTATAAATATGACATTTGCTGGCATAGTTTGGCTATTTCATCACAACTGTACCAGAATGTTTTTAAACCCAGCATGAAATCTAAATTGAACCTGTTTATTTTCCTAATGTGCATTCCTCGCCTTATTGTGCGTGATTCATTGGTGAACGTCACTCCAAAGAAAACATTAAAAAAGGCTGTCTTTATAGTCTTTTATCAAAATGTAATAGCTTGCCCAGCCACTGAAATGACTTTGCTTTTTGGTTTGACGTCACAAACCCCTTACTTTTTAAACCCCAAAAGCCTGAGTCCATTCTGATATATAACAACCATGTTTCACCATCCAATCAGTTCACGGTGGATAATATCAAGTTCCGCTGGACTTGTTTGTGGAATGACCTGTTTCGCTTGGGAATAAATTAGATTAAGAGGAAAAAAATTCATACTGACTGTGGATATATAGTTTTTTTTTTAATATGGTTTATGATTTTTAATAAGTTTATTTATTTATTTATTTAATAGCATATTAACACAAAAGCAACCCAGGCTTATTGGAAATACTGTATGTGCATCTACATACATTTCACCTCACTGCATGTTTTAAAAAGTGAAATGTCCAGAGATTGGTACTTAAACACATGTCTAATATGAAACCGTGGCACATTTGTTTTATGTTGGTACAGGTACATATTTAAGTGTTTTTATAATGCTGCTTGAGGTAGGTTTCGTGGCCGTTCAGAATTCAAATATCCAGTGAGTGTTTCTAAAGATCTATCATGTTGGAAATATCCCCTAAACCAAACCCAAACCTAAACCTACCCGATAGTGTTAACAAACACAAAAGTCATTTAAAAGCATTCGCTGATGCAGCCATGCTATTTTAGCTTCCTTTTGCTGATTTGTCAAAACATTTTTATACAGGATTCAAACCAGGGTTTTTCACCACCTAAGTGCATCACGTGAGCTACCGAGTAAACCTACTGAACTTGAAAACTCATACATGTGAAGTTGTAGATGTGACGACTACGTTTTTGAACCATGCAGGTTGTTAAAACTGTTTCAAAGTCATAACATACCTTTCTTGAAACTAACTGTGTGAAAAGTAGCCTTTATTAATCAAAAATGTACCTATAAATCATACTTTTGTGTGAAAAGGAATAAAAGTTGTGGGAGGTTTATTTATCTAGGGTTCATTTCAACTGGAAACTGCAGCGCTTCGTATGTATAGGTATATTTTTTTCAGTTTTGCAGAAATCTATATAAAGAGGAAGAACGAAAGTGTTTAAAATGACGTACTCTAAATTGAGATTTCTACTGTATTAGAAGACAGTTGCTGTTTTTCATAAAGAGGAATCAACTTATGATATTTGGAGATCACATGACCAGCTTAATCCTTCTCTCTTACCCTACTATCAACAAATTTCACATAAATTAAAATGTAATAATGCCAATCGCATAGATGCTCAGACACGCTGTTGTCAGCATGTAAGATATGCTGCTTCTGCATGAATAGACAGATGGAGCTGGAGGAGGTGGAGGGATCTGAAATAATATCTGTTAGCTGCAAAGTCAGTAGAAGTCAATCAGCTTGTGCCATGTAGCGATTAAAAGCAGATGACACGTAAAGGACCGATCAGCCGATGGCAGGGGTCTGCAACCTTCAACGTCATAACGGCCATTTAAAAAATAAAATTCACATGGAGCCACAAAACAGTTGATCCCCAAATAAAGATAAAAACGCATATAGCTAAAGTTTTACAATCAGTTATGCTACAGAGCAGGGAAGTTGTAACCATTTTAGTATTTATTAAAACCTATATTATACACCCACGCTACAGAGAGTCACCGCATAGGGAAAAAAAGGGTTTACCAACCCCTGGCCTATATGCCATCTTGAGTTTTCTCAACTGAACAATATATTTCTACAACGGCAACAGTAACTTTTGATTTGATTTGATGCTGCATACATTCCAGTAAGTGTCGGTATACAGCCAAGGACCTTTGCTGTATAGGCCAGAGAAACGTGCTCCTTGAAAAAAACAAATGAGCTATGTAGGAGTATATTTAAAAGGTTATAAATGCCAAGTGTTAGCTTTTGCTTGAGACTCGCGGTAGAAACTGAAGTCAACAGCATGTTCAATCATGCTGCTCTAGCCTCTAAAGGAAGACACAGCCCTGTAATGATGTCAGATATATCCCTTCTTTATGTTTTATTACTTTCACTACTCTCTATGCCAGCCTCCCCCATCATCTCTCCCTCATTTCACTGGAATCAGTTGCAGGTGTATTGCCTGTGTCGGCGAGCAGGTTCACTGAAGGATACTGCAGATACGCCCTCAAGGGAGTCATTGCATTACCTTCAGCTATTTTCTGTCCAGGGAAAGTGGTACCCAATATACTTTTTTTCTGTTGTTGTTATTTGTTTTTCATGATCTCTGGTTTCTGTTCTCTGCTATGTCATCCTCTCTCTCTCTGGCTCTCTGAGCCTCAGCTGTCGGCAGTGTTGCCGTTTGAAGTTGCGCTCTTCTTGGTTGTTGATGCTGAAAGTGGGTTTCCAGTGGGAGATGGAAAGGAGAAAGAACACTGCCTCCTTTATAACTCTTGTAGTTTTTTATGTATCCCTTGTCAAGATAAACAGTGGAAAATTAGAGGCTAGAGCCTCCCGTAGCTTAGCAAAACATGTGCACCCCGTTGAAGGAAATTCAGACTTTCTATTCAGTCTACTTAGTATCAGTGCCTGTTTTATTTGATTGCATGGGGAAAGCCAGTGAGCTTTCTTCTGAAATGTCAATATGCACCTGTTTTTTTACATGTTGCTTTCAAGCTCTATAACATTCAAGCTGATGGCAAACGATTTTAGACTAAAGTTAGTTCTGAGGAAAAGGTCTACAATAATTTCATTGCAGATGTCCCTTAGTTTGATATTGAATTATATTTAGAAATCAATGCCTTGGAAAATGGGTCTCAAGTGACCAAACACCTTTCGAAGTCCGCTTTATGTGTGTTTATTTTATTATTTCAAAACTCATTAGCAGTCCTTTCAAGAAAGCACCACAGCAGGACCTGAAATTATGTAGCAAACTGTCATGGCTATTTTCAACCCTGTATAATTAGCTTAGCTCTGGCTGGAGAGATTGCAGCTCAAAGAACAGCTTTGGATTTGCTTTTTTGACACGGCCAGATAACAGGTAAACGAACCTGAGCGCTCTGTCAAAAACGTGGCCTCTGTGAGAAATCGAGTTTCGGTGTGTCACACTGATTTTCTCAACTCTAATACGACCATCAGGATTTCATCACGACTTGAATGGGAAAAAAGTATTAGAGGAAAGAATATGACTTTAACGTTTTACAATATTTTTTTACATTTAACAATTCAGAATGGAGGAATAACTTTTCTGGAAATATCTGTGTTAGGCTTATAATAATAGTTAGGTGCTTCTACAGCTATCAGCTATCATTTCCCAGTGATTTTAGGCATACATTTTGGGTAGCGTAGTTTTAAGGGTAGGGATTGGGATAAGTGGAAGGTTTGGTTGCCATTGACTGGCATTATATGACTGACAGATTGCAGATCTTGTGGTCTCGCGAATCCAGTTGATCTGTCACACGGTCTCAGTCTACTGATCCTAGCTCAGCCATCTCCTCACACTCCTGTGACCCAATTAGCAATTGATGTCACCTGTGTGGAATCAAGCACCATGCTTAAAAGCTGAACTCACCAGAGGGAAGACAGCTGAGCTCAAGGTAAATACCTTTATACTTACCTGATGCCTTGTGTATTGATTCATGTCCATTGATATTCATTGTAAATGCTCTGAGGTTGAATCGAACTTTGTTTTCACGCTACCTGCTATGTGTTTGCTAACCATAAGGATAGCTTGAGTCTTACCTCGCTACTCACCAGGCAAGCCCTCTGTCTAAAAGAAAGCTGGAGACTTGCCTCGCTACTCACCTGAAGAGTCCTCAATCAGGAGTGATCACTGCATGCTTACCTCGCTACTCACCAAGAAAGTCTTCAGTCTGGAACTATAGCGATCGGAGATCGCGTCTTCACCGTGAGAGCTCCCATTATTACTCACCTGTTTACACTTACCTGCTATGACTCACCTGACTCCACAGAGCACCACCAGGACACCTGGAAAAGAAGCACGAACACCCTTCTGAGAAACAAAGTCATGAGCTAAAGACTGAAGTAAACGGAATCACCTGAGCACTCAAGAGAGCGCGGAGATCTGGAGATTGCTCTCTTCCTCACCCTACGGATAACTACTCGTTTTATTCTTTAAATGAACTTTATTGAACCGTTTACCGTGGTCTTGCCTCCTCCATGCCCTGAGCATTACATGATCTACTTTTGGTGTGGGTGGATGCAATGTGGAGAACGAAAAAAAACGAAAGCCACTGGAAAGCAAGCTAGCAACCTCTAGCCAAAAAGGTGTACGGCTAATGCTGCAGTGCAGGAAGCCACACCAGACGCTGTTTTCTTATGAAAATAAGTGCTGAATAAAAAGCTTTTTTGAGGAAACCGCTTATCATTTAATGAATCTACAGCCTATCAGCCAATCTTCACCATGTATTACACTAAATAATTTTTATAAAGTATAGCATCGGTGACTGAGTGTCGCAAAACTCAGGCTGAAATTCGGTGTTGTCAAGGCTGTAATGTGATTGGTTATCAAGGTGATTTAAAATTAGCAGTTACGCATTCTCCAATACAGTCTCTAACAAACCCTCATCAGAATTGCAATAAACCGCAGACGTTTGCAGTGTAGACAAAATCCTCAATATCAACAATATCTGTACGGGAACACAAGGATACAAGATCATAAAAAAAAGGTCTTTTTTTTTTCTTTTTTTATTTTTAAATACGAAGTCTACAAATTTTATTTTAACCACCTTCTTAGATTGCATTTGATGCAAAAGACATGAAATTCAGAACATGATAACTACAGTAATTATGAGAGGCGACGTCACCTGGAGGTGTTTTACCCCATGTGACCGGGGTGTTTTAGCTCACAGACTAGGTTAGAAAAAAAATCTTAAGATATATTTATATCTTCCTTAAACAACATGTACTCCCTCCAGGTTTGCTATTCTTATGATATAGAAATGTGATGTTTTGCAAAGCAACAAGCTTTAAAACACTTTTTCTGAGAGCTGAAAATCATGTGAAATTTCTCAGGTACGTCGCCAGTGTAAGCTTCACAGCGAGTATTTCCACATCACTGTGTCCATGTAGTACACAGCAACATCAAAAACTTTTCTTGACTTGATTTAGTGTTTGTTTAGTGTATTTTTAGGGGGTGGGAGGGGCTAATGCTTAATGAATGATGATCAACTAATATAATTTGTGCTAATCTTGACTAAACTTTCTCACAGCTTGGGTTTCGCAGGAAAATACATTAGGCCATAATGTTTTAAGTTGAAATGGAACTGCTGAATAAGTATTAAAGACATTGCTGCTGTATTTTTCTGTAAAGCTGCTTTGATAGTATAGTTCAGAAAAAATGTGTTAGGCTTCTCCAGCAAACAGAGAAAGAATGACTTACAGTGCGTACAGTTGTCTCAACAAATTATAATTACACACAGCAGTTGTAAAAATGCCAAAATGAGGAAAGAGGCACCATTATTTTGCTACCTACTGTTTTGAAACAGGCTTTGTGTCTGTAATACAGCCATGATGCCGTAAAACACAAACAGGGCATGTATTTGTTTAGCTGGTCTTATTTGATTCAGTTTTATCAAGTGAAGTTCTATTTTCTCTATATCTCGTATAGCATTAGTTTTGTGGAAAGGTTCTTACATTTTAGCAAAAATCACTAAACTCTATTCTACCACATGCTAGCTACTAAAATTTTCAAAACTGAAACAGCAGCACAAGCACAAACAATCAATACCTGGTTCAATTTAATGTAATGTTAGTTCCCATGGTGAAGCCGGTTCTGGCAATCTCTGTGTTAATTAAAAGCTTCAGGCTGGAGCTGTTGTATTATGCTGTCTGCAGCCGGCATCAGAGACCTGAGGGAAGCCATCATCAGAGAAAACACGAGCAGGTAAATCGAAAGATTTATAGCCTCCACAAACCAATGGCGACTGGCTTACAAGCAACATATATTTGACTCTGAGCAATTGTGGATAATCTTCATATACCGGTTCTCTTTTTTTCCAGGGTTTTTTTTTTGTTCTCTTCATATTTTAGATACTTCAAAAGGCTCCTAATGAGACATTTATTTGGCGTCACATGCATATCCAGAACACTCAGCGGACCACAAGTTACTGTATGGCTTTGATGCAATACATTGTAAAGATGGAGCAAGCTCGCTTTTGCAGGTCCTGTCCAAAAGAGTTAATGAACTCTGTACTCGGGGAGTAGCAATCAGAAGTACAATGTGTTCTTGGCGTAATGAAGTCAAGAGGCTCTGCTCTTTTATGTCCCTGATAGGCAGAACACATAATTAGCAGCATGGCTAATGAATTTGCTTAAAACATATAGTCGAAGTGCAACCATTTTTGGTCTCTTGCTGGCATCCTGATGAGCCAAATAAGTGTGTGTGTGTTCAATCCAGCCCAGTCTCATGGCAAATCGTACATATTGTACGAGGTGGCTAATTCGTACAAATTTGTATGACCTCACTCGTACAAGCTGCCAATTCTTATAAATTGTTACGGATGACCTACACGTCACTGGGTTTTAGACAAATCGTTCAAAACCGTAGAAGTTAGGTTGTATGTACAAATTTGCGCACATTTTCCACCTCGTACAAATACGTACAAATCGGTCATGAGACTGTTTTCGTTCATTTAGGTGCACCGTGTTTCCATTGTTTTCAGTCCTGTGATAGTTTCTCTGTTAGACTGTACAGCCCAGTCTCATGGCAATCCATACATATTTTTTACGAGGTGGCTAATTCATATAAATTTGTTTGACCACACACATAGGAATTGATATTATTTTTTGCTAAGTCATACGTATTTTACGAGTTTCCAATTCGTGTGAATTTGTACAAATGACCTAAACCTAGCCCCGCCCCTGAACCTACCCATCACTAGGGTTAAAAAAAATCTCATATGAGAGAGGTCGTACAAATTAGTACGAATTAGCACGTATTTGGCAGCTTGTACGAATACGTACAAATCGGTCGTGAGATTGTGTTGGAGTGTATGATATGAACCCCGGGGGGTCATGTCATACGGGGGATCACTGGTAAAAGACGGGCTGAGTGACCTTGAAGTCCATTTATGTATTATTTTTTTATGACATGCATCTCAGAATATGTTCTTATTGATAGAACTGACTAGGCGATCAATTATGTCTGGTGGTAATCTTGTCAGCAAAATGATAAATGAAAATGATTGTTAAAGGGTTTCATCAATAATACTGAAAACACAAAGAAAAAAAACAAGCTTTGAACACTGCACTAGCAATGCTGTTTGTTTTTTTTCTGTAAAAGGAATATGATTTTTCAAATAATCCATCCCAGAGACTGACATGCTTAAGAGGTGCTGAAGCTGAATGGTGAATGAACACTGGTAAAGCTAGAGGGGTTAATTAACTCACCCATGCTATACACCTATGAGATTCATTAGATATAAACACAACATAAACATTATTTTACAACTTGCATCTGCATAAAATGAGGCGAATCTAGAAGTCTACTTCAACCACTTTGAATTTCATTTTATAAGTCAGATTTAAACAACGATACAATAGTGATGCAATACAATATAGTACTCATTTTAGCCTTATTTATGTACTTTTATACATGTTTTACTTTTATACTTTTATACATCTCATTAATATTTTAAATGAGCTTTTGTTTTTGCATTTTCAGTTGATTTAATTTGAACTTTAGTTGTTTTTATGTTATGTTTAATTGTAAATTGTATTGTGATGTGTTTTTGTCATATTTATTATTTCTTTTTAGTTTAAATGTGCTTTATTTACATTTTGGTTGGATTCATTTAATACTCTAATACAACCCAAGTCTAAGTCCTTGCTCATATTGTTTTTTAATAATATAATTTAACAATAGCAACAGTGGTAATGACATTCCACAAGTTCAGGTTTTCACATCAACAACTTTTACACTTCATTAAATGCTGATACATATTTTGGTTTACATATAAAATGTTTTAATATCAGATATGATTTCTCATCAGTCAATTTTAGTAACTTTGGCTAAAGTAAATTTAATGACTAATCAAATCTAACCAGTAAACATGACTAAATAATTAACATAATTAAATTGCACTGACTACACATAAGGAAGACAGTGTAAAACCGTAACGTATTGCATCACTACATCCTGACATCCTCGTTGGCAAGACCTTGCTCTAATGATTCATTTGGAAGCAGAAAAGGAAGCCGGGTTGTTTGGAGATTGTCATATCTGGGCGACAGAAGGAGTTTGTGGATTGCTCATTCTTCAGAATGAACGCCACATAATTTGATAGAATGATCTTAACATGACTGCTAATTAGCAAGAGGTTTATGTTGCATACTGTATCACATACATGAGTTAATTTCATAATTTTGCACTGAATATCAAAGGTTTAAAAATATGGTAACACTTTATTTTGATATTCTACTAATAGTAAGTAGCTTTGCAACTATGTCAACTAGCAGTCATTAGAGTATAAACAGACAGTCTGGATGATATCTTGTAACTTTTTTTGAATCCACAACATACAACATACTGACTATGAGAAAATTACACATTCTACATATTCTAGCAACACAGTCTCTGACACATCCAGCTGATCCTAGCAATAATAGTTTGCGATTTTTGATTAGTTTTAGTTTTTATTTCGTTTTGACTTTTTGTTTTCAAATTCAGTTAGTTTTAATTAGTTTTTAGAGGTAGATTTGCTAATTTTTATTTTTTGAAATTGCTTAGTTTTAGCTTAGTTTTTTTTTTTTGTAAATTGGGATATTTGTCAGGTGCGTGAATCAAAATCACCAGAATAAGTATTGTATAATAATAACTATAATATAACTGTTTTCACTGATATATTATATAATGGTTTCTGTTGTCAGAAAAATGGAATAACAAAGAACAAGAGGGAAAACAAGAGCTCGCGCTCTACCACAGAGACTAACTGAGTCGCTAGATTTGTCGCTTTTTTTGGAGATTTTAATCAAAGAACTGGCTTTACTGACGAGATGCGCATAATATATCGTTCTATATATATATCGTCCAGCCCTAGGACTCATAATCAAAGAAGTCCCAAATAGGACTCTGCCGCTTGCTTCCAACTTTCGCTGCAGCCATCGCGCCAGCCAGCGGCGTCGCGGACAGACTGTCCACACGTGACGTCACAAACTACGTGGTGCCATATGGATCAAACATCTGGCTTAAAACTGGCAGCGGAAAGTAAATAGATTTTAATTCAACCCAAAAGGCTTATTACAAATACGAAAACTAAGGACGTTTTTTACAATAATATTAGTTTGTTTAAGTTCGTTTTGTATACACACAAAACAGTTTCAGTTAGTTTTAGTTTTTTTCAACAATTCTAGTTGGGTTTTTTTATTTCAGTTAACAAAATTGCTTTTTCAATTCTAGTTTTAGTTTTTTCGTTCGTTTTCGTTAACTATAATAACATTGGTTAGAAGACATGTAGTTGCAAATTAATGAGAATCAGCAGTTGACATGTAATAACAAAGTTACTTATATGTCTAAAGTGGACTATCAAAATAAAGTGTTAACCCAAAAATGGCTAAAATCGTACAGTGTGCACAAAGTATTCAGCCGCCAAAGAAGCAGGTCAGGATCATGCCACTGAAGAAGTGCTAAGACACATTAGCCACATTTACTAGATCGTTTAACATCGGCCATTTATCTCTCGATGTGTTGGTGCTGTTTGGCTGGTGTATTATATCTTTAGATGGTAAGTTGTTAGAGCTCTTGACCCTATTTATGGATTTGACTCGTTTGAGTTCCATAGGCCTCAAGGGATCGAGCACAGAGCTCTCTTGTCTCTGGTATAGTTGCATAGTTAACTCTTGTCTCGTTTGTCTTTTCCTCTTAGTTTTCTGAATAAAACAGCAAAGAGAGCCTCAGAAGATCCGCCTGAAGGTGGGCTTCTTATTTGTGTTTTGAAGATTTCTTTGAATCTTTCTTTGGTTCGAGGGAAACAGAGTAATGGGATAACGTCTATTAATTGCCTTTTTTAAATGTGAACATGTCATGATTGTTGTCAAAAGAGACTTTTAATCTTCCCACTGAGTTGGTCGGACGATGTTGTGAATAGAGACAAACAATGCGCCGTTGTGTGATTGTGCGTTGGTGTGGTCTTGCTAATGACGCTTGTGTCACATCCCCCAAACCATTAAGCCGTCTGCATATTACTGAGTCAAGTAATGATGCAGTATCAATAACAGTGTTTTCTCAGGGGAGGCAACAGAGGCAGAGCCTTTTCAAAAAAGTTACGATGAGAAAATAATTAGTACAAAAATAAAACAAACAAACATTATGAAGAACATAAGATGGTGTAGTCAGCGCTGTCTTCGGGGGAGACTGTCATCTTGCACCCTGTCATAACTAATTTAACGCTGTTCAACATGGACACCAGCGGAAAAGTGTGCGGAGGGAGGCAGCGTCTCTTTGGACTCCCTTGAGCTCATTTTGTTCCCAATCGTGCTCATAAAATGTGGCGTGAATTTGAAAAGGGTAATGCAAATAGGAACAGTGAGATTATATAAAGATAAGTAATGTGTGCTTAAGTGTGAAATGAATGGAATGTTTTCAGACATTTAATTGCATGTAAATTGCAAATAATGAGTGTTTTTTTTTAAACACTTACTGTAAGTAGGGCATCTTTATATGTAACTTCATAATTACTCCTATTGTCTTTGAAAGATGGTTAAAGTGCACTGCTGAATGTACTGACAACATTTACAGTAAATAAAACTGTAATGTCATATCTAATATACAGGGTGGGCCATTTATATGGATACACCTTAATAAATAAATAATAAAATAGCCACCATGGTCACCACCAATCTTGAAAAGTTAATGTCACCAACCATTCCCATTTTACACAAGGTGTCTCCATGATTAAATAATAAATTAACAAAAAGAAAAACAAAACTGCGCCAAGTAGCAGCCTAAAGCCTATGCAGAATTTTAGAACTTTGCTTCTATCAGGATTCGTGCAGGTAAGTGAACTGGTGAGTCAAAGTGCTTAAATCCTTAGCGCCCTTCTAGCCGACAGGTAGGCACACACTGTAAGTTGAGCAGGTTGGATTACTGTAGATATCGTAGAAGAGTCGTGATACAATGAACAGTTCTTCAGGTTCGTGACAAACTGACCATAGCATGAGAGGTGAAGGTTAAAGGTAAGTATTAAGGTAGTTACTGTACCTCTATCTCAGCCATAGAGCAACTGAAAGGTGGCTTATAAACAGCTCGTCTGATTAGATTCAGGTGTGAGTGATTAATAGGCTGGTGATTGTGAGCATGCAGTGACGACTGTACTGGCATCAGTACAGCTCAGTAGAGTGATAGCTACTATGTTGTAAAATTGTCTATTTAAAATCAAACATTATTTTTATAAAAAGTGAAATTGTCTAAATGATGTCATAATGTTAATGGTTTGAAAGTACAGTAAATTTGTATACTGGCAATGTGAAATTACTCAATATGCATCCTGCTATATTGCTTACTAATAAGAATTCTCTAAAAAAAATAAATGTGTACAGAAATGTGAGAATGTAACGAATGTTTGTTTTGTTTTTTCTGATGCCCAGCTGTCAGAATTTTTCAGATTTTTTACTTTAAAAAAATACTTTATTTTTATGGTTGAATTGTTTTTACAGTATGGTTGAATATTTTACAGTATTTTGCCGTAATTGTATCTTTTTTTATATTTTATTTACATTGATGACTGAACTGTTAGGTCCAAGTCAATGCATTATTACTACGAATTGATTCATTCATTTGCTCTTGCTTAATGATTATAAAAAGTTTTGAAACCCCAACCTAGATGTCTTGATTTGCTGAGCAGCACGGCAGCTCTCTCGGTTTTAGACACAATCTACTGCTGTTCATGTCCAATTTCCAAGGAAACATTTATTTAAATGCACAAGAGCAAGTGACTAAACATCTAGAAGCAATCAAAAAAGGGACCAGACAGCAACAACATGAAAGGACCTAAGCTAGACATGACAAAACTTTAAAATAAAAGACCAAGATGATTAAAGACTACAGGGATTATTATGTATAATGGACGCAATGATTGAATGCTTAACCTTAAAAACAAAGTTTGGACACTTTATGTTAGGCAGCTTTAATCTATAGATTTTTTTTTCATATAAATATGTCAGGAAAGACATATAAAGAGAGCTCTTTTGAAGTCTATAGAGCTGCAACCTGAAAGAACAAACCTTGTCTGTATTTATTTCTTGATGAGTTTTTCTCTTGTAAACAGTCTTTTGTTTGTATTGTATTTCCAATAAAATGATCTTATGGCAATCACTTTCTTTTTATCTTCCCCAGGAGGTTTCTCAAGTGCTTGTTTGTGCCTCTCAGAGTTGATTATGTCATAGCTGAAATTAACTAGTGTTTAATGAGCAAAATATGCAGAGATGTATGCGGGTCTGAAACACATCATCTTGTGAAAAAAGACGCAGTCATTAGCTCAGCAGGTTATGTGTGATTGTTCCTACGCAGCACTATACAGTTACGCACATGCCATTTTACAGTATTACTTCAGCGTTTTGACTCAGTTTTATGTCAAAAACTAAAGCTCGACGATATAATCCTGCTCATGCGGCTGTTTGCCTGCAAAGATCCCACTGAGTTCCAATGTAAAGACGAATTACATGCACAAATATGAAATTGTGGCACCCTGGAGGTGTTTAAAGAGGCTAGCCTGGGGTTCTTTGCCAGCTTGATATTTTTCAGTTTCAATATTTTTACCCACCCGTTCTCATTTTTAGTATATATACACTTTTCTCCTGATCGTCTCCCTACACTTTTTATCCTGGGACTGTATCAAGAATCTCAATATTTCATGCTAAAGTTATTTTTGTATGTGCCTGCTGAATAGACCAGCTTAGACCAACATAAATTATGTGCCCCTGCAAAACCGACAAAGCTTGACTGAAAAGAAATAGTGAATCCCAAAATGAAACTTTCCTGAAAATGTACTGGCCTTTAGGCCATCCAATAATTTGCATCTTTTTCTTTGCATGTTTCAAGAAATTCAACATTACATTGGATCCTCTGCAGTTAATGGGTGCTGTCGGAACGAGAGTCATTAAGTAATAATTCAGTAAATAATTTACACAAATTTATCAATGAATGTCTTGCAAAGTGAAAAGCTGTGTATTTGTGATAAACAAATCCATTATTAAGACAATTTTGCTTGCTTCGGCTATAAGCAATAAGTCCTCTATCCATATTATTGCTTTCTTTAGTGAAAGAAGTCGTCTTGTCTGAATCAGGAGAGAAATATGCCCAGATCGAGCACAAGTTTACAAGCTCAGACAGTGAATATGTGGGGATATTGATGTGAGAGCAAAACAGGGGATGAACTTTTCCTCACTGGAGGAAGCTTTATTTTGGATTATGGTATTCTGGCAAGAATCAAAGGTTAAAGATAAAAATAAAATCTGTTTCTTCCAAACACACAGCTTTTTTTTTTTACTTCAAAAGACATCAGGAGGACTGGAGTCATGTAGATTACTAGTGGATTATTGAGAACTTTTTATCAGCCGTTTGGATGGCACCCATTCAGTGCATATCATCGGTGAGCAAGTGATGCCAAATCTGTACTGATAAAGAAACAAACTAATCTACATGTTGGACAGACCTAAGGTGAGAACAGTACATTTCCAGAAACAATTTTTGGTCCCACTTTATATTAGGTGTTTGGTTGTACAATGTAAAAGTAATTGGTAACACTTTAGAATAGGGGTCCAAAATAATGCATTAGTTAAGCATTAATTAATGGTTAATTTGTTCATAATTAGGCATTATTTGACACACTAGTAATTAATGATTAACTTAACATTTGAATCATTAATTAGTAGTGTGTTTTTGCACGACTAATGCTTAATTGTGAACAAGTTAACCATTAATTAATGCTTAAC
>JAUCMT010000068.1:4442865-4465275 GCA_032357475.1 Enteromius thamalakanensis
TATTTCTGCTGGAGGTCCTGGACATCTTGTTTAGACACATGGCATCATGGATTCTCTCAAATACCCACAGATAACAAATCTAAAACTGACTGACTCTGGTAGAAATATTATAATGGGCCATGGTTGGGTCTTCCACTGGGACAATAATCCAAACACAAACTACAAGAATTAGTCACTGAGCACAATATGAAGCTTTTGCCGTGGCTGTCCCAGTCCTCTGACCTGAACCCTGGGAAAAGGACGTTGCAATAATTGGGTGCCAATAATTTTGACCAACATGTATTGGAGAAAAACATTTATTTCATCATGAGTTTTTCTCTCCATTTTCATTTTTTTTACTTCAATGATAGGTTACAATTTTGCGAATTGTATTAATGAAAGATCAAAGGTTAAACAATACAGATTTATTTTTACAGCCACGTTTGCTCAGATTTACCAAGGGTGCCAATATTAGTGGAGAGCACTGTATATATTTAAGCACCAAATACAAGTGATTCTGTGAACTACAAAAGTGTCATCTGTTAAATGTATCTAGAGGATCTATTCAAAAGTGAAACCCCTTGTGCAATCATGCAAAATAAACAAGGCTTTGCTTGACGTGGTATGCGGCAGAATGACTGACTCTCAGAGGACAGGCAGGAAAAACTTGATTTGCACACCCTGTGGAACGCGCCGTCACAGAGGTACTGCATTTATATTTAGAGGTCCACCCAGGCGTACGTCAGATCAGCCCTGTCAACATCACGAGAAAGACGACTCGGGTGAATTTGAAAGAACTTACTGAAATCGACTTTTTACGCTGACTTTTAAAAGGTGAAAAGAGGACAGGCCATACAAAAGAGGTAAACAAGATCATCTGAGAAGCAGAGAATGTCGTTTCTGTGCTCTTTTCTCCTTTTGTGGCAGTGCAGTGATTGAGGATTTTAATTTCTTCTCAATTTCAAGAAGAGGAAAAAAAAACAGAAGTGAGACTGAAGAAGAGAGGAAGATTAAAGAAAAAAAAGAAGACTCTAAACGTCTGAAGGCGCTTGACAAAGGTACACTGAATTGAAATGGCAGTTCTCTGGTAATGTGAGTAATCTGAAATATATCCATCGCCTGCAGCCTTGTCCTTGGGTAAATTATTTGATTGGAACTGATCTTTTGGTGTGAAAAGTTTGGTTTAATAAAAGCGCCCTCCGTTCTACTTCTTTTAGAGATTTAAGCTGCAAGTCTGTGAAAGACGAACAGATGACTATGAGGAACTCAATGCTTGTTTTGAATGATTCTGTTGGCATTTCGCCCTTGAGCTTTGCTGTAGAAAGGGCTGAGCTTAATACTGACGCATTCATCTTACAACTATGTTCCTCGTCGCACCCATTTAAGTCATTACTGAATGCAAAAAGCATTAAAAGCAACTGAGCGCCGTCACATTTTTAGCTAATTGTCGGTAAAGGTTCAAAACAGCACTCCGACTTCTGCATTCTCTGTGTCAACGGATAAAGCTTACGTGATCCATGGAGCATTGATTTATTTCTATATCAGTTAATGACAATAAAAGGCTGTTCTCAGGTACTGAAACATAATTACAATCGATTGATTCTTTGCATCTGTGAGTGACTGTCTCATCCTCCCTCAGGCCTGATCTACGAGACCAGCCATGGAGGAGGATTACAAGAGACCACCACCATCCTATGAAGATGTTATTACCGAGCAGCACACAAGCAACACCAGCCAGAGTCGCTCCGCTGATAACAGGCAGAACGCCTGCTGCAGATGTTGCATTAGCACCAAGAACTGCCTAATGAGTCCTGAGTGCGGCCGAGCTCTCAACATCGCCAGCGTGATTGCCATGTGTGGCATGTGTATTCGAATGTTTGTCTGTAAGTACCCAAAATTACTAATTTCTTCACTGCCATTCAAAAGTTTAGGGTTTTTTTTAGCAAAAAGGATCACTTTTATTTAGCAAGGTTATACATATTAAATTGATCAAAGTTGAGAGTAAAGACATTTCTGTAAGACTTTATTTTAAGCTGTTCTTGAATGGAAATTAAAGTGACCAATCACCGCAGGGTAGCGTCAGGCAAAGGAGGGGTTTGGAAAAACAAATTGTTGAGTGTATCATTTGGGAGTCGTTGAGCAAATTAGGTAAAAATAACAGACAATTATAATTGTAATTACAAGACAGTAAAAGTGGGCAACACTTTATTTTAAAGTGTTAATAATACAGAGTAATTACCTAGTAAGGAAGTAGTAGTAGGCAGTGTACTTGTAAAATATTACAATATATTATTTTATAAATTAAAGTACACAGGCATAAGCTTCTTAAAATAAAGTGTATCAAGATTGTACTTCCGTGTATCTATGCTGTACACCTTTGATTTAACCGATTAGTACACAGCTTAAATACTGTACATGTAATACCTTTGTAATTACATTAAAATTACAGAATATTAATAGCTTAAGCTAGTTTAAATAAAGTGTATCAAGTTTGTACTTAAGTGTAAGTAGCTGTGTAACAGGCTAGGTCTGTGACATACTGTATGTGTAACAGCAGCTGTCTGTTACATCTACGGAATTACAAACTGTATTTACAGGCTGTTTCATAACTTAGTAGTGAATTTTATTTCATGTAAATACAATGGCTACAACTAAGTACCTAATTAGGTATTAAGACACCTTGAAATAAAGTGTTATTGAACCTTTCATAACCTATAATAGGGATACTTTAAATGTATAATTACATGAGTAAAACATCCTTTTGATGGTCTCTTTTGAATAGTCTATTGACAATATGTAACTTTGAACCTAAGTCAACTAAATCTCATTAGAATATTAGTTCACTCTCTGAATAATATCTGCTAACTATTTATTTTGATGGTCTCCCAACAGATTTTCTACTGACTATAAGTAACTTTGCAAGTACATGTAACCTACCAATCTTCCAGTCTACTAATTCTCTACTAATAGTTAACAGAATGTGACCATTCAAATAAAGTGAAACCTTACACGGTAACAAGGACACCTAAATGTAAAAGTGTCACTCATGAGTTTCACTCATTAAAGAATCTTGTATCACGTAATACAAATAATCTTTCAGCCGATTCGGATGTTATCATGCGATTTGAATGGGCCGTAATGCCTGCCGCACCTACCCTTTACCATGATAGAAAAACAGTATTATTGACGTAAAGTGTTAGAAAAAAAAATCTTTGATTGATGTGGGCATGCCCAGTAGTTCTATGGATGATAGCAACGTTCTAAGCCTACTAGTAGGTGCAGCAGGCCCCTACTGACCCATATGAATGGGCTGATAACGACTGATAACGACCCATTCAATCGAGTGATAACAGCTGAAGTGGGTGTAATCTTTTCACAACAATAACAATAAGGCATTTTTCTTGGTCTACAAATCAGTATATTAAAATGATTTCTAAAGGATCATATGACTCTAAAGACTGGAGTAATGATGCTGAAAATTATTTGTATTGCAGTCCAAATTCTAAATATCGCAGAGGGTTTTTCACCCGGCCCCTTCTTCTCTGACTTGAAGCACACAAAGTTTGCCATGATTGACGACACCAAAAGGGAACAAGCTCACATGGCGATTAATTAAATAAAACTAAATACGCCGTATTTTCTGCAAACTGGCAACCCGGGGTGCCGAAATACAATTGGGTAAACTGGCAGTGGGCGGGTTTCACGAACAAAAACAAAGACAAGACAGACAGTAGCGTGTCAAAATAGTAAATAAGTAAGTTTAAAAATGTCAGAGGAGACAAATCGGACATACTGGCACAAATAGTAATAACAAGGTTTAAAAAAAAAACACAACTTTACTTTGGTGCTGTCCAATTTAAAGTGAACTTCAAATGACTTTATCTGTTTATCTTTATATTTTAGACAAACAAAATTTATTGTAAATAAGCCATCTGACTGAATATATGGTATACTATTATACAAATAAAATCAGAAGAACTTAGACTTTGAATAAATTGCATAATTAAATAGTATGCTTGTGTCTCAAGTGTAAGATCCTGTTCCATGCACTTATAGTTTGTGTGTAAACATGATTAAAGTAGAACTGCAACAGGAATTTATATTTTAGCCTAAAAACCAATTCAAACACCTACCACTTATATCTTGTTAACATAGCACCATAACACTTCTGCGCTCTTACATTGTTATATTACATCTTCACTGTTATTCCAGATAGTGTGAAATCGACTTGCTAAAATTTGTCTTCCACTTACTGTTTTTCTTTCTTTTTCAGAACACAGCCTCCTGTGGACCATCTCCTCCAGATCTCTCATCCAGTGGTGGTCTTCTTAAATTAAAAAAGAAACAAAGACATTTGCTCTGTTGCAAAACCTAGTGATCTGCAACATTTATAAGCTTACCCCCAATACCAATCCCAATGCTATTCCAAATAGGATACTGCACTGCATTTATCATTCACAGATAAGGTAATCCCAGAATGAACAGACTAAAATTTCCATTTCAAATCGGAAACGTCAAACTTGTAAATACAAAGCATGTTTAATTCAGTTCTGACAAACTTCACTGAACACAGCCTGTAAGCTTAGCAACATGCTATAATTATACTTAATAAGAATATAACCGTCTTACCTACATCAAGGGCCTAATTCATAAAATAGTAGCACAATAAATTTGTAAATGCGCATTCGTATGTTAAGTGATTCATTTAATTAAATTGGCATGGGTAATTTGGGGATTCGTGTTATAAAGATTTGTTTTGAGGACAAAAGATTTCCCCAGACAGCTTTCGGTCGAAGTGCATTGCCTTGAGCAACAGAGCGAATACTGAAACTTTTTTTTTTTTCTTGTCTGCAAAATTTCTCCTATGTGACTGCACCTCCATAGTATGTAATTTAATTTTGTAAGACACTAGTGTTAAACATTTCTATTAATATCTTCTCTCTAATCCAAGTCACCTTTGTTTACACAGCACTTATACATTGAACTTTGCACAATACTAAACAGGCAAAACACAGAATCAGTGATGCAAATATTAGGCAATCCAAAGCAGCTCTAACAAGACACTCCGGAATCTAAAATTCTTGCAGTCATTTTGAAAGATGCTAATAAGGCTCGTAATTTTCTATTTTTTATTTCGTAAATTGGAGCCGGTCGTGTAATTGGATGCGGCATCCACCTTAATTATATATCAGGCTATCAAAACTTGTGCTTTTCTCATAAACACTTCTTTGAAAACTTCTTGTGCGCAAAATCTAATTTATAATACAGGATAATGTTTTAAATGATGTGCACTAGACAGACAGGCTAATAAATCACAATGCTAGGTTCTTTTCCAAACTGTGGTGGATTGTTTTGCTCTAAAATATTAAACCTGTACAGTGAGAGTATGTAAATAAAGATCTTCTCCTCTGGATATAAAGCCATCTGTCTTATAGAGGTACGTAAACAAAAAAAGCCTTAAAGCTGGAGCATTTCACCTTCAGGAGTAAATATTAATCCAGCTCAAAATAGATGAACTCTACACTAGAATATGTAAAATAATAAAGATATCAGACATTAGCAAATAAGGATGAGTATGGAGTCTTTATTTTGTGTCATTTTTAATAGCATTTGCAGCATAATCAGATGATAATTGTCTCAGGGGAGGGGGAAAAAAAGTGTTTTTAATATTTTTTAATCATTAAGAGAGAATAATTTATGATGGCCATTTGGGATTAAGATGACATGGTTGCTGCACTGAAATTTTTTTATCTCGTAATTATACCCTGAATATTTGGCGTGTCAAGAATCAAAGGTCAAGCATTTCTCTGGGGCTTATAATTATTCAGGTTTTCTCAGGCTGCTCTCGCTCACTGGCCCATTTTTCGATGCACGCGCAACAACACAAGATGTAATCAGTCTGAAGGATCCAAGTGCAGTGTTTTAGCCCATGTTCCAAATCACAAACATAATATTGGAATCAGAATCCATCAGAGTAATGAAGGTAATCCAATACCATAATCAAAACACACAGGCAGATATTCAGTGAACAACGGAACAAAACACAGACGCAAACCACTCCGAATCAAATACACATGAGAGCCTCGAACAAAAAGAGCAAGAACAAAAAGAACAGATGGTTTTATATGTGCTGAACACAGCAAGGCACATCTGTAACCACACAATGGAGCGAAACAGTAGCTTGTGCGGTACATACTGCCTACTGTAATATTTATAGGATGTGAAATGGAAAGATTTATTTATTTGAAAGATTTTATTTTTGGTGTCAGTGCCTTTAATTTGATAGGACAGATTATTGCTGACAGGAAGCGGGAGAGAGATAGGGGACAGGATCGGGAAAGGTATGCGATGCCGGGACTCAAACATGCAACGCCAGAAGCAAAATGACGCTAATTGATGCGAGGCTACCAATGCTGACAAACAGCAACATTTGAAATACTCATTACATGGGATGTTTTAAACATAGCCAACACCATATTCTCATTTCTTAGCTTTACATGCTTGAGATGGTCTGAGAGAAACGTTGGTAAATAAATATTTTATTGTTTTGGATTTGTTATTGTCCCAGTCAGATGTTGTCTAAGTTCTTTGTGAATTCTTTACCTTCTCTCTCGGTGAGCAAAAGGAGATTCTTCTGCTGTTCTACACACTGACATGACCTGTCAATCACTGCATCTATTCCCAATCAGGCAGTATTGAGCAACACTTTTTGAGTTCTCTGGAAAGTGGAAAAAGTACACACACACACACACAAGATCTATGAATTTCAATTGCTAATATATTATTACTCAGCTCCACGGCCAGTGGTGGGTATTGATTTCAAGATGGAGTCTCGGCAGATCAGTGCATATGAATGAAGCGTGACTACTAGGCTGGACTGATAGGCTTTTATAAACAGGGTTATGTTCTTGAAGCCCTGGATGACACACCAAACAACTGCCCTTAAATGTATACTTTAATACTATGCCCTCAAAAAGCATTTTTGTGGCATGTGAAGGATACTGATTTGTTAGGAATGGCATTGAATTGTTTTAGGAGCATGTCCAGACCGGTGAACATTTCCAGGTTTATTTACACAGAGATACTATACTGTATCCTAGCTAAAATATTCCATGTAAATTAAGCTCTTAACCTTTTTTAAATCTTTTATATTCACTCTAAATGGACTGGTATATTTGCTTTTTTTTTTTTAATCATTATTCGCTGTTATGCATAACAGATGCTCTTTTGAAGTTAATAAAACAAATTAATTTTGCTTTATTAACTATCATTGGTGCAAAACAAAGAAATATCAGAATAGTATACATAAAATGGAAGAAAGAAGATTAATATATATATATATATATATATATATATAACAACTAAACAGTTTTTGGTACCAATGACTTCCATTATAAACAATAGTAAGTACAGAAACGTCTTAAATGATGCTCCACAGAAGAAAGAATGCAATACAGGTTTTTTTAAGAGGTGGTGGGGTATCAGACTGAATGCACTACATTTTTCAGCATAAATATTTAGAGCGGTTCAATTTATAGTCCTGATACCTGGAAGAAAATTTGCATTTTCAAACCATGGGCTCCCTCAGGAATTTCGCTTGGGATTTTAGCATAGTCGTTATTTCTTGATTTATAATGAAAATACGGTCTGTGGATAGTTCCCGTTTTGTTCTAGAACAGACGTTACCCACAGTCATGCCTCAAACATACATTTTGAAGCAACAGCATGCTTAAAAAAAAAAAAGTTGTAAAAAAGTTGCAAATAATGATTGTGAACAGAAAAGGTACAACTAATAACTAATGCTGTTTAGCACATTCAGTATGGTAACAGCTCACTTCAAGCACAGGCTACTTTTGCTACATTCAAGAAAAAAGGTTTATCTGTACTGATGTATATTTAAAAAAACAAACAAACTGAATAATGGCATGCTAATGCAAATGGCAATGTGATTTGAATTGCTGCAGTGCACACATAAAAAAAACAAGGAATAAAAAGATCCAAGAGCTTTTTTAAAAAAGGTGAAAATAAGATTGCTATGGGGGGAAAACATAGGGCCTTTCACTCCTGCGTTATACAGCAAAACATCAGACCAAGTAGCAATCTTGTAAAGAAAGGCCATTTTCAGGCACCGTTTTTAAGCATAAAAACACACTCAAAAAATGATTTTAGTTGTTTGCTCAGTTTACTTAAATTAAACAAGCTAAAACAACACAAATCTTTAGTTTTTTACTCAGATGTTATTTGCACTCAATTTTATTATGCTAAATGAAATCCCATTTGTAAAATATCAAGTTAACTTAAACCATCTGTGTATCACAAATAATTTACTTTGAAACTGGGCAGTGGATTCCTAGTTCCCAGCATGCTTTGCATATGTATAGATCAGGAGAATAAATGTTGAAATTAAATGCTGTTTTGTGTGTTTTTAGCAAAGGGAAATACAAGTTTGTTGTTCAGTAATAGAGTTTATGTTAATGTTGATTTTTGAGGTTACCCTCATGGTGCAGTGTATAGACATTGTTGTTAAGCTATGGCTACATGAGCTGAGCGCTAATGTGCTAATGCCAGTGATGAGGGCATTTTTACTTGATCACTTTGTGTGCTGCAGATGTACAGAATATGTTTAGCATGTAATTAAGAGTTATGATGTCTGTTATGATCCCATAAGATAAAAAAAGGTAACCAAAAACAAAAAACATTCACAAACCATTCACATGGTTTGATCTCATTAAATTGGCATGAATTTAATCATCAGTACAACTAACTTACTTTAAGTTCAAGTAAATCAGTTTAAATTAATGGAAATATGTGTCATAATTTTATTAAGTTAGATCAATCTATTTTTTGAGTGCATTTTACTTGGGGAAAAAATGGTTTTAAATGATAAAAAAGAATATTGTTGAAAACTTGGCCACTTACACACATCAGCTAAATTTCTCTGTTCTGCCGAACACAAGGGAAGATATTTTGAAAAAAAAAAAAATTAAACCAGGGTCACCATTTTTTTAACGATCTTCCTTTGTGTTCAGCAGAACAAAGAAATTCATACAGGTTCGGAACTACTCGAGGGTGAGTAAATGATGACAGAATTTTCATTTCTGGGTCAACTGTTCCTTTAAGCCTGTTTTCTACACACACAGTTCAGTCATTTACAGAAATGAAAAGCACATTCTAATGAATTCAGAATCTAGTGACAACCACATTTACACTGATTCTACCCAAAGCATATGGAATTGAACTGAACCTGAACAGAAATGTGCTGTAGATGCAGTGCAGTCATTCGTTTTTGTTGACATAATTGCTCCAAAGAAGCACAAGGCAACAATAATCCTGAATAAATCCAATTGCTTTATATACGACACAGGACCCGAATATCACTACTATCCTCCAAAATTACCTGTCTGTTTTAATCCCTGTCCCTATTAATTTCATACACTGGATCGCTTTATGAGCCAAGTCCAACCAACAAGGCCAAAGACGCTACTAATGAGTGGACATGGCAACAAATCAAACAAGCGCTCTTATACAGCAGCCGTCCAAGCAAATAAACAAAACATGACGCCTCTTAGTTAAAATCTAAAAATCAACACACCAGTTGCTCTGAAAGTCATTGCAGAACATAAGCTACATCTTAGAAAACCATTTGTTTGTTCGGTTTAATATTTTGCTGTGTAATAATCAAATGACA
This sequence comes from Enteromius thamalakanensis, assembly GCA_032357475.1. Taxonomy (NCBI): domain Eukaryota; kingdom Metazoa; phylum Chordata; class Actinopteri; order Cypriniformes; family Cyprinidae; genus Enteromius; species Enteromius thamalakanensis. Next base: position 4,452,533 of record JAUCMT010000068.1, read on the forward strand.
TTCATACATTTTAAGCTTGGCTCAAGTACTTTATTTGAACCACGTGTTACTATATTATCATCATACACCATGGTATATCCACAGTACACCATGATATTACTGTGATGGTTTTCCCATGTCATATTATATGGCAAATCCATCTGTGAAAAGGTCTTCCACGAATGTCAGAGGGCAGTTTTTGAGCCAGTTGGCGAGTTGCAGTGAGGCCCAGGGTGTGATTACATTCCCCTCCGAGAGCCGTGTGATTAGAGCTCGTACCTGACAGTGTCGCAGTAATTTGCTGTCATTTTAGGGGATGATAGGTCTGATTAACTGATAGGTAATGCCATCTGACCGGGATGGACAGAGCACTCTTAATCCATCCATTTTATACACATCAGACAGGCTTCATATGTTGGACACCCAAAGCTAATCGAGTAGTGTTGTCATACAGGAATGCAAGAAATACAGAGGGGGAAATTCCCTAAAAATCAAAGAAATAGCTCAGGTTCAGAAAATGTTTGGCTTTTTTTTTTTTGACTTGTCCCTTCTTAATTTAAAAAACAAAAACAATAAAACACTTACAATGGTGATTGGAGTCAGCATAATAATAGAAGACTAATAATACTGTTACAGTATTAAAGCCGCAATATATAAACAATGTGTGTGTGTATTAGTTTTTGTGGTAAATTGGAAGGTGCCAAATTTGAAGGCTTAAACAAACTACCATGTGTTTGTGTGTGTTTGTCATCAATTCTGATATAATAATATATATATTTTTATGAAATAATATATTTTAAGATCAATCAATCAATCAATCAATCTGACAACGGTTCTCCTGACCGTGATTCGGGGCTGGGACCCGATAACTGCAGACTGGAATCCGCGGGGATTGATATTGGCATTTCTGAACCACACTCTAAATCCAGAGTGGGAAACTGAGGACTAGAATCCGCAGGGATCTGGATCGACTCTTCTGGTCGACATTCTGGAACCAGACTTGGAAATCGTGGACTGGAGTCCGCGGGAATCAGATCTGGCATGTATGATTGCCACTCTACATCCAGAATGGGAATACGCGAACCTGGATCCACAGGTGACTGGAGCAGCACTCCTGGCCGAATCTCCGGAAATGGATCTGGCCCAGTCCTGGAACGCGGTGACGAAAGCCGCAATTGCGAGACCCGAACGTGAAGCGAGTTGATGAAACTCTAATGCATAGACCTTGAAGAGTGGGTTTTGGTGAATCAGGTTTATGAGCTGATCTGTGAACACCATTTTCTTCTTTGGTCTGTCTTTCTGTCACAAGCGTGGTGCTGTCGTGCACGTGTTGAACAGAATCAAAACAAAACAAAAGACAGCACATGACACAAGACAACATTACAGTTATTAGTAATAGAATTCGTAGTAGTTTTGTTATTGTCTTATTATTGTTTGCCCCGTTTTTTTTTTATTGAAACACTAAATGATAAACAAGCACCACCACCAGTTAGTTGTATTCATTTTAGGGGCATCCAAGTTTGCCATTTGATTTTTTAGTTGTTTTTTTATATATATATATATATATAGTTACTTTCCCTGGTAATTAATTACTTTTATAATATTGTAACTCAGTTACTAACTATTTGTGAGAAGTAACTATAACAAATTACTTTTTTTAAGTAACATGCCCAACACTGCGGCTGACTAAAATGACCATAAAACTGACAAAAACAGATTTTCAGCTCAAATAATGCACACCTTTTAACAAAAACGTTTATGATAACTTTTTAAAATGTTAAGTTTCACAAATGGCAAACTTCACATACAAATGAATGTGCCATAAATAGCAAAAATGCCGTTTCAATTATAAAATCCCCAATACGTAATCAAAATGTGAGTTATTGTGGCAAACTTTAAATAATTAATGAAGCTTTCCAGTATTTTCTTTGTAAAATTAAACTTAATGTTACTCTTTGTTGACCACAAAACTGTTAACAAACTTTACAACTGAAACATTGCGCAACTTTTTGATCATCATAATAATGTTAGTACTGTAATTGTCTACAATTATAAGCTTCACATTACTGCATTCAAACCTTCTAAAAAATTCATTTCCATTGTAAGCCCCAGCTTCACTGCCTCTAAAAATAGTAGAAAAAGAAAAGGGACAAAATTATTGGTTAGTGACAGCAGGATTCAGGTGGTTAGTGAATAAGACTCTTTTTTTCACTGAAATACGGCTTGCAAAAGTGCCACAACTGTTTAGTCACCCCAGTCATTGTTTCCTTGCCTTATTTTCAAGGACGCCTGTGAAAAATAGAGCTTAAAAAAACTCCCTACAGCGGAAGACAAAATTCCTGGACTTGCTGATGGTGCGCTGCTTCGTCCTCCTGTAGACACCGAGGCAGGGGTTTGAGCTATTGTTGAAATTGGGTTTTATTTTTGTCTCCTCTCAGCCACTTCCATCTTATCCAGCTCCCCAGCCCTCCCACTCCATTTCCATCGTGCTGGGTGAAAATTGGAATGAAATAAAGATGTGAGCAACGGATGAAGACAAACCAGAGAGTGAAGAGAAAGAGAGAGAGAGGAAAAGGAATGAGACGGAGATGAAAGCGAGGACATGAAAGCAGTATGTAGATTCAAAATACAGATCTTTACTCAACTGTTTCACTCCACTCCTGAAAAGCAATAAGATGTCAGGAAAGCCATTATGGGCAGCTTTTTATACCGCACTTTGTAAGTGTATTACATTCACGACAAAGCGACCTTGTGTTAACTGTGTCTGTGAAAAACCACCATTGGTATTGAAGCTAAAACACTAAATGATTCAAATCATTTAAATGCAAATGCAAAACACGTTCATGAAACCTGTCATTTTATTCCTGGAGGTCGCTGAGTTCTGTATTATTGGTTGTGGTGGACGTTCAAACCGCTTGTGGGTAATGTTATTTGAGCACCGCACAATTGGCCATCAAACAGTTGAGAATAGAAATACAAATCGATGTCAGAAATTGCCAACTCTGCTGAAAACAAATGACTTCTGGTCGTGCAAATCAATTAGAAGGATTAAACTTCGACACCTCTGTGATTTTTGAGGTCTGCTCTTATCTCTAAAACTCCATACTGAAACTAAAATGAGCAACCATGCATGCGATACAATCCTACGAACAACGAACGTGTCTTTAGAGAAGCACCTGTCTTAACAACAGCTTATGAAAATCAAAGACGTGCATTAGCATGCATATTCAGTGAGGTGAAATCAGTGCGGCGGAGAAAAGAGAAGACAAAATCGATGTGAGAAAAATACCCCAATAGCTGGCAAAGGAGGCTTGCACTCAATGTGGCGCATTAAAAATGCATCGGAAGACAGCCCATTAGACTGTGTTGAAAAGAAATCACACCCTGGCCTTCCTCCAAACCCATTAATGCAGAGGTCTGGTCCACAAGACAGTGTAGTAATTGACTAATAGTTAGAGGTAAATAGCAGGTAAATCATCGGGTCTAGGGATTAGAAATGATGATGACACTTCGTTCCAACAGGCTGAGGAGGTTTACTAATAAAACTATATTTCTGAGAATGGTCCCGCTAGGAGGTAGCGAGTAATTAATTTTCATCCTCTTCAAATTAATCATCTAAGTCATTACATTTATCAAGCCTTGTTCATTCGATTTTTTTTTTCCAGCTGAAAATATTATGGTGTATGTGCTTCATCCATGCAGGGACTGTGAAAATGAGGACCGGGTGTAATTTAAATGACTTGTTTTTTCCAGCTAGAAACCATGTAAAACTACACATCTCGTGTCTGTGCTAAAGCAGAGCCAATTCAACATTCAGGAGAAATGCTGGCTTATGCCAAGTTAGCTCATTTTAGTATGATAATTAATGATCACAATCCATCAAACTTTCCCTGAAACTACTGTAGCGCTTTTTCATAGCATGTTAAAGTAAAGAGGGACAGTAATGAAAACTGATTCTCACAATAATTAAGTGAAATAGGGATTTTTTTCCTTTAGAATCCAAACATCCTTTTAAATACACGCTAAAGTTTTTTTAGGTGATTTGTATCGTTTATAGTGTCTCATTGAGGAGCAGTCTCGTTTGTCTTGTTTCCACATATACGCTGAGATCAGCTAGATGCTGAAACTTGACCACATCCCACCATGATGAGCTCACGAAAAATGAAAACGCATTCGAAATGGCAAATACTAAAGATTTCATTGTTAATGACTGTTATGGATTCATGATAGCTCAAGGGCAAGGCTGGTCAATCATAAAACATCCTGGTCTCTCTTACTAAGCAACAAATCGTTCACTAAAAATGAATGAAATCAAGCATAGACTAAATACAGGACCTCAAAGCAACACAGAATACACATTTGCGCAATGGATATCTAGCTGCTTCTCTGATAAGTCCTTTGAAACAAAACTCAGTGGAAATCCACCGATTAATAGAATGCATCAAACCAGCACTTTATAAACATAAAGGCTGACAAATAATGAAAAAGTGCATTTGCTACCAGAAGAAAACTAGCCAATTAGATTGAACCACTGCTATGAGACAATGGATAAGTCCGGACGTATTACCGATGTCCGCCTAAGTGAACCTATTCAAACGGGCTCATCAATGATGTGTTGCTCGGCCAGAGGAATAATACATCTGCAAATTACATATTGATCATGTGTCAGTGCGGATTTGATTGCTGACTTCTAATGTAATAATGCATTTAATGTCAATATGTTTGGCAGAGTGAGTAAAAGATGCATGTCATCTGCCAGATGTTCTCAATAGATGAGCAGATTAACGTAATGAGCTTTTTCACAATGTGACAGTATCGGAGCCAAACAGTCTTGAGGACAGCCATTGGATATTGGCACAACGGACTCATTTTGTTGCACGCTCTGTGAAAACGATTATTTGTGAAGTAGGCTGCAGCGTAACGCTGTCCTAGCGTGCCGGGAAGCACATTGCGCTAATGGGCTGTTGCATCATTTGCGTTTGGGTATTCTGAAACAAGGTGTGGACCACCACATTTGCCAGTGCAGATGAAAGCCCGAGGCATGATTATTAGCCCACGCCGCAGCCAGAGAGCAAATCCAAGAGGCTGCCGAGTTTTTCCTCGAGGGAAACCTTATCTACTCTGCTTTCCACTCCACTAAACTCCTCTCTTCCTCTTCTGCTGGGCAGCGCTCGTCTTTTGGCTTGCACTGGTGGGGTGGTGGTGGTGTGCTGGTTGGGTAGGGTATCGCAGCACGGGCCGGGTCGCTTTTCTGTTACAGTGATGAACGAGTGTGCCGATCCTCTGATAATTGCTCACTCAGGGGTACAGAGAGGTCCATTAATCAAAATGAAAGTGTTGCTCCGGGCCTAACCTTTCCATGGCACACTTTCACCTGACCACAACGACCCCTGGCAGGCCTGACGGGGACCGCCACGGAGATCCTGACAGCGGCATATCAGAGGATACCCCTGACATCAAATCGACAGACAGCTGTCAAACCGTCACTCCCAGGGTGAGAAGAAAATGATACAGTGTTCGCCCAGCATGGACAGGCTTGTTTTTCAGTTCTTTAAACGCTGAGAGGTGTGTTGTTGTGACGTGTGAGCAAAAGCGGGTGGTCCAGGAGCGATGAATGGGCCTTTCATGCGTGTGCCGAGGCCCTGATCGATTGCTGCAATAATGCATTGGAGCTGTCCGTCTGAGGGGGCTGTGAAATGTTACCATTAGCTGTAAACAAGACAACCGATGCAAAGATTGCTTTGTCTCTAGAGCGTAGTCTGCGGGAGTAATCTCATTAAAGCGCCATTTGCTTTGTCCGATAATGAATGCTCTCAGAGCTCAGGCTTTATTCCAACTCAACCCTGAATATGTTTGTTTGTATGCCTTACCTTATGTCTAAGTGCAAAATTTGCCAAGGCCTCACTCTAGTTTATTGTCCAGCTCTGGTCCTGGAGGGCTATTGTCCTGCAGAGTTCAGTTCCAACCCTAATTAAACACACCTGAACACACCGGCTTATCAAGGTCTCTAAGATTGCTAGAAACTTGCAGGCAGGTGTGCTGGAAAAGGTTGGCAAACTCTGCAGGGCGTTGGTCCTTTAGGAGCAGGATTGGACAACCCTAATCTATAACGAAAAGACCATAGTAACAAGCATATATTGTGTTTTGGGTGCTGGTTTAACACCTTCACTGGTAAAAATGCTCTAGACTAGCACCACAACCCAAGTAGTCTTTAAGCTAGACTTATTTTCCTTGTGACCAGTGTATTCGGACGGTAATTGTTTCTCAAGGGAGGTAGGCGATTTTAAGCATTTACAGGGATTAGTCTGTGATTATTATGGATGAATCCAGAATGATGATTTTTCTTAACTAAAAAATCAGTGGTCGAATTACCTACTGTTTTTTAAAAACACCAAGGTTGTTAATTTAACTGTTGTCTGAGTCCACATCTCACAAAGAATTCTACAAAGAAATCGATTAAATTCAGTGTTTTAATCCTTTTTGACCTTCACTGTAATTTGCATGCATATTTATTATTATATACATACATATTTTCTAAAACAATATTTCATAATTTCATATTAACAAAGAGAAGAAAAGCATGCAATGAAATTATTATAGCAGCAACATATATGTAACAAAAGTATAAAATATGTATTAGATAAACTACGATTATGCATAAAAATATAAAAATAGCAGCTTTATTTTTACCATATGTAAGGTGTTGCATTAACCCATCATTTTGAGGGATAAAATGCTAAACCATTCCAACTATAGCATGACTATGACTAAAAAATTGTAACAAGAGAATAAAATAATAAAATAATAAATTATTAAATACTTAATCCAAGCATATGATGCTTTATTTACAACTGAGAGTCATGTTACTGACCTTGTGAGCAGTGCATTCTCCGGTTTTAAGAGCCATGTACAGGTAAATGTATTTTCACAGACGTCCACATGAGACAAAAAATGACCATGCGAATAGGGCTTTAGACAGGAAGAGACCTTCTGGTCAGCCAGGTTTTGTGTTGGCTTATACAAAGAGCAGTCGAAAGTTGCACATCCTTGTTATTTCACAAAAATATTAAAGTATACAAAATGAAATATGCTTTCTTGCTACTAAAAGCAAAGTGCTTCAAACCTATGCCACTAAACACTGCAGATTCCAAATTCAAAGAATATTTCGATCTCAAAAGTGTTTATTTTATCGACCCATCTCTTTTTAAAAATCTTTAACAAGTTGCAGTTTTCCTCAGTGTATTGATGTACTGCTTCTTGAAAGAGGAAGCCTAGATTACTATAAAACCTTTACATTCCTGTCCAAAAATGAGTTACTGTTAGTACAGCCAGACTGTGGGAAGTTTTAGCAATGCTCATTTACTCAACGCCGATTGAGTTCTGGTTCTTGGGAGAGACTTTTGCATGCAATGTGCATTGGTCAGTGAATGGATTGTGGTGTGTCATCTGAAACTGAGACTACACCAGAACAAACCAGCTGGGAACATTACTTTCATCTGTGACACTCATTCAGTTCTTTCATTTTGAAGCTAGACTTGTAGCAGGGAGCTGATGATGGTTTAAAAACATATTATGAAAACACAAGGTTTTGGATGCTCTGAGCGATGATACACCCTGCCTGCTGTATTTGCATAAACTCTAAACTTTTACGTCAATAGAAGTCAGATTTTATTAAGCTGTGGAGATTATTTGCCACATGTAAACGATGGGCTTCATGAACAGGCGCATAAGATGGGAAAAACAGGTAGTGGGTGGACAAGGAGGGTGTGAATTGAAATTTCTGTAGAAGTAGTCCAACAACCTTGACAAAACATGACGTGTTTTTATGTTTTTAAACTTGTATAATTAATGAGGAACATTACAGTTATATATTACTCCAGTGGTTGTCCAGCTAACCATTTTTACATTATAAAAACTTTCCCGTAATGTTCCCATTAAGTTATAAAAACGTTAAAAACTGTTTTTGAAAGTTCTTAGAATGTTTTAAGACACTGTATTAACATTCCTGTTTGGTTAAAAGAACGTTATTCAAAATGTTTTTAGTTACTTGTTATATTAATGTTCTAAAAATGTTATTAAAATGTTCCATTTTCCATTATAATAATGTTCTAAGAACGTTTTCCTAACCTTTCCATTAAGTTATAAAAATGCTATGTTTTTTAACGTTGTATTAACGTTCTTGTTTGGTTATAAGAATGTTCTTCTTATAACCAACATTCTAGAACGTTTTAGAACGTTTCATTAACAACTCAATGGGAACATTTCTAATGCTAAAATTTTTAAAACGTTCAACCAACAACACAATGATATTGTTAACAACTCAATGGTAACGTTTCTAAATGCTCAAGTTTTTTAAATGTTCCATTATGAACACAATGATAATGTTTTTATGCCAACGATTTTAAAACATTTATCCATTGAATAAACATTGTACTAACATTACGCTAGTATGTTTTTGTGATAACTTTCAAAAAACTTTTAGAGAACATTAGCCAAAGCTACAAGAATGTTCCCTGGTAGCTGGGTCCTTGTCAACTGGTTCTGCTTCAGGATGCAACGAAATTGCACCGAAATCAGTGGGACACTTATGCCTTAATTTTTACATTTTAAAGTTTTGTCTTTCACATTTGATTTGTATGCTATTTTTTTGAATTATTAGCATGTAGCACTGTTTATCTCTGCTGTCGCTATCACAACCCACCAGTTGAGATTGGAGGCTTACACTATTGCTTCCAGCCGATTGAGGCCTCGCTTTACACCATCCACTACCGTCCATGGTTCGCTTTTCATCTGGATTAATCGGACAATCTGCGATTGGCAGCTACTATGCCCGTTATCAGCACTCCACACTTGCTCAAACCCAAAGTGGCCTGCCAAAAAAGTGTATCAGCTATGTTGCAGTTCACACATTGGCCTTCAAGACCAAACACATGCCCACTGCTCATTGTAATAAAGTCTTGCTGAGTTTAGACAACTTTAGAGGAAATCACTGCCGCCCATACTGGTAGCGGTTGGGGGGCGGTCTGGGTTCTATCAATTTTCTTGGCTGAGATAAGTTAGCCTCAGAGTCTTTGGGGGGAAAACATTACCTTCTGCTCTCCCAAGCTCAAATTTGGTAGTTTCACTCTGTCTGGATTTCAGACTCTGCAGAGCTTTGTATTCACCCTATCTAGTGTATGATTGGGAAAAAAAAAGGTAGACACCTCAGACACTCATCTTTCTACTGTCACACCACGCTGCACTCGCAAATGCGATGACACGGACTACAGCGAAGTTGCCGCAATTGTCGTGGTAAGGGACACGCTCTGGATATCTGCTTTGTCCTGTCATTCCGTCAGCCAGCCTGAGTCTGTGACTTCTGCCACAAAGCAGAGAGGATTTCCCTTTAAGCACACTTCCTCCCCACCTCCCCTGCTCTCAAACTGATAGAATGAAGAATAGAAATTATAACATTCGAGAGACCACCAGGGATGGACTGCAGAAAACCATTTTCAGTCCCTCTGGAATACAAATGATGGTTTCGGGTGGTATTTCAGATGCTGTATAGTCACCATGAATGCTGTGACTATGCTCATTCCCGTCTTGGCTTTATCTCTTCTTGCTGAATGCAGATTCAAAGAAGATGAAGGAGGAAGCAAATTGAACAGAAGTTGAAGCATGAGAAGAGAAATGCACATTTTTCTTTTAGAGTAAATGCATGAGGTTGGAGGCATGACCTAGTAGTTTGTGCACATTTCATGCACGCTATGCCTTGGTGCTTATGTTAGTAATGTGTTTTAGTCCAGCTCTATGACCAGACAAAATAAACACATGAATTCTTTATAAGGGAGGTTCAAAAAACACGGTCTTGCAAATAAATACAGTATGATTAACTGATCAACCAGTAAAACTGCAACATGAAGAAACGTGCATTGCAGTGTACGGAAGATCATCCAGTCTACATTCATGTAGTAGCCAAGTACATTGGATCCATGTCGCACAGTGTGATCTGCAATGATCTTATTAGATTGCTAAAAATGGTGCAGTGTGTAAATTTTAGCGGCATCTAGTGGTGAGAGTATGAATTACAATCAACAGCTCGTTTCCCCAAGTAGGGCTCGCTGCATACCACAACATCCAGAGGGGTTGTTGGATCCACATCTAGGAGGTAGAGAATGGTAGGTTTCGGGGGTTGAGATTGGAGGTTTTACGGATTAGTAGGTTTAGGTATATTAAGGAGGGAGTGGTTGGATCTCCTCCATTCCCCCGCTCACCCATTCCTTTAGGGAAGCTACGGGGGCCGATACAGGATTAAGATGTCCTAGTATGAGACAGCAGACATAACCAGCAATGAGGTTTCTTTTAAGGTTAATTAAGAAATTATATTTACCAAATTATTAAATAAATGTATGTTACTGTAAATATATTATTTTTACTTTATCATTGTGTCAGTGTTATATTTGCAAGAATAACATACTGACGAAATGTGCTCTGTTTGTCGTTTTAGGGCTATTGTACAAACATGACAGCACTGCATGGTTTTAGCATGTGAAAGTGGAGCACTTTAAATTAGCATTTTAATTAGCATGATAGTGGCAGATAACCTGTGTCTTACAAGTTTTTCAGGCATCCCAACTCGTCACTCCTAACTACAGTATCCCAGCTTGGATATACAGGGGAGTTCTTTGGGTTCAGGGCTATATTTTAAAATTGGAGTCCTCTCTTTAGAACACCAAATATGAGCTCCTCGTGTCGAGTTTGCTTTGGTATATACATCTTGCCAAAACAAACTGGATAAGTACGTTCCAGCTGGAAAAGCAGTCTGGAGAAATTAAACAGTATAAACTTAAGTAAAACAAAGATGCTGCACTCATATTATTTATGAATGGGAGTGATTGCAATGCAAAATATGGTAAAGATAGTCCTGCCTTTATACATAGTCATCACATCACCATAGTCGCTGTTAGAAGCTCCATGAAAATGGTTGTAAAAAGCAAATGGCTTGTATTACATTGTCACAATGCACATCTTGATTTTGACAAGACCGATGAGTCTCTAGGTCAACATATTTTGTTGACCCTAGAACAACATTTTTTGCAAAAATATACTCTTGAGCATATCTCTACACCTAAACCACGAGTAATGCCTAAAATCATATTTAATGACAGATGAGTGACACGGCTGTGCAAGCACCAAACACAGATTGTAATCCTAAACTACAAAAACTGTAAACTGTTTCTTCACATCTGATTGGTTAATCACAATGTTGTCCCAGGCTCAACAAAGATGTTGACCCAGGGACATGTTGCACTTGGCAAAATCAGGTTAGCGGTGTAATGTTTAATCAATCTCAACTGGTGACATCTTTTTGCAGTAACTCACCTGTCATTGTTTAATGAGTGGCTAGATGACATAAAGCAACGTGAGCTTAGCACCATTGAAAACAAATGACGGCACGTGTGCTATATACAGCTCCCGATTGGGGTTAAGATCACAGGATTTTGTCCACAAAATGATATGAGCATCCTTTATGTTAAATATTATTTTATGATTTTCACACAAAATAGTTTGTCGAGAAGCCGTCTGACCCTCAATAGAGCTGAACACAACTGAAATATTCACTGGTCCAGAAATGTCAGTCGCTCAACTTCAAAAAAGTATTCTTGTGGCGTCTGGATCTGGATCGTTTCAGTTGAATTGCTGTCTATGGAGGGTCAGATGACTCTCAGATTTCATCAAAAATATCTTAATTTGTGTCCCGAAGATGAACGAAGGTCTTTGGAACAAGAGGGTGAGTATGACAGAATTTTTATTTTGTTGTGAGCTTACGCTTTACCTTTACTGCTGTAGTGGCAGTGTACAATTGCTTATCCCTGGACACATTTGTATATTTAGTTACACTGAAAAAGTTTCAGCTTAATTAATCCAGTCCATTATTTTGTTATCTTATTTTAATATGGATTTTTATGGAGACCGGAACACGACATCATCCATACTTAAGACTGCACTTGCAAAATGGCTGAACTTTATTTTTGACTGCTTTCACTGGGGATTTCATATTAGAAAAATTAAATTGCAACCTCAGTGAACAGCTTTGGAGAATCTGATGTTCTCCCATTTAAAGAGATAGGAGCTGTACTTGTGTGACTTAATAGCTGCCTGAAAAATGGCTGCCAAGTGAAATGAATTGACTTAAAGAGACTCTTCTTCAGCTCCACCTTCTTTGATGTGGAAATATTCTCTGACCATTTCTTCTGTTCAAAAGTCCAGAACTTTTTCCATTACCCTTTGAATTGTGCAAATTACAATTGCAAATTGAAAATATACCTAATGGAAATATGTTTTTTTTTTTTTATTATTAAGAACTCGCATATATCGCAAAAAACTTTTTATGCTCACATTAGGTGGCTTTTTAGGTAGTTCCAAAATAAGTATTTTGCAAAACTGCAATGGAAATTTTTTTTTTGTTTTTTTTCGCATTTGCAGGTCAAATAGCATATGTAAAATGTCGAACGTTGAACGTTTTTCAATTTATTATAACCTCAACGAAACACTTAAAACATGTTCGTTCTCCAGTTTAAGGGGCTTTCCCTGCCATTAATCCTTAAACTGCCAACCCAGTCTCATATAAAAACGTACCCTGGCTACATTGGTCCAAAGTGCAAAACGTAGAGGGGTTACAATAACGGCCCTTAAATTGTATGACTGTTTTTGTCACGGTTTAGCTGTGATCCACGCACGGATTTGGATTCAAATATTGGGTAATGATATTGCCATTATTGTAT
>JAUCMT010000068.1:4475500-4489092 GCA_032357475.1 Enteromius thamalakanensis
GATGCACACCTGTAATATTTTCTTATAAGGCATTTTTGTAAAAGTTGCTTAAATATCTTAATTTAACTAATGCCTAGCCCTGGCTTAAGCTAAGACCAGTTTGTGAAACTGGGCCAATGATTAAAATGTTAAGTTAATCATTAATTACTAGTGTGTTTTTGCTCAACTTGTGAACAAATTAACCATTAGTTAATGCTTAACTAATACATTATTCTGACCCCCTATTCTAAAGTGTTACCTAAAATTCTAATTATGTCATAAAATGTACCATTTAATTTTATTAAATCAAAGATTTTCTGATGAGAAACAACAGTATACAGTATATATTTGTTCAAAGCAGATACTATGCCATCTCATTATGCCTTATTCATAAAGTAGTTTGCAGTAGTTATAAATATTTGCTATTTATTCTAAATACATAAATAATTAAAGGGGACATTAATTTGAAGGGGACATACATTTGGGGGTTAAACTTCAAAAGACTATAACTTAATAAAATAAATATGAGTGCTGCATCTTTCAATGTGACAGCATGGTGTTTATGCCCATTTTGTGTCAATAAATGCAGATGTGCATTCACAAAATGTAAACAATTAGAATAATAAGGTGTCTAGAATTATAATCAAATAACATATTCATAATTTTGACTAATGGCTGAAACGTTAAGTTAAAAAAAATAGTTTATTGTTTAGCTTGCTTATTTGAACTGTAAAACTCTAAAATGACAATATTATATGTAATATTTTTAAAATTAGTATTGTTTTGATTGTAATTTTGATTTTGATTTTGAAATTGGTTATAATACAGTACATTGTTTTATTGTTGCATATTGATAAAAAGGATTCAGTATTTTGAAGTCAACAAAGATGTGGAAAATATAAAAGCAAGGTCATACATATTGCAATATTTATTGATTATTGACAATTATATGCTGTGCTGTTTTCAGCAAATAGTCAGCAGGTGCTGTATTTCATTCTGAACATAGGGTTTAAAGCCATTACCGAAGCACATTTCGCTGTAGAAGTATGCTAATACTGGGCAGCTAATACTGGGCAGACTTCATTTTTAATACCAAAAAAAGGCAGTGTTTTTGTTATAATCGATGTGGATTAAGTGACTAAGATCGTTCCTTTCCCGTTCAAACGTCTGAACATCACCATCTATGCAATGAGCACCGCTCTATTTAAAACAACCCACAAACTGTGTTTCCAGCAGTATGTCTTGGATTTGAGGGCGGCGTATTTCGGCATATGGCAGGTTGAGTGTGACAAACGGAGCATTTGTCTGGCAGGCTGGCAGAACATTTCTCCTCATGCAGCCCTGATGTTCATTACCTGCTGGCAATGTGGTGACAACCTCTGTTCTTCTAATACACTGCCTCCGAGAGCTTCCTGCTGTCACACTCGCTCTCTGCCAGTGTATCTTTGCATTGCCTCACGGTCGAGTGAACATATCTAAATATGCTGTCTATAACAGCTTTTTAACTGTTTGCAGTTGCTCAAACCACATTCAGAATGTGAAAACAACAAACAGCCATTGGCTTCACTACAACTAAATAAATCTAATTTCAGCTTTAGTGGAAGTTTCTCTCTTAAGATTGAGGACCGCGTCTGAAAGCAAAGCTTGATTGTTGAAGTGATTGGGAGAGTGTGGAGGAAGTTTCTGAGGTAAGCGTCTGTAGTTGCGTGCCAGAAAATAGCTGTTGCAACTGTGAGTAAATGGGTGTAGTGATTGCCATTTCGCATGCTCCTAAGTCAATTACATGCAGTGTCCACACCATCCACAAGGGAAGTGAATCTAATGTTTGAGTGTTAGTCCTTTTGAGTATTAATCTTTATAATTCTTAATTACACGTCTGCTATCTTGAAATTATGAGTTATAGAGCTATTATTCCAAAGAGCCACATATTGCAATTTGCTGTAATGAAAGCAGAGTGAACCATTATTTCCAAGAATGAGAGCAGTTTACCAGAAATGCAGCATAAAGACCTTTGAAAAAGGGAATGAAAAGGTCAGATGGCTGGATTCAACAATTATTTTTTTCCGGTTGATGTGCTTTTTTGCTGTCTCATAACAAATCATAATTTAAATAATTTTCTTTTTTATGCCATTAATACAGGGTTGCACTTGTGCAGCATTCAGATTTTATAAGCTCTACAGACAGGTTAATACGTGGGTAGATCTCTGACATCGAATGTAGCATTTTAAAGCACAGCATATTTCATAGTCAAAACTCTGAACCTAGGCAGGTGGATAACTGTATATCCACCTGAAAGCTTTATTGATTCTGTGCCAGTTTTGGTGAATCTGTCAAAACAGAGATCAGGAACTTATGAAGCTCACTGAAAACTTATTTTTTACTTTCTGGGCAAGTTTTGAGCCTTCAAGGCTACCTTAAGATTAACAATGAATGGTCTGCCAAAACAAATCAGCTTCCTTCCTGCCATACATCAAAGTTTTTTTTGTTTTTTCAGAAAAATGCTTAGCTATTACCCTCTAGTACCCTCCTTAATCTTAAGCAAAAAAAAAAACAAATTCATTGAAGCAAATTCTTAAGGGTGAAATCAAAGTAATTTCAAGTCAGTTCAAAAAAGTTTCCCACACAGATTTTGCAACTGGTTTAAGTTGCTCACACAAATTGACTTTAAGTAGAGCTGCGCGATTAATTGGTAAAAAAATCGCTATCTCGATCTCTGAAAATCTTAGAAAAAGTCTTACTGGAACATTCATATCTGCGTTCACATTACTGTTGACACAGAGAGTATTTACCATGCTTAGGAAAACCATTGATATTATCACAAAAATACTGGATCAAGGCTTCTACTTCTTATATAAACATGGGGGTCTATGGTAGTGCTCAAAATATAGCAAACCACCTTTTAGAAGTAATTGGTGCTTACATTGTTTCACCACTAGGCGGTGACAAGTGACTGTTAGAAATTAATTTTTCGTTGAATCATTCATTCAAGAGATTCGTTCAAAAAACAATGAATCACCAGGTCGTCAAGGGAAGTATTTATGAGTGAGTCCGTGAATCAATTATTCAAACTAATTTTTCCTAAAATTTTAGGTAAAAATTGGTTTATTAAATATATTGTATTTTAAATATATTTTATATATTAAAATTTTTAACAATAAAAAAGTAAACACCTTTAAACTGCTTGCAGCTATTAATATGTTTTCACAGACTTTTGTAAATTATGCATTCATTTAAGAATCATGGGAGATCTCTATTTGCGACAATAAAACAAAAAAGTGATTCTCAGTTTGTCCAGAATCGTGCAGCTCTATCATGTAGGATATGCTTTATACCTTCCAAAAATATTGATAATCGATCGTAGGGCTGCATGATTTGGGAAAAATGTCGCATTGCGATTATTAAGGTCAAAATTGCGATTTACGATTGTGATACGATAAACAAATGGTTTGACTCAATTTGCTTGTTATCAAGAAATATGCACACACAGATTACTAATAATGCTGAAATCTGTATTTCACCACTGAGATACAGTTTACAGTGCAATCTAACAACTATAAATTAACAATGTTTTCAAGGTAAAAAGGAATTGTACAAAATAAAATAACAGTAACATTTTTACATTACTTAAATTACATTAAATTAACTTTAAAATAAAATTAAAAAGTCAAAAGTACAGATACATTTTAGCAGTATGTAACATATACTTTGCATATTTTCTTTTGGTATCTCTTGTCCAGTGTGCAAATGATTTTCTCAAATCCCTCTTTGCTAATAGACGCGAACGTGTGTGTAGTTGGACGCTTGAACATTTTGAGTTTACTTGCTTCATTCGCGTGTGAAATTCCCTTTATAACAAACGTGAATTTGCACTGTTTTTTTGTTTGTTTGTTTTCTGTGGAAGACAAAATAAGATATCTTTAGAAATGTCTCAGTGTTGTTGTTTTCTGTTAATGTAACGAAATTCATTTGGGTCTAATTTTGTTTCGGCACCCAAATTCAAAATATCTGTTATAATGAATGAAATCAAGTGCCTTAAATGATCATTTTTTTCTCTCTGTCACTCTCGCCACTTACTTTCCTCCTCTGGCCGTCCCATGATTCCCTGTGCTTGCCTTCTGCTCCCATAGAGAATTAATTGGAAACAGCAATTCGTCTCTCTGCGCCAGTGGGCCCGATCGCAATTATTAGCCTTCTAATGGTGATCAGCATTTTTCTTGTCTCTATCCTCAGGTGGGAAACTCATTGGGTAATATGCAGGTCGGACTGAAAGAACACCTGGAGCGGTTGGATGAGATATTTTCTCCACGGGGAGACTATACCCAAACCTTGCACTTCATGCAGCAGATGGCCAACAACATTATCCAGCAGCTGACAGCCATGCCAGACACAAGGAAGGTGCAAGTGGATTTGGCAGCCATCGCAGAGAAAACTTCATTCATAGAGTACTACAGGTAAGCTGCCTTCGGGTGCTGGGGTAATGATGCCTTATTTACTGCACTCAGAAACTGTCTCAGAGATGAGTCTGAATGTTTCAGAAGCCTGTTCCTTAATCATGTGATCCTATCCTATATTTTTAGACATCTCACTTTAGAGCCTATTTTTTGCCCTAATCTTTTAACATGTGACCCTATTTTTAAAACGTCTAGTCCTGTTCTTTAAATCCTGTACCCTTTTTTTCACACTTTTGGACCTGCTCGTCAAATACAGTATATGCCCCATTTATTAAACTCTCGCTCTATATCTTATAATTATGGCCCTACTTCTCAAACAGGTTGCACTGCCCCCTCTTCACCCTACTACCCCTTCCAAAATCAAGTTGGTTTTAATGGGGCACTGCCTTGAAGGTACCAGCTTTGGCCTACTTGTTTATCTTTACTTGCACTACTGCTGGATCTCATGTGGACTAGGTTACTTGTGCCCTTTTGGAGCTGTTAGTCTTGTTAAATTGATTTTTATGCCCTCCAAGAATATTACATTTCCATTTGTAGACCTGCATGTTATGAACTTGCAGTGCATGTATTGACGAGTAGCTAGTATTTCAAGCAACTAAAGGACTGTGCTATTGAGCAGCAACGGTCAGGCATCTCTTCCTCCATTACTCATGGGCAAATCTAATCGCCCAAGCTCTGGACACCCTCCATGATTTATCATACACCTTTGTGTCCATTTATTTCTCTCCCTCCCTCTCTCTCTCTCTCTGTCTCAAGATGTGTGGGCATTTTTAAGTCCTCATGGTGTAGGATTACTGATCGGATTGTGGCTTGCCAGGCATTCCAATAGCACACCAAACCATAGACCTTGAATCAATGCAGTACAGAAAATACAGTAAAACAGCTGTTTTTACACATGGCTTCAATGCACTAACAACAGACAACAATGCTCTACTGCTGGGAATTGTCAATCTTTTATTGAAATGTTATGCATTCATACTACATAAAAAGTATGAGCTCAAATGATATGCTTGATTGCCAGATAATAACACCTTCTCAGATGAAACTGATGGATAGATCTGTTCTCACATACAGTACTAGGCTGGAGCTCATGAAATACTTATGTGTATTTGGTCTGTTGAATTATTAATCGTATGGATGGGAAACATACAACGGAAGATGTAAGAATAATTTGAGTGCTCTAAACACTCACTTTTAAAGTACTTACTAGAGACCTGCTGACAGCGTGCTCCCACACATACAGCAGATGAATATTAAAATCAGCTGATTTAAACACACACAAAAAAATCTAATGAGAAGACAGTTTAAATATTCAAATTATGTAAATAGCATAACATTATTGGCTTGGAAAAGCAGACAGGTTGTTTGTTTGTTCTCATATTATTGATCATAATGTCTCTATTAAGATGCATGGTAAAGAGCATTATATTTATTATATGCTTTAAATTACATTAGATCTCCTTTGTTTATTTGCTCTGAGCAAAATTGTTTTCAACATCCTCCACTCAAAACTATATAATAAGTAGCTAATAAATAAGAATACCAATACAAATTAAAAATATGCTTGCATTTTTTATAGTATCTGATCACTTATTTCTGCTTTCATTGGCTTTATTTCAGATGGTTAACATACCTGCTGCTTCTGATTTTGGACCTGGTCATCTGTCTCATAGCATGTCTGGGATTGGCCAAGCAGTCTCGTTGGATGCTCGCAGTGTAAGTGTATGGTTAGACGTCTGACTCTGGGTATTCCCTTCACAGAAGGCATGTATGACCCATTTGTGTAACAATAAAGATGTCCACATGGAGAAAGGAGGCAACTTATATTGCTTGTTTTTTAGCTTGCATATAACCCTTTCCCGTTGGTAACTGTTTGTATTGTGTCATGAAGTTGTTTATTCCTAGCAGCTTAAATGCACTGTAAAGTAATGCAGCCTCTGACATAAACAGACCTCTGTGGAGTGACTCTGAGTGCCATGGTTAGCCAGTCGCCAGCGAGCCCTGCATTTCCTCTCATCTCAATCCTGTCTCTCTCCCCGTTAGCCTTATTGGAAGCTGCTTTAGATCCATCTCCACTTACCCCACTAATGCTTATTGATCTCTCTGGCTAGGCTAGCGTGTGCTCGCCCTTAACTAATTATTACGTGCTTCCAATCTGCTTTATTGGTGCTTTTAAGACCATCCTCAGACGAGAAAGGCTGTTCGAGGAAACCTCGGCTCCATTTTCCATGGCCACCTGGGAGCCGTTTACTCCATTCATCTCTGTCTCCTTATGACTTCCTATTTGCTCATGTGATCGCTCACATGCTTGTGTCTTTTAACACTTTCTCACTGGTGTGCATCCTCATTCATATGATTCCTATTAAAGAGTATACAAGATTTGCTCAGTAAATTATACTTATGAGAAGATTCTTTTAATGAATCATTCGAAAGAGTTGTTTTGAAGCCTTACATTCTAAATGCAAGTTTAGGTTACAAATGCTATATATGTGTATATATAAAAACAAATGTTAAATATGATCATAATTGTAATCATTTAAACATAGGTTGGTAGTAGAATTCTGCTGGAAAGTCTAGATGTACACAAGTTGTATGTCATATATGCACCCATATTTAAAACATAAAAACATAAATCTATCACAAGTTATGTGTTTTAACTGGGTATAGTTATCAAAATATTAGTCAAATTACATGTACCATCAAACTACATTTTAGACAGGTAGGTAGATTCTAGATCTTTTTTAGATACAGGTAGGTAGATCTTTTTAATTTATAATGCATCAAAATTGTATTTTAATAAATGCATAATGCACTATAAATAACTTTATAATATATTGTATCATCTCATGAATATTCATAAGAACAGTTTTAATGTAAGAGTATGGTCATTTATAACATATAATTTATAAAGAACATGATTTCAATGGATTATATAGTAAAATAGATAATGCATAATTGTAATGCATTATAAGCCTCATAAATTGTATTTATGTTACAGTACTTCACTTTGAGTTGAAAGTATTAGCTAGCTCACATTAGCCTCAATATCAGCCTCACAGGAAACACTCAAATAACACTCAGCACTTAACCATTTACAAGATGTTGTAAGGTGCTGTGCAGATCTTAAATAAAGAATGTCAAGATATGATATTGTACATTATAAATAAGGTAGATTTAATACAGTGTTCCATTTTGTGCTATACAGTAAATAAGTTACAATCCCAAATACGTAAATATTACAATGGATTATAATTGTTTTTATGGTTATTCGTGAGATCATGCATTATGCAGTCATTATACTGCCTTACCCTTATAATGTATTATAAATACAGACTTCATAGAAAGTGTTACAAATATCTTTATCATTTTATTTTGAGAGATTTTATTCTGCAAAAACGCATTGATCGAAAAGTAACAGTAAAGTTCTGTTCTTTTGAACTTTCTGTTCATTTAAGAATTGTGAACCAAAATGCATCACACATCTATTTATGCAAAATGGCCAAAGCAGCACACCTTTTTTCAATATTGCGAATAATAAGAACTTTTTCTTGAACGGCAAATCAGTAGAATGATTTCTGAAGGATCATGTGACCTGTGTTTTTTGCGTCACAGAAATAAATGACTTTTTGATATATATTCAAATCTATTACTTTAAATTCTAATAGCATTTTACAATTTTAATACATAAGTTCTGGCATGCAACTCTAGATGACACAGTCTGATGGATCTAACTCAGTGTGACAAAATGACATTATCATCGCATGTCACCCTCCACCTTCCCCAGCTCCACCTCTATAAATCTGTTACAAGGTGGTTATGTATGGGCTTATTCATTTTACAGTATTTCATACATTCTCATGGCAGTGTGTTGTGGATGTATTGGCAGTAGAAGGTACTTGCTATGCTGCAGCAGTGTTGCCGATCTATTCTGCCAAGACCTAACGCATTAACCTTGTAATGGACACTGCCATGGAAATCACTCAGAGAGTTGTCATGAGAGAACTGTTTTTACAAAATTCTAACCTTGGTAAGCATTAGAGACTTCTTTGAGAAAGATTTTGCTGACCATAACATTTGCAAGGTTTTAATTGCATGTTTAACCTCGCTGTTATTTCCTCTGTTTCTCTTATTTCAGTATTCTGGTGTGTGGCGTACTGACCCTGATCATGAGTTGGGCGTCACTAGGAGCGGGCACAGCCACAGCTGTGGTAAGTTACTGTGTTTTCACATGACTGCCCCTTTGATCAGTGACTACTTCATTGACTGACACCGTCCTGGATTAGTTTTTCAAAAGGTGAGTTTGTGAGGTTAGAGGGGCGTGAGCTTTGGAAAACTCTTAAGAGATTATCAGGGTTCAGTGACTGCGTTTGTGGTGCATGCCAGTTTGAAAAGCTGATTACAGAGCCCTGGTCATTTAAATTAGACAGTCCGCTGGCTTAACGGATGTAAACAGCCATTCTCTCTGTGTCACTAAACAGTCTTGTGTCTCGCCTCGCTCTTCATCTCTGCATCTCTCAGGCTGCATGTATAATAAAGATCTGCAGATGCCTTATATTTGGTCTTGACCTGTAATACAGTCATTGGGTGTGCGATACCATACAAATAAGATCTAAGTGCCTTGTTCATGATGTCACTGGGGTATTGAAGGGGGATCTCAGGTCTCTTTACACTTCTGTGACGCACTTTTCTTCATTAGTCCAAATCCTCAACCTTGCTTGAACATGTTTATAACTAACAAACGCTGTGAAAGAAATAGTTCATGCTATTTGCATTTTGTCAATAAACATATGTTGTAATAAAAAACAATGATAAATGCATATAGTGAATATAATATATTAACTTTAGTAAGTATATATTTAGGCATAATCAAATAAGAATGTGTGTTTTATTTGTTTTATAACTGATACTAAGTAGTAAATAATACTAAAAGTGATATAGCCAGTATACATTTCAATAAATGTATATTTTAGATTCAACATCAACCAACAAAGAGCTAAAAAATTACATCATGGTTCTGAAAATACTGGTGTATTTGAACAAATTGGGGGAAATCATTTAGTGACTCTAATAATTATAAACATTTCAAGTCTTTATTTTCTGAATCAACTAAGTGACCGGATTCAGTCTGTCTATCTATTAATTAGACTAGTTGGGTCATTCCTGTTATACAGTGACTTTTCTGTCACATGTTCAACCGAAATTTCTGAAATTATATATATAATTTTTGCACAATTTTCTTTATTAACTGTGTCCCTAAACTAATTTTCCGCCCTGTTAGGATGTACTTCCTGAGGTCATTTTCAAGAAGTGATATTGTTTATTTGTTCCTGCTGGAATTTAACTATACAAATGGTCACCTCTCACTCCTACCCTTTTTTTTCCCTGCTTATCCCACTCTTAAAGTTACACCCTGTTAGGCTATATTATGGAGAATGTTTGTCCAATATAAAAACACAAAAAAAAACATCTGACATCACTATAAACATTTTTTTCATCTATAGAAGGTTGGAGAGCTAAATGTTGATCACTGAAAAATCTACAGCTAGCTCTTTAGCTCAACATTTTCCACCCTGTTTGGTGTTTATAGAATGTGAAACTAATAGGGAGGAAATTCTAATAGAATACCGAGCTTGGCCAGTATGTGTTCCATATATTTAAACATGTCTCTATTTTGGTAGAATGTTAAAACATGAAAAACATTTTTTTTTTTTTTTTTTTTAAGCCAAAATGTTACCGGATACCAGGAATGACCCCGTTTCTCCGAGCATCCAAGTCAAGAAAAAAAAAATCCAAGAAAGTTGGCAAATCTGTTTATTTTGTCATTCTACTCTCTAAATAATATCTATAAATAGTATCTCTGATTTCAATTGAGAAATGAATTGAAGTATCAGTGAATTGCCTTACTCTAGCTATAATCTTCGAGGAGCTACACATTAAGAGGCAAACGGTGAGCATGACAGTGATTAGAGTAAGAGCCGATACCTCAGTCAGGATGTCTGTGGGGAATAGGACTTAATTCTGCTCAATGAGGGGTCAGAGCAGAGGTCAGGCCCAGCAGTAAAGTGGATTACTCCAGCAGTACCGGACAACATTGATTCCCTCCTGTTATTGATAAAAAAGAGTAGAAACAAGCCTTCAAGGAACATGTGACTCTCACACCTGCATTCCTTCCTTTTTTTGAACATTTACTATTTAGACTCCATGTGAACCACTCTGTAGTGGTTTTGAAATGACAACAATGACATTCTGGTCCAACAAGCCACTATTGTCCTAACCTAACCCCTAATTAGGAAACGATTGGTTATAATGTGGTTTAAATCCAAAGGGAACTATCTGGTTGGTTTTGCCATCCAGTTCGTCACTTTTAAATTCGAGTGCGTTCAGATTTAAATGCACAAATGAGATTTTGAGAGCTTTTTTATTTTATTTTTTATTTTATTTTATTTTAATTCGCAAAAGGGTACATGATACTTTCCCTTAAGAACGTTTAAAGTTTCTTTGAGGGCTTTTTCAGTATCTTAGGTAACTGTTCATACTGTCTTGCCACTGAAGCCCAATAATTTAAGCCGGGCCATCCACTGCAATAGGATTAGCCCCTGTCTGGTCACCTTGTATGGTCCTAACTTTCAGCAAAGGTCTTAGAAACCCTGTCACCTTTAGATACAAACACCCACCACAATCAAATATGTGTGAACACTGCAACAACGTCCACCAAAGGCTATGTGGCCTTTCAATTTCTTTCTCTTGTTTAAATGCCGTTTAGCTTTGGTTGTAACAGTGAACTTGTTGTTTGGTCTGTTCTAGGGCACCAGTGACTTTTGTGTCTCTCCTGACAAGTTCATTGTCAATCAAACCAAAGGCTCCTTAAGTGCGGGTAAGTAATATGGCTACACAAGCCTGTGTCCATTGCATAAACCAGATATATTTAACAAAGCTGGTCAAAGGTATATCCTAAATGGAGTTTGAACCAAATCATTTTGGCCAATCGATCACTTGCTCACCAGTGGGTTCTCTGCAGTGAATGGGTACCATGAGATTGAGATCCCAAACAGCTGAAATATAAAAACATCATAATGATCCATAATGACTCCAGTCCATGAATTATCCTGTAAAGCTGTGTGTTTGTAATAAACAAATCCATTGTTAAGGCATTTTCACTTTTAAACCATGTGGATTACTAAGGTGTTTTTATCAGCTGTTCTGACGGCACCCATTCACTACACAGAATCAACAGTTGAAACTTAAGGCCTAGGGGACGGAACTATTCCTTTGACTCGCACGTGATTAAAAATGGTTTCCAAATGACCCATTTTGCTAGCTGAGTTTCATTTAAAAGCATTTGAGTCTTCACTGTGCTTCTGTGTCCCCTGCAGATATAGCGCACTATTACCTATACTGCAGCCAGAGTCTTTCCAATCCGTTCCAGCAGGTAAACGATTCCCCGGCACGTCAGCATTCAATTCCTCCCTGAACTCCTGACACAAGCAATTAACGGAGCTTACAGATTCATTTGACTTCTAATTGAGGCAAATACCCATGTTAAAGCCATTATAATGTTTCTGTAAAAAATCTGCGTGGCTAATTAAATTATGAATAGGCGATATGAAAATAAACTTTGATCAAAGGGGGTCTCTCTTTTGTCTGTAGTTTTGGGATAATTAGATTTGTCTGGCTTTCTCGCATTGCCTGTGGGAATCCTGTGAAAGCTTTTCCACTGATTTAGACAGTATTCTCTGCTGGTTAAGCTGCTGTTTTGGAGGATCTATTAAAGTAAATGTTCTGGGGGAAGTCATAAAGCAGATGTATAAAACCGATGTAACCATTAACCACATTTAAAACCTTAATAACCATTAATCCAGTTGTAAATACATATCCTCAGCATGGATTAATGACCTTTTACTAGTCATTGCATTAGCATAAGGCAGAACCTATATCATGTGTACACAGAAATGCTTTAGTTGGCGTGTTTGTCTGATTTGCTGTTGTTTCTGTATTGCAGTCCTTGACCATCTTTCAGAGGTCTCTGACCACCATGCAGATACAGGTGCAAGGTTTGCTGCAGTTTTCTGTCGCTGTGTTTCCCACCGCAGAGGTGAGTGCGCTGTCAAAGAGGGGTCCTGCTTCACATTCTGTACTTCTTTTTTTTCCCTACCACTCATTTTCCAATTTGACTCATTTTAGAAAGACCTTCTTGGAATTCAGCGGATCTTGAACTCTTCAGAGTTCAGTTTGCACCAGCTGACAGCCTTGCTGGACTGCCGTAGTCTGCATAAAGTGAGTCACCTTTGTACTTCAAAGTATATTTTAACCAGTGGTGGGCTGTCAGGTCCATCGAAGCCTTCTCTGCTGGCCTAAACCCTATCAAAATCACTTTTACTTCATTTTTCCGTGAATGTGCATTAAATGATCTCTTAATTCCATAGCTTTTCTCTTGAATGCGCTGCTTCTAGTAACGTCTGTTTATATTAGAGCTTTTATCCAATTTCATTGCAGCAATCGTGTTGCCAGGTGTCATAGAAATCTGCCCAAGGCCTTCAGATTGAATAGCAAAGGCTTCTGTAGCTTAAAATCAATGGCAATGAAAACGTTGGATTAACCAGTCAGATTTCGAGTCGGCAGCCCCAGGGCCATCTAGTGTTGATCTAATGGCGCTTTTCCACTGCGTGGTACAACTCGTGGTACGGCTTGTTATGGCACAGCACGGCTCAGTTCGACTCGGTTTGCGGTTCCACTGCAGTCTAGTACCGCTTTAGAGAGGGCGGGATTACGTGTCATTATAGATCCTCCTCTTCTGCCGTGAGATCCTCGTAAACACGCAACAAACAAACACACAGCAATGGAGCATTTTTCATTCGGCGTCTACCCCATCAAGCTCTCGCTGGATCCACTCCTTGGCTATCAATGAGAGGAATGTCTGTACTTCCTCAATAGACCACGAAACAGCCATTTTTAGTTGTTTCCAAAAAGGTGCATTTCCTCAAACTAAACAGTTGCGTCCGATCCTCCGCTGGCTGTGCTGATTTAAATCTAGCAGGTCTGTTGTGTCTTGTGTCGCAAGTTCAGTGACGCAGTAATGACGGCGGCTAATCAGTGACCAGCAGAGTTTACACGTCACGTTTTGGTAACGGTACGGCTCGCTTGGAACCTCGGCTGAGGTGGTAC
>JAUCMT010000068.1:4517924-4530146 GCA_032357475.1 Enteromius thamalakanensis
CTGTAATTACAGAAACATACACCGTAATTTCACTTTAATTACGTAGTTCTTTGCGGGTTGTAATCTAAAGCGTTACCGAAAATTCTGTCATTAATTACCCACCCTCATGTCGTTCCAAACCATAAGACGTTCATAAGACTTTCGTTCAGCTTCAGAGCACAAAGTAAGATATTTTTGATGACATCGAAATAGATAGTAATACAATTAAAATGATCCAGAAATGTGGTCAATACAATGTTTAAAACATTCTCAACAACACTCAACCATTCTCCTATGACTCACGTCTTTTGCCATTTTAGAAAATATGCAACCCAGTCGCATGGCAGGTCGTAACAATGTCACACAATTATCCTTTAATCTATTTATTCGTGTCAGGGACACGATTATTTCGTTATTTCGTGACTCCAGCATGACTCCATGGATTCATCCATTCGTGCTGGACTCACGAAAGTCGAGTAAGAATTGTGTCCGTGCCACGGGAAAAAAACGTGCGACTGGGCTGCATCTATTTCTGCCTAAGCGTACGCTTTCTTCTAGGTGCAAACAGCCGCAGGTTACGTACATGTGCGTGCTTTTACCTGGATGTCAAATACGTTAAAGCTTGTGTATGTGGGGCGTTGAGCATGGTGGAAGATGTAAGTCATGGGAGAATAATAAATTTTAATTATTGTTTAAAAAGTATTTTCATAGCATCGCAAAAGGGAGGTTGAGCCACTGATGTCAAATGGACTGTTTTATCAATGTTTTTGCGACGTTTCTGGTCCTGGGATCATTTTAGTTGTATTGCTGTCTATGGAGGGTCGGATGGCTCTGATGTCATCCAAAATATCTTAATTTTTTGTTCCGATGAACGAAATTCTTATGGGTTTGGAATGACATGAGGGTGAGTAATTAATGACAAAACTCTTACAAACCATTTTAATGTTTATACTGTTAATTTTACACTGAAAATACTTTTATACATTTATTTTATTTTTATTTTTTATTATTATTACATACATTTTCCTATAATATTAGCTTTTTAAGTTTTAAAAATAGTATTTGAGTTATGTACAAGCATTTTTGGACTCTTTGTTTCAAATAGATTTAACAATTAGGTATTTCTCTTCAAAGTAGATAAACTTTTTAAAGCAGAATACTACAAAAGGGAGGCATGTGTGAATAAATAATATACAGTACTAAATATATTTGGCATTCTGTGTAGAGAAAACTGACTGTGAGAGCCTGGCAGACAGCGTGATTGCATTAAATCCTGTACATAAGAGGATATCAGCTGAATTTCCTTTCAGGCTCTATCGAGAGAGTGAGTTTTGTGGTGTGGGAAGAATATTGTAAGTATTCACCCCCTCCATAACGATGAATAGCTTGAAACTTTCTTAATAATAAACAATTTTTCATGCAAAGTTTGTGAAAAATGTTTTGGGGAAAGTCTTGAAAAATGAATGAAGTGTCAGGCCCTGGGTGGTGTAATTCTTCACTGATATTATCGTTATGATGTTTGTGCTTGGATCAGTTTGGGATGAGCTGCGTCTAGTGACTGATAACCCAGCAATCAGCATTCATCCTGTATTTCATGGTTAAACTGAACCTCTAGTGTGGTGTCCTCCTGTGTTTCACTTTAATTGGGAACGGCAAACAAAGAAACAAGGACAACTGCAATAATTCTCTTCAATTTCGTGGCCTTATAGATCTGTTGAGTCATGCTGTCAATTTGTAGACTGACCCGGAAGGCTAATTCACCATGGATTCTCCTGGAAACTTATTCTGTGGTGAACATTAAAAATGTTGGAAACCATTTTATGCTGCCATACGAAAGTTTGTAGTTGGTATAAGTTTAAAATGTTTTTGAAAGACGTTGCTCAGCAAGGCAGCATTATTTGATCAAAACAAGGAAAAACAGTGGAATATTTTTACAATTTAAAATTCTTCAGAGTCTTCAGAGGTTGTCAACCTGACCTTTCAGAAACGATTCTGATTAGCTGATTTACTACTCAAGAAATATTTTTTATTTATCGCAAATGTACTCATTGTAACTTATTGTATTGACAAATTAATGCATCTTGAATAACAGAAAATATGGTAACACTTCAGGGTCAGAATAAAAGTTAATCATTAATTACTAATCTGTTTTTGCTTAACTAATGCTTAATTTTGAACAAATTAACCATTAATTAATGCTTAACTAATGCATTATTCTGACCCCCTATTCTGAAGTGTTACCAGTTTTTTTAATATCAATATCTGCACATTAATTTTAAAATCTGTTTGGTTAATAGAAGTGTTGTTTAGCCCCCTAAACCTATAGTTAAAGTCTGGTTGGTTTAAAGAAATATCATTCTAGCGCCAACAGACTAGATTGAAATGCATCCAACTTGATTTGATGGACAGGAGCAGGATCTATATGATGCACAGCGGTGAGATAACTAAACCATGTCGGTCCTTCAAGCTCTGGCACTGTAAAAAGCTTTTTAATTAATGCAATGAACACACAATCTCTGGGAGAACACAAACACAGACACGCCTTCTGGGAAAGTTAAAGCATTTGGCTAGAACCACCTAAGCCCTGTGGTGTGCTTGTGTTTGCTTTGTTGGAGAGGTGGGGGCCGTATGAAGCCACCTGGATCGCCACATTATCAAACTGTGAGAGAGGCCGTATTAGACCCCTGCAGCGCAAACATCATCCTCAATCCATCAGCGAAGTTTTAATTGTAATGGAAATTAGATTTGCCGCGGAGTGCTCGCTGGCAGCTGGTACGATGCCATTGTACGATTGTCAGATCTCCTGACAAGTTAATGCGCGGTCTCCTCAAAGGCTGCGGCTGCTTCCAGCTGCAGCAGCACAACAGTGTGTTTAGTGCAGCGCAGCTATACGCGCTATCAGTGACTGCTGCTTTTGACCTGACCCGCACTTCACTCTCGCTCCTAGCTGACAACATACCGTATAGTGTCACATCTACAGCTGCTGGAGCCACAGGTATTGTTTTGATTACATCACCATTCTGTAATATCACAGCTGGAGGTTTGTATCCGTCCAGAGAGTGACAACCGAACAGCTTTCTGTTTGTAGTGTTAGTAAGTTGGTCATTTATTCATAATAAGCTCACCAAAGCTGCATTTCTTATTAAAAACACTGAAAACACTGAAAACACTGTGATTTAGCACACTTTAAATTTTACAATTTTGATATATTTTAAAGTCTGTGCGAAGTTTGCGACCAATTTTACTTCCATATTTGTGACGTACTTCCAAGAGAAACAGTATATTAAATAAGTAAACTAGAGGGTGGGGCTTGTTTTTTTTTTTGTTTTGTTTTTTTACTGCGAATTGATTGGATGTTTCATTCAGAAATGCACAGTGACAGTTGGAGGGGCGTGGTTAAGGATGCCATGCCCGATTTCAGATGGGAGGATCATTTTTAGATTTGGGTTAAAGATTACAAAGGCAAACATTTTTTTTGTGTGCATTGACTTGCACGGAATGCGAGCGAACAAAATAAATAAAGTTCTTTTTGTTTTCTTTTTGTTTCTTTATTTACAGTAGATCATTAGACATACATATTAAAAAGCGGGAAGTTAAAGGTTCTGTGTAGAATTGCAGTCCAAATTCAAAATATTGGAAAGGGTTTTTTTCACCTGGCCCCTCCTCCTCAGACTTGACTTGACTCAGAGGTTGCCAGATTGATGACATAAACAGGAACGAGTGCACAATGAATGGAAATGAAATATGCAGTGTTTTCCACCAACTGACAACCCGGGGTGCTAAAATACAAACCAAGACAGAGGCCCGGAGAATAACTGACTGTAGCATTGTTTTTTAGATAAGCAAGTATGTAAACTTAGCATGTTTCTTAAATATCTGCAAACATATAGTGGTGTTTTAATGAATCAAAAACTTACATACAGCACCTTTATGATGTTATTGATAACTTAAGATGCTACTGATTACTTACACAATATCTTTATATGTATATATATATATATGCACAGTAGAAAATTAAAATAACTTTAATTTAATCAACTTTTATATGATACATATAACCAAAATTAACATCTCATAGATTTTTTATTTTATCATTTATGACCCTGGACCACAAAACCAGTCTTAAGTCGCTGGGATATAAAATTTGTGATTTTTTTATTTTGGCCAAAAATCCTCAGGATGGTGATGTTCCATGAAGGTATTTAGTCAATTTCATACTTTAAATATATTAAAACTTAATTTTTGATTAGTAATATGCATTGATTAGATCTTCATGTGAGAAATTTAAAGGTGATTCTCTCAGCATTTAGATTTTTCTGTACCCTCAGATTCCAGATTTTCATATAGCTGTATCTCAGTCAAATATTGCCCTATCCATCCAAATCATACATCAATGGGAGGCTTATTTATGTATTAATAAAAAATTAACACTTAAGACTGGTTTTGTTGTCCAGGGTCACAAATGTTACCTGACTAAAGCCTTTCTTAAGAAATATGAAGTAAGTTGCAGTTTTTGTCATTCTTCTGAAGAGGATCTGTTTTGGCAATGCTCCTACACTGAAAGGTTTTGGTCAGATTGTTAAGCATTCATGCAATTCTATTTTGTAAGTGACTTTTCTTTGCGTTTTAAGGATGCTTTCTTTGGTTTATTTGACTATTCAAAAGAAAATACAGGAAAATATTACATAATCAACTTATGTCTTTTGTTAGCTAAATTCTTCATTCATAAACAGAACTTGACTGGCTCCAAACCTCTATTCTCTGTATTCATAATTGACTTGGATAAACATGTGGAAACTATCCAGAGTTCCACTAACTTGAAACCTGTATCCCTGTATTCATCCGTAGTTTTATTTCTGTCATCATGTATAAGTGTATGTGTACCGTTTCATTGTGTAAACAAATAAACTGTAGGATGGTGCGCATGCGTGACTAAATGAATCACTCCCCGAAACGATTCGTTCTTCCCGAGTCACATTGAAGATTCGTTCTACATAAACGAGGCTGTAACAATACTGTTCGTGCGCGCGGCAGAAATCGTCTTTCTAGCTACTGACGTCTGTCACGTGCCTTGAAGGATTCTGTTGAATTAAATGCGAAAAGTGGTTACGCACTGGATGCTTTGCGGTTTGCCCTTTGGCTTCCTCATCCAGACTTTACAAGTCTTTACAAGTTTATTGAACTGACACCGTATATATATATATATATATGCATTAGGAAAGACGGCATGAGTCAGTCTATAGTCGAGCTGTGACCATTGTGTTGTGTGTGTTGGAGATGAAGCGCTCCCTCTGTCTGTGACACGCCTGAGGAGGAGGAGGCTGGAGAGGAACAAACATTGTGCTTGATCTATAAAGATTAACTCGGTTAAATGTAACCGACCGTTTCAGGAAGCGATAAATTGTATCCACGCGCACAGTCGGTCGAAGCGTGCTTTGAATGGTTCTTTAGGTTTCTTCGGATTGAGCAATGGCGTCGGCGCACGGCTGGCTTGGATAGGTGGGCTGCTCAGATGGCTTTTATGTTAAAACACCTCGAGAGATAACGTTACAGATGTAAAGTTAAAATCCTGTTTCGTGGTGCAGCGTCGGAAATGCCCCTCGCTAGTGTATATAAGGTTAGTTAAGTGATGGATCTGGACAGCTCGGAGTTGTAGTGTTCATCTCGTGGATCATGACCACACCAAGCTAAAGCTAAAGGTAAGTGAGGATGATGAGGACTTGTTATTATTGTGCTTATTAAATCGCGTTCAGGTATAAACAAAACCATAATATTTTACTATGATGTGGCTTATACTCTATTCTTTATATCTGTATTTATTGGCCCTTGAAATGTTATGAAGTGCACACATTACTTGGACAAACATCTTGCCTGCTAAGTATTATGGTAATGTGTCGTTATTATAGTATGCGTTCAAACACGGACTCGGTAATATTTGAAAGGGTTTAAATGTAATTAACATAAACGAATACACATGAAAAATAGACATTATTTCTTAAAGCAGTTCACGTTTGGGGGAATGTATAGTGATGTTGCAAAGTGCTCAGCAGTGTGAGGAGCTTCTTCTGCTTCACAGTGGTGTGTTAGTGGATGACAGCATTGATAAAGCATCAACCACCTCACACCTTCAGCACTATAGAAGAGCTTTACGGTGGACTTCTCACTCTACTCCTCCTGTAGATCTGCCTAGACTATAGGTTATAAATATGGCCCTTGAAAAGGTCTGAGTTGAGAGAACTTTGGCTACAGGAGGTGGTTTTTGTGGTGGATAAGCAACCACGCACATGACGCCTGCAGTCACTTTTATCTTTAGAGCACTTGTAACAATGCAAATTGTGTTAAGTATGAAAATAGAGATGAGGTTATGTAGTGTGCATCTCTGTGAGATAATTAAAACGAAGGCCTTGGGTCTGTTCCTCGTACCTCGTTTGACGTTTAACCCATTTAATCCCTTTTTTTCCATTTATAAAGCTCTTAAAAAAATAAAGGGTCTTAATTAAATATGTGACGTTTCACACAATTAGTGCAAATTATGAGATGATTATAGCAGTTTATTTCCTGTTTGCACCGTGAGAAAAAGATAACCGCATCAAAGCTCCAAAACGAAGAGCTAGTAAAGTATGTTAACATAAAGATATGACATGGATTTCTGGTACATATTATCTTTAGGCTGTCTAGTATTAATATATGAATTCACATATATTTATTTGTGTTGAGTGTGGTCATAGAGTGAGCAAAAATCTTGATGGTCACAATAGTGACCGGTGGGTACTTAGATAGACAATACAAATCCAATGGCAGTTGCTACTGATTTTTTTAATTTTCTTTATCTCACTGGTACCCATCAATGTTGCATAAGTTGTTTATGGATAATAATAAAAAACCTAGAATGTGTTCAAACTGTTTATAATAGCTGAGCTAAGATGTATAAACAAGAATTATGAATGCAGAAATATGTGTTTTCATTTCTCACTTTCTCACAATTGTGACCAAGAGTAAAACACATTTTTTCACACACTTTGCCAAAAAACAAATCCAAAAATAATTATTGATTATTTCAAAGGGTTACTAATGAAAAAAAAGGTATAGTGCAGGGGTCATCAAACTCAGTCCTGGAGGGCCGGTGTCCTGAAGAGTTTTGCTCCAACTTTCCTCAACACACCTGCCTGAAAGTGGACCTTGATTATCTGCTTCAGGTGTGTTTGATTAGGGTTGGAGCTAAACTCTGCAGGACACCGGCCCTCCAGTGCATTCTGGGATTGTCTTTTCTGTGAAAGATACATACATTGCTTGCCGTTTTCGGCTAAACAAGATTGTTTTCTATGTTTTGGGAATTGATGCGCCTCAAAAAACTACCTAGGTAGGCAGCATGCTAGGTTTTGTAACAGAGCCCACTTTATTACTGTTCTATCATCTTCACATCAGCGTCACCCAATTTTGCTCCTGATTGCTGGAGTGCCATATGAGTCCAGACCTGGTCTCGTCTAACCGTTATGTAAACCACCCACATGTAGCACCAAGCTCTTCACATCTCTACCTCCCTTCGTTGTACCTTATCTCGCTCTTCCTTTCTTTCTTACCCTCCCTACTCTCACATGTGACGAGGATGTTGTCGACGGGGTCTTTTTAATGAGGTATGCTGACAGGGCATTATAAAGGAGTCGCCGGGGGAATAGGAAAGTAGAGGGAAAGAGTCAGAGGGTAGGTAAAGAAAGATTTTCTGAAAAATCCCTTGAAATGGAGAGAGGTCTTTCATCCTTCAGAGAAGAGAGCTGCACTCCTCAGTGTCAGCGTGTGCTCTCCACCTATCATCTCATTCCTGAACATTTCATACCTTGTCTTGCTGTTGTGCCATTGCCTGCAGACTAACATTGAGTCACATGAAGCCCAAACAAAAAAAAACCTTGCTAATAATTTTTCCTTCACTTGCCGTCTGTCTCTTTTTTTTTTTTGACTGATTTTGCTGAGGCACCTCTGCCTACTCTCCATCTTGCTCTCCGTCAGGTGCGCAGGTACTTTTAGAGCTGCCCAGAGAGTGTGTGGCAGGAGCGGGAAGGTGACCTGTGACGTCAAGCCAGTGAAGCCTAAGGAACAGGTCTCGTCGCTCCATTAGATATTCCCTAACTAACAGTGCTCATTTAGCTCTCAGACTTCATTCACTGTAGAAAACATTGCTGTTTTTGAAGGATTGATGAAATATTGAAGTGAAACATTTGTCAAACTAGTCCTTAAGTAGTTTGATGGCTATTAATACCTGACCCAAATCTGCTTCATAAAGTCCGCCCAAAAATGCCTTCCAGTCCAGGCAACTGAGAGCGTTTTGACCTGGTACTGCATTTCTCCGTCTGTTGACATGTTCCAGCCTGTATGTGGCTCCTCTATGTATCTCGACTGGTTAAACAGCATCTACCCTGCCTAAAAATCTTAAAGATCCTGGTAAGCACACACTTCAAGAATTCAAGAATTGCACTTGGTTGTTCAGGATGTAACCTGTATTGGAACTGGTAGTTAGTATAGTCATTGCTTCACTGCAGATACTGTAAGATTATCCATTTTTCCAGTTATACTGTACGTCTTTTGCAGAAAAAAAGAAAAACGGCTAAAACTAGCCTACCCAGATAGCACACGTACGTCTGCAAGATGTCTATTAAAGATCTTTTGATCTGGAAAGCATCTGCTGACTACAAACGTCTGGCAGACGTCTTACAGATGTCAGTTTTACATATATTCTAAATCATAAACATCTTAAAGACATCTAATAGACGTCTATTTGACATGTAAAAGGAGACGTCCTATAGACGTATTGCAGATGAGCAAACAACCTAAATAATACATCTTGCAGATGTAAATGGAAACGTCAAATAGATGTCTCCTAGATGTACGTGTGCTATCTGGGTAGGCTTGAAGTAGCTGGTCTCCCAGCCTAAACCAGCTAAGAGCCGCCTGGCAAGCTGGAAATGTGGCCAAAACCCCTCGTAAAGGAGTCAGCTGTTTTGTTTTGGGGGGGTTTTCCAGCAGGGCGCACACCATGTTGGCTGGACCAACTCGTAATATAAATTGCTTTAATGCAGTTGGAGTATAAGAAAACACATTATTGAGACATAAATTTGTTGCTGACATGAAATGTCGTTTTTAGTTAATCGTTGCTGGATTGTTGTTGTTGATGTCGTAGCTTTGGTGTGTTGCTAATGCTACAAACAAACTGGCAGACTGCATGATAACAGGGTTAATGGTATCAAGTAATTCCATGACATGGTAATATGTGCCAGTAAAGGGACTGAGAGCGAGGGTTAGATTGGCCAGTAGTGATGTTTACAGTGAAAAAGCAGCTTGATTTGGACTGTTTCTGAGTCGTTTATGGAGATATGGTCACAAGGTTCCTGTGAGGTGTTAAAGGCTGCTGTATGGGATGTAGTTATTCATGGTGAATTTTGGAGGAAGAAAGCAGGGTCCGTGGTGTTGTGCTGTCAGCTTCAGGCCTTTGTTAACCCTAAGGCCCTGGCAGACTGCGGCTGCTCTAATTGGAGGAAGCCCTGAAGGGGAAGTGGATGATGCTCAGGGTGCTATGACAGATGCCCGCTCGAGTGAGCATCACTGAAGGATTACAGCATGGCGAGGCGGTAAAGTGTTTATTTTGGTTGCACTAGAAACGGAGCTTCGAGACAATTTGCCCTCCCTGCATATGTGCCCTCTCAGAAACACCAGACATCCCAGCCCTTCCTTAAAAAGCACTGTATACACATCCTGGCGGTTTAACAAGCACTTCAGAGCAAAATATGTTCATTAACTCCCAACATATGCTCACTTTGTATCTCTTTTAGTTCCTCACGTCCTCTAAAACGCAGTCTCGAAGCCCTGAACAAAATGTCAAAGCTCTTTGCTCACCCCCAGAATGAGTGTCTGCTTCCCTCCCACAAGAATAATCACACTCTGTTTAACACAACACGGAATGATGGGTGGTGTGAACGAGGGATGATGCTGTGGACAGTTTTTGCATAAGGGGAAATGGAAGCATCTCTGGTATGTTTGGGTGTACAGATGACAAAAAAAAATTTCCACTACTCATACCGTTAGAAAACCATCCACTTTTACCATTAAAGCTATTAAAATGTGTGTTTTTTGAGATATGTTCCATTAGGACATAATGGTGTTAACAAGCCAGCAATAGAAGGTGATCAATTACAGTTTCAGTTTCCATTAAAACCAACACAATGTTTGTTCTGGAGCTCCCTGGTCAACTAGCTTAACTAGAAGGTACTAGCCAGGCTAAACCTTCAAGGAAATTGCATAATCGACTATTAGCAGGCGATAAATGCTATCAGCCTTTTAACCAGCTCCAGGTGGTATCTGCTGACGTTGTTTGGAATATTTTTTTATTTATTGATCTATATTTTGGTAAACAAACTAAATAATACTATGATCTAATTTGTAGTTGGCAGCATTAGCCAAACAAGCTATGGGTGAGCGAGGTTGATTTATGAGTTGACTTATTTATGTTTATATACAGTGTGTGTATGTATATATATATATATATGTATATATATTATTTGCCCAACCATTATTTTTATTTGAATGGTTATTTAAAGGTTTTGTTTTTAAATTTAATGTCTTTATTTCAGTTTACGCATTTTCTTAGTTTCGCTCTGTGGTGTTTTTGACATAGTTGGTCTATGTTTGCAGTGACACTTTTATTAAATCAGCATATTAGAATGCTGAAAAATTAGAAAAATAATTGAAAAATGTTGAAAATAGATTTAGTTCTTTTTTTTGAGAAAAGTAGCAAATTTTTAGCACTTAAGAAACTTTTAATAACAAATAAAACACTTAATAATCTTAATAATTCCAAACGCATTACAATTTCTTTTGACATACCTTGCAATATTTAAAAATTATGTTTTTTTAGTATTTGTCACTTTTATGACAACAGAATAGTATGGAATTTTAATATTAGCTTATTGACCAAATGTGACGATTATCAGTTTTGCTGTATTGCCTAGCCTTTTTAAAGTTGGTACATCCTTAGTGTGAAGATTTTAGATAGGCCTGCCGAGAATTCGTACACATATAACATGTTGCTGTTCCACCTTATCAACAAATCTTTCCTTCTCTTGCAGACCATCATGGAACAGTTCAATCCCTGTTTGCGGAATTTCATCGCCATGGGAAAGAACTACGAGAAAGCTCTCTCCAGTAAGTACCCTCACATCACATCTCCAGACATCCTCCGTTTCATCCGTGCTCAGGCAGCTGTCCAAACCCTCCACGCCTTCCCATCCGCCTTTAATGCCACTTCATTTGAAGATGATGACAATATTTGTCATCCTGTCATTCAGATGGCCACACAGCCTTATCAACTCTCACACAGCCCGAGACACCTCCTGAGCTCAGATGGGCCGAACACAAGCGCTCCGCTGATGAGGGCATTCGCAGAGGAGATAATATGCCCAGCCTCACTGATGATTTGATATTTAGCCATTAGACAGAGGAACAATCAGACGACTTTGGAGGCTTTGTGCGGTAGGTGATTGATGAAAGCCAGACAATTGCCCATTGATGTCTGCAGTCACATTGGCAAATGTAATCTTGCTCTGGCAGCCTCGGGCCGACATTGGCCGTAAAACCTGTAGGGTGATGTGCAGGAATACATCTTAAAGGAATATCTCAGGTTTAGTCCTAGCTCAGTCGACAGCATTGATTTGGGAAACCAAAAATATTTTTGCTTCTCTATCTTTTTTTCTTTAATATCTGGGTGAGGTGTCTGAGGTGCCCTCAATGGAAGTGACTGGAGACAATTTGTAAATGTTAGTATCACTGAGATACTGTTGTAATTTATTCATACCGTTATTTTGAATACGTTTTACTTTTGTACTTTTACCTTAGTATGAAGTATAGTATAGTAATGTTGTTGTGTATTTTGTCTTTTTTTTTGTTTAGATTAAGATATTATATTTAAGATATAAAAATATTTAGTGTGAAATTTGCAACATTAGTTATGATAATGCAATGCCATAAACGCTCAGTCACAGTAAGAAATTATTTTAACATTTTGCTCAAATATTGCACTTATAACTAGGGCTGGGCGATATATATCGAACGATATATTATGCGCATCTCATCAATAAACACGGTTCTATGATTAGCGCTAAATCTCCGTCAGCTGTATTTAAAAGGAACGCCAGTTTATACACAGAGCCGTAGATCACTGAGAAGCTGCACCATTGAATCACCCGCGAAACTAACGCG
>JAUCMT010000068.1:4531794-4551796 GCA_032357475.1 Enteromius thamalakanensis
CCCAATATCGTCTTAACTATCGACAAAGACATCTGGTATCGTTGATAGCTCTGACTATCGTCGATACACGATACTATTGTCTATCAGCACAACCCTAGTGCTCAATAGGAAAAGGTCTGCCACCCGCAGTAGATTTTGATATTCTAGGTATTATCAAATGGCCAGAGTTTTGAGAACGCAACTTTCTGTCAGCTTAATGGAATTAATTCAGAAATTATTTGTTTGATAATTAGGCCATACTTTATTGGTCGTGCTAACTACTGAGGACACCAAAATGATCAAATTGTGGAAGTTGTCTGTTGTCTTTGTGTTATTTTGTGACTTTTACTATTTATAATTCAATTTGGTCTGCAAACAACCTTAAATAATTTGCTGTGGCTCTGTTGAATGAATATTTTAGTAAATTCCGTTCCACATTGACAGATGAATGTTTACGTTCAAGAACTTAACTACATTCATAAATCATACAGTCATGGTATTTATTTATTTAAGTAATGCATCAGGTTCTGATCAGGAACAAGTTTTCAATCACCAAAGTATTTAGACTTTTTTGCACGCAGCTAATACATTTTGAATCAAAATTCACAATTGTAATTGGTCTGGACTTATTAAACATAAGCTCTACAGACTCAAATTAACAATGTTTTGTATGTGTTTATTTAACTTTATTTTTTTAAGCAAAGCGGAGCATTAACATGAAATAATAGCCAGGTAGGATTTTCTTAGTCTTACTTTCAGATCAGATCAGGTTGTTGAGTAAACAGAATGTTTTATATACTCTAAAACAGGTTAATAACCTTACACTTTTAAAACGGACGAGAACACTAATCACCGTATTGGTGACTCAAATATTAAATTATGTAGTCAACTTTTGTTAAGTTAACTTTTCCTATTTTATAGTTCCATACAACTTTATACAGTATATATGTATTACCTTTACATATTATTACCCATATATATATATATATATATATACACACACACACATAATAGTAAAGTATATAAAAGTATATAGTATATAAGTATATCAGTTCCTGTACTGGCCTATCCAGCTTAGAAGAATATAGGGGGAAAAAAAATATACAGTGGCCCTTCTTCTTCTCTGTCTCTGTGTGAGTTCCCAGAGTTGAAAGTCCCATCTGTTAGGCACGCTTTTGCATAATTTTTGTTGTAAATAAGCCCTGAAAACTATCCACCTAGTGCAACAGTCTGCTTTGGCTTACTTAATCAGAGCCACAGCTGGTCAGCTTGATGAATTGTTTGCTCAACCGATTTTTTGTGGCCTTTCTGCCCGTGCCAGAGGCGCAGGGTGGTTTTCCACAGACGCTCAGTAGATTCAGATGAAGCTCCCAATTGATTTCTGAATGAGTTTCATAAAGAATAGCTGACTGGTATCCGTTTTCTCCATGCCTGTTTTCTACGCTCTCATTCTGAGGGAGGTGAAGAGGCATTGTTTCAGCTGTGGTGCAGTGTGGGTCACGTTTAGAGGAAGCATTGTTGCATAACAGTATCTGAGCTGCTCTTGAAGGTTTTTGGGGAAGACCAGCATCTTGGCTGCCAGATCTTGCTTTGCAGGTGTAGTTTGTGGCACTGGCTTTGTAACTCCTTGGTGCTGTGTTAACAGGCCAAGAGTGACGGTCATGAAGCGAGTCTCCAGGGACCATCTGTGAGGCGGGAGATACAGGTGAGCCCTGTAATAGTGGGCCACCTTTACCTCTTTACTGCTCTAGTTAATAATGAGTGCTACCAGTCCTGTGGATATCACCAGCATATGCTGTTTGGCTGTTCCAGATCTCTCACACTTTCCCTGAGTTGCTAATCCAATTCGCTTGGATGCACTATATACAGAACAGGGAGCAATTTTGACATACTTTCCGAAATGGTCACATAACATCACATCACAACACCACAACTGAATTGCTACATTATGATTAACATAGAAGTCTACTTTGCGAGCACCCGTTTCATTCACTAACTTCAGTAAACAGATGCGCCATTACTATTTTTGGTATGCTGTACAGCTATTCCATTTTATTTTTTTTTTATGTCAAACATATAAAATACAAAAATTACAAATAATACTGAATAATATAAAAAATGCATTAAGCGATTATAGTGTTGGAAAATTGTAATTTTGGTTGGTTGGTTGCTAGATTAAACTTATCCCGGGTTTAAAGACTATTGGGACAGAACCTTTTATAGCTTTATGAATTGATTGACAGAGCAACAGACCAATCAGAACACAGTTTACAGAATTTTTTTATATTTTGCATTGTCCCTTTTGAATGCAGACTCTTCCCAAATGATAGGTTTTTATATTTATACCATCCAAAAACCCACATTGCCTAGAGCATTTCCAAACATTTGCAGAGCACAGCATCATACTGTACAGTAAATGTATTTTGTCTGTTACATCAGCCTAAATGTAATGGTGTCCTAATAAGACTGCTTGATACCTGCTTGATCCACAAGAAGCAAGTAGTTCATGAAGTCTTAGAAAAGGTCATTGTAAATGGATTTACTAGTGAATAGCCTAGCATTACTAGCCCACCAGTTAGACCAACACCAAAACAGCCAAGACTAGACCACCTCTTAGTTGGAATACCGTACACCTTCTCTCTCGCTTCCTTGCACATGTGGTAACCCAGGGAGTGTTTTGGAGTGATATTCTGTTTATTCTTTTTCTCTGAATTTGACATTTTAAAACCGTAATGAGGCATGGGATTGGGAAACGCTGTGTGTGTGTGTGTGTGGGAGACAGCTGGGCTGGTCTGGTAAAGAAAAAAGGACCAAATTTCCATAGTCACAGGAGGGCTATCTTTACTCATTCTAAATGTGTTTCCTGTACAACTGATTGTGTTTCCTGTTGTGCGACAGACTCATCCACTCCTATAGTTTTTTTGCCGCTCATTACCCAGCTGCACTGACACCAACTTGCGTAGCTGAGAGCCGTCCCATCCTCGTCATGGGCCTTTTGATCATTGAATACACTGCTGTAATGATGGTTGAGAATGTTTGTGACACATTTTCCACTTGCCTCTGTCTTTGCAGGTGTGACATTTGCAGCGAAGGGCTATTTCGATGCTCTGGTGAGAATGGGAGAGCTGGCCAGTGAAAGCCAAGGATCAAAAGACTTGGGTGAGTCTCGCCGTGCTGTTTTAGCTCCGAGGGAGCAGGCAAACTGTGTGGCTTGATCCGACATGACACCACAAAACACGCACTAATGGAACCACATGCTCAGCAAAGTGCCGATGTTGCTTTCATTAGGCCCGACTGTCAGAATTTGTAGCTGAAAAGCTTTTTATATTGAACTGTTTTAAATCGGAAGCATTTCAGAGGTAGTTTATGTACTGGCTTGAATTATTCCTTGTTTTACTTGCTCAGTTTCTTCAGTTTGCGTGGAAAATGAAGTCAAAGGGCTGACAGCAGTGGATGGGAATTCATCTGCCGTGCTGCAGGGAAACTCACCGATGCATCATTTATGATCCGTTTAAAAAGCAGATCTAGTTGGAGAGCTATAACATCTTGAAATAGCATTTTACTTTCTGTAACGGGAGGCTGTCAGAATTGTTGGTCGGTTCT
The DNA here is from genome assembly GCA_032357475.1 of Enteromius thamalakanensis. NCBI lineage: Eukaryota > Metazoa > Chordata > Actinopteri > Cypriniformes > Cyprinidae > Enteromius > Enteromius thamalakanensis. Next base: position 4,535,377 of record JAUCMT010000068.1, read on the forward strand.
TTGTTCTGCCAAGGATGTGAGAGTGGGTGTATGTATGACCCTCAAGATGCTTGTTGCTTATGGGGATTGGCTAGAGGTACGGCAGCAAAATCTACTTTGTATTCGTGATACAGTTTCCATCGTCTGTTGAACTTACAAGTCCTTTTGGGCATGGGCTGAATCTTCTTCTACCTCACTACCAGGAGCCACCAGTGAATTTTGATCCTAGTTGACTTTTTGAGATACTTGGGGATTTACAGGCAGACTAATACAGATGGTATATTAGTAGTTGTTGAGTATTGATATACAGTAGTCACCTTTATTTGTACAATACACATTGTGTCAAAGCATTTAACAGTATCAAATAGGTGAATAGAGTGGCAGTAATGTATAATGACAAGATTAATTATAGGAGTTATTGAATTATTGATCCATTTAGGAGGTAAGCGAGTTGCTTCATTCAAAACTATAGTGCCTTACTAAGAAGGCATCGTACCATTTGGCATCGTACGATGTCTAATGTCAAACATCGCAATGGACGATGGTATCGTCTAGAGATGCTTCGATCACAATGGGCCGATATGTTTGTGCGTTTTGTCAGTAAAGCCGGTCCTGTAATAAGCGCAAAACGCCATCAGGTACTTGTTTCGACATTGAGCCGTATATACTACACACAGCCGTTGTACACTGACGAGCTGCGCAAAACCATGTTCATTATCAGCGTAGATCTGCGCAGCTCGTCATTGTACAACATATCGGCCGATTGTTATCGGAGCATCCCTAGTATCGTCGTCTAGTTTGCATGTATCTGATTAACTGCCACGGCCTCAAAGTGTCCACAGGATGTCCACCTCAACAGAAGTAGTTTATCTTCCGAATATTTTTCTGGATACTTCTGTTTTTTAAATGTATTCAGGCATGCTACTTGTTTGTAATGCTGTTGCGTGCTATGTATTAAGTAGATGCATATTTAGATGCAGCGAGTGTCTTTATGAAGGGTGATTTCTCTCACTCAACCAAATGGGATAGGAAAGTGTTCATCCGAAGTACACATCAGAATATTGCCAAATCTAGAATGTTATCCTGGTACTTATTGCAAAAAAATGTCTGAATACAACTGAATATATACTCTTTTCACATTTATTCATGTCACTATATAGTAGAAAAGTGTGTAGCCACAGTTTTTTATGAATGAGATGAATCGTTCACTCAAACGATTCATTCAAACATACTGATTTGTTCCGTCATTAAATCAATTTTTTGTTGAAAAAACTGATTCATTAGGAACAAAACGCCACTAATGTATTAAACAAAGATGCTGTGTATGATTTCTGCTTTGACTTTGGAATAGGACTGCAATGACTAGTCGACAAATAGTCAATGGCACAATTCATCGACAACTAATTTAGTAGTCGATGGGTCGTTAGTGATGTCACCAATGTAACGCGAGGAACCAACAACAGACACAGTGGGCATGGCGTCAGGCCTCGGAGTGGCTTTTTATTAATAAAATAATCAAAAGAAAGTTTCCAATATAAAAGTGGCACTGGTGTCCTCGTTGTGCTCCTGGGACGTGAAGGTCAGGGAAGGGGCGGAGTCTGTTGTAGTCCAGCTGTGTTCATCTTGGGCGGCTCACACCTCTCGCTTCTTTCATCTTCGGTGGCTCTTTGCTCGGGCGGCTCGGCCTCTAACGGCTCGCTTTCCTGGTGGCTCACGTTCTGACGGCACTTATCTAAATGGCTTGCGATGTTAAATATATTATATATACAAAAGATACAAAGCCATATTTTATTAAATTTTTTTGCAGTTCATAATGACTAGTTGTCTATTGAAATAGTCATTAATTGCAGCCCTACTTTGGAACTGTTTTCATTGGCTGTGAAAAAACTGCATTATTTATTGTATGCTAAGTTACCCAGTTATAACATCTGTCATGATTTCATCATGTCATTCTGAACACATAAGACTCTCTTTAAAACACGAATGAAGACATTTTTAATTTAAAACTGAGACTTCTGTCCCTCTATTAAAATCCCATTACACCAAAACTTCATAAAGATTGTTAAAAGGAATCCACATGAATCAAGCTGTTTGAAAGGACCGAAACCTCTCAGGTTTCATTAAAGAAATCCTCATTTGTGTTTAGAAGATGATCAAAAGTCCAATTTTGAAACCAAATCAGGGTGATTTATATGAAACAAAATGTTCGTGTTTGGGTGAACTATGCTTTTAATTATGCCACATTACAAAATGTCTGCATAATCTGTCCTTTTTGTAGTATAAATGCTGTTTGAAATGGGAATGCAGCGTATGCGGGGAATTTAATTGGCTCGTATCTGTCGCACTGGGTCAGGAGTGTCACATACTCTAGAGCTGTTGCTCAGGACATGAAAGGCGTATCTACGTTATTTCATTTCCGCAGGGAGTTTCCTGGACCGAGGCGGAGTAAACTCCCCCCTCAGGTATAACGCAATCAACAGTGCGGTTCACCTCTCATTTGAACTTGCAAAAGGTATTAGCACTTGAATTCCACTCTGTCTCTCTGACTAAGAGTGAATCACAGAGATAGTCTCAGCCTCAGTCACAGACCCCCTGGACATACAACACAATGCGGCCCTCTCGAGTTACACTTCATATACGCACAACAAATCAGACACTCCCATACAAAAATGCTCTATAGATTTTCAGCAAAATACCATGTTATATACTAGATGTATAATATTTGACCCGCAGTATTGAATTAATACCTTCTATCTTTCAGTTTAAATTTCATTCTTGATGACACTGGTGATGATTAATACCATCTCTTGCTAGAAGGTTTCCATGGTAACCATAGTTACTGCCAAGATACCACAATTAATTACTACTGTTCCTGTAAAATAATACTGGATCTCATTCAGTACATTAGAAGATTTTTATTTTTTTTTGCTTGACAAGTAAATTTACTCACCCTCATGTTGTTCCAATCCTGTATGAGATGCTTTCTTCTGCTGAAAACAAAAGATGTACTGAAGACTTTTTAATTTTTAACTTAAATCCAAGCATCCATTGTTTAAATGCAAGATAAGTTAAGAAGTTGTGTGTGTTACAAAACTAAAAACTGTCTGTTTTGCTCTGTTATTTTCAAATGCGGTTACATGTAGATAATGGGCAGGTGTGGTTTGTGAGAACAGCAGTTTCACAATAAGTCATTTTGCTTTGATTAAGTAATGTGTGTGTGTGTGTGTGTGTGTGCATGCATGCATTCATTACTCAAGAACAAAAGCGTCTGCATTATGCAGTAGAGCATGAGTGCTCAATCCTGAAGATCTACAGTAGCTGCTCTCCGTCTGCTAACACAGCTGACTGTAATTTTCTAGTGAACCCAAAAACCTTGATTAGCTGTTTCAGGTGTGTGATTAGAGTAGCAGCTGAACTCTGCAGGAAGGTTATATACAGGAGAAATGTTAAGTTAGGGAAACAAATGGACCCTGCAACAAATATGGGCAATAGGATGTGATGTCATGCTCTAGGGCATTGGATTCACAGTGTTGTTATTGTTAACTAAAACTAATTTGTAATAAAGCTGATTAGAAATAAAGTATATATGTTAGAGAAAAAAAGGTTGCCTTGGCAACTAACTGAAAATTACTTTAACTGAATTAAAGTGCTAATATTACTATATAATAATAATAATAATAATGATTTAAGTAGAAAATGTAAATTTACAAAAGCACATAAAAATTACCTAAACGTAAACTAAAATAAAAGTGTTAATAATAGCATATAAATAATAAAATAGCACTTGCTTAAAAAGTAAAAAGTTGCCCTGAATATAGTTAAAAAATTTATCGTTTTATCCAGCAAAAATTAAATGCTTGAAAATATTAAAAATACATTGAAAATGTATTGAAAATCCGTATTAAAATGTTTTATTACATTAATTGATAAAATGTTTAGTGCAACAATATAATGTAATGTTTTATTAAATTAATGGCCTTTAATTAGCCTCTAGATATTTCTTAATTAAATATTTATTAATTATTAAGTTATCAAGTACAGTAAATAAAAAGTATCAAGTATTTAATTAAACCACTGTGTAACAGAAAAAAAGTATGTGTAAATATATATATAATTTTTTCCCCTTTAGGCCTTAATTTGTGCAAAATTATACAGCCCCTAGCAAGAAGTCTTTTTTCTTAATATTTATTGTTGATTTTATAGACTAATTAAACAGTGGTAAGCGTTTTATATTGCAGATATCCAGTTGAGATTACTACCAAAGCTACAGGAACATTGCTCTCATTCCTTTTTTGAATACCTTTTTTTTTTCCTTCAATTTAGCCTAAACTTGGTACCAAAACACTCCTGCTTTTGACATCCCTAATGCAAACCATTGATGTTTATATTCTTTATGTTGTGCCAGGAGGTCAATCTGTGACATTTAGTTCCTCTGCTGGTCAAATGTCACAGATGTGCATTTATCAGAACTATCCCGGCTTCAAACGCGACTCATCCAATCAGAAATAAGAGTGGGAACTAATCTTTTTTTTTTTTTTCTCGGCCCACAGCCAAACCTCATTTGAGTTTTCCTGTCGAGTCTCTCCCAGAGGAATCGCCCAAGGTTATATCCTCTCCCTTGTCAACAATAGAAGTCCACCTGCTCGTGAGAACAGGCCCAACTCAAACACACACACATCATAGCGCCACGTCATATTTTATGTAATAATAAACTGGCCATTACCGGCACAGATACTGTACACTACAGCACCGCGGTGACCGCCGACCCCCCGGGGATAATGACAGGGTTCCTTAACTCCACCGAGCGCTGAGCTGAAATGCAAGACGTGTCATTTAGTGACAAACAGCTTCATCTCTGTTTTAGATAGGAGATGTCCCGCGCCGTGAGGTGGAACTCTAAATTCTTATGGGCAATTTGCAGTCCTGTGTCTGTCTTTCTCGGTGAGAGAGCCATGGGGGTTCGCTTTGAGACAGACTGTAAATGGTTTCCGCCTACACGCGCTCCTGCTTTCCTCTCTCTCGCTTCATTCCTTGCTGTTTTTTCTGATATTTCTCGCATTAAACGCCACACATTCTCTCACATACACACACACACTTGCATAAACATAGTCACGCACTTATAGTTGAGCCTGGGCAAATATCGTGCCTTCGTATATGGTGTCCTTGGATTGCGCATAGCGCTTGCAGTGGAGAGCGCTTCATTCTCATCTGAAAGTGAGGTGCGAGGGAGTGCGTGTACACACACACACACACACACACACACAATTCTTCCCCCTCTCGCATACACTCCCACGCTCACTGGTTTGTTTAGGATAATGATGCCCCTGTCACCACCTCCCACTCATATCCTCCCACCACCACATCTCTTTCTCTGTTTTACTGCCTTCATTACATCACTGTGGCATGCTCTCACCCTTGCACAAGCAGACAGTGGTTGGACTGCACGTAGACGACACATCACAACACGGCTTACGCTTACACCGCATTTTCGCACCACTGTTTTGGTGATTCGTCACGATTAAAGGAGTGTTCTTGCGGAGAGAGAAGAGAACGGTTCATCAAAACATGAAAACGAACTCACCCTTAGGCTCTGGAAAGATGTTGGAGGAGATGGTTTCTTCCTGGGATGTGGAGAAATTAATCAAAACATAAAAAAAATCCACATAAACCCGGTTCATTAATTAACATCTTGTGAAGCACGAAAAAACTATCTTTTAAGTATTGTTTCTATTGAATCATGTAATTATAATATTGCTTTAGACAGTGAAACAGCCTACAAGCAAGATATGATATTAGGGTGTACTCACACTAGGCATGGTTGCCGTGAACCGGGGACGAGTACGATTGTCCCCACCCCCCCACTCTGGCCTGCACTCACATAGGGCTTCAGCATTCGTGCCGGAGCACGATTACGTCATTATGGCGCGACGGTTTCAGGATAAACAGGAAGAGCGGCGTTTTTTATGGAGTCTCTGTTTACTTTGAGGATAGTAATTTTGAGTTGTGCGGTTCACGGTGGTCCACAGCCTATTGTTAAATATTTGTTGGTTTTGGAGCGTAGCAAAACGTGACTTCGCGCATCTTATTCCATGCTCCAGCATTGTTAGCCCTCACACTACATGCGAACCGCGCAACCGTCTTCCAAGCGGGCCGGGGACGGCTAAACGAACCACACCCGAGCACGGTTCAGAGCACTCACACTAGTCAAACGAACCGCGCTTTGGTGGTCAAAGACTTAGTGTGACTACACCCTTAATCAACTATATCAGCTGATTCTGATGTGAGAGGACAAAAGGGAGATGGACTTTTCCACTAGAGGAAGTTTTATTATGAAGCTCAAGTAGAATGTGGTGAGAATAACTGGCAAACTGGATGGAAAAGCAAGTGCTTTTGATAAAGTGTTTGCTCCAATTATTCAGTACGGTGCACTTGTACATTTATGTATTTTAACAGTGTGTACTGCCTAGACCTGTGTGTGTACTGTGTGTACTTCATCTAAAAACTGAGGGATGAGTTCATTTTCTCTGGTAATCTGACATTTTATTGCACAAATGTTGTTGACAGAGCTACACTGTTATTGAACCCGGAATGTTCCCAGAAATGAGTTTAATATGTGTCTTATTGGATTTTATTATGGATGTTTGCAGTGGACTGTACTGTTGCCTCTTCAAGTCAGCAAAGGGAAAAAAAAAATTGGTAAAGTCTAAAATACTGCAAAGCAAGCAGCATCCTTCAGTGCTTTAGTAAAGTTGCTAGTGAAACAGTTACCATGAGAACAAAGTGTGCTGAAATTTGCCTCTCGCTCTTTTATTCAGATCTGGATGTTGTTTTGATGTTAGGCTTCCGTTTGATGTGATAAATGAAATAATTATCCTTAGTGTCTATTCTTTTTAAATATTCAGTTTCAGTTTCCAGATAAATTATAACTGACTGATTTAATCAAATTTGTATTACGTTCTGCTTTGCACCGTGTCTACACAAGAGCCTGATGATGCGTCACGTCACAGCATGCCACAACAGCTTGACGTCGTCCATATCGAAGGCACCACAGTTATACGTCTCTGAATATTTGCTTGCGTTAACCTTCCTGCTGTACGCCTGAGGACTAACTCTGGATCTTACCTTAGTTTCAACTTTTTGAAGCGTTGAAGAGTAGTAAAATCATGTAGTATTGATTAGAAACCAAACATGAATTAAGACCTCTCAATCTGGCGTCAGATATGGTTAGACGCAAAAAACAATGGCCAAACAGAATCCGTTCTGTTGATTTATCAATGGACTGAACAGTCACGAGCCTTTAAGCCAATCGGAATGTCAGATGCCTTAATTAATATTCATGAGCTACTGTAAACTCACCCTGACTCTTGCACCAGACAGAAAGAAGAGAGAAGACATGACTAAGTAAAGAAGAATAGCCTTTAGCAATGCTGGGCAAACTTTTTCAAATGGAACTTTTAAGTAGAGCAACTGACATTTTTGGAAAGTTTGGTTTTTTAATCTTTTGAATGGTTTCTCATATGAGTGTTTCTATGGCAACTAGATATTTAAAACAGTGAAGCGCCAGAGACAGAATGAAAGTCCCACCTTTCATTTAAAAGAGCCTTAATAAAAGCACTGCCTTATTGCTGTCAAAGGTTTTTGCCGTAATTTCAGCAACATTTATAATACTATTTCTATCGATGATGTGACGTATGACATAGACTAGATAGAAAATAGCTGTGTCAAGATGGCTGGCCGCATGAACTTACCTCAGAGCCATTTTGGTCATTTGAATGTGAAAAGAGGCTGCTGAGATTGTTTTGTTTTTTTTTTTCAGATCGTTTCTGTGCCCGTTCCTATAATAGGGAATACTGTTACATAATTAGGACTCATTAGCATTTACGCCCCTCTGAGTGGCAAATGATGTGATGATATGCCGTTTTAATTTCCTGTTAGGTCTAAAGCACTTCCCCCAGTGGTTTAGGTCGAGTGGCCAGTGAAGTAGTTTAGAGATATCGACGCAGAAGGAACTCAGTTACACATTTTGCTCCCCAGAGATCCTTGAACGCTGCTTGTGATTACTTTGAGAAGATCGAGAATTCCTTTTATAGTAGTTGCTAAGGCTGGCATCTGTTACCTCAGAACACTTTGGCATCCGCCACCAAAATCCCTTTCAAGGCAACCCGGTTTACAAAGTAAATCTTGGGAACAATCTCCGGTAACTACTGTGTTTTCAGTCATGCAGGTGCAGTTCCTTCTTGATATACTTTGTTTTAATGGTTAAATTAAATTATATTAATTAATGCATAAAACAAAATATTAAACACCATTTTTATTTTTAAGTTTAGTAAAAATTTTATTTAAAAGCCCTATAAAAATGTCTATTCTCATTCAGTCAGTTTTATTTATTTATTATTATTTGTTACCAAATTTTAATGGTTTTAATAAATATTAATAATCACAATCAATTTCATATTTAATTGATTTTGTATTATTTTATTTGTTCATTTTTCACAGTTTTAGTAGTAGTGTAATTACATTAACCAATATTTATGTCACATTTTCTTAAAGTTAAACCAAACTTTTATTTTGACGGCTTGCTGTGAAGACCTTTAGGTGTGTATATGATATGACTTTTTTTCTCAAAAGAAACTGCAAAATGCAAATGATGTCGCTCTCAGAGCAGTTCTGGACATTGTTTATGTGTGTTTGATTTTTAATAATACAGTTATATTTAGCATTATATATTATTTAGAAGGCAAGAGCCACCATATTTGCTGTTCCAATGTTTCCTGTTCATTGTATAAAAATACATTGACCCATATGACTGGTTTTGTGGTCCTGGGTCACATATTAGTGGTCAGTGCACTTCTTTATTGGCATCATGGTTCCACAAAGAAACTTTAACAGACTTAAAACTTTTTCATTCCCCAAATGTTTTTTTCTCACACTAAGAAACATTTAAGAACCACTGTATTGCTTTGAAACCTTTATTTGTATGATTTAAGATTAAGCACTTGTAAGTATTAGTGATATATATTTTTGATGTTCACATATGTATGTTCACACGGGGTGTCAGCGTCAACGCTTCCCATTGACTTTGAATGGGTGACGTCAAACGTTGTCGAAAAGCATTGTGGATCCGTCGATGGCGCTTCCCTGGCGTTGCTCACGGCAGAAGTTGAGAAGTGTCAGCCAATTAGGATCTCTCTATGCAAATACAGTAGCCAGGCGGGAGCCAATCACGTTCATTCTGTTCAAGAGCAGCAAACTGTCTAATTTCATTGGCTGATGCTGTTGTGACCATGGTGCTAGCCACGCCTTCAACCAAGCGTTGGCGCTGACGCCTCGTGTGAACGTACCGTTAGAGAGGAAGCAGGCTAATGGCACGTATGCTAGCAAGCCTAGGAGGGTTGTTGTTTATTTAGGAGGCAAAGTGTTTTGCTCAGTCACTTCTTTTAATGGAACATAGACAGAGTCCTATGATAACTTCTGACAGCCCCTCTCTCTCTCTCTCTCTCTCTCTCTCACCTGGGCCTGTCGGAATGAGAGCAGTGGAGCTCTTTTATTAGCCCTGTGCTTCGGTCCCAAGAGCCCTGCTTTCTCCTGCTCTATTTCTGAGAGCTGCACTGCATGCTGGGAGATCGAGGGCCCACACGCGCTCCCTCACCTTGCCCTTGATTTGCTGTCTTGGCATATATGTGCCGAGTGGCTTGATCCATGCTGTGTGTATGTTGCGTCTGGCACAGCTTTTATAGAGCGCAGAGCTGGAATAGTTAATAAGCTTCTGTAGCCCCCATGAAATTAGAGGCTTTCTGCTTTTCATCCTGTAGTGCTTTATTACAGAGATGGCTTCCTCTCAATTGCTGTTATTATAATATCTCCTTTCTTTTTTGTGCTTTCTTTCGTTTGTTTTTTTTTTGTTTTGCCTATCCTATCACATCTTCACTTCTTTTTTAAAGAGGTCATATCATGGAAGACTGGAGGTTTTTCCTGCTTTTTAGCAAGTCATCAGCGTAGTCATCATTGATGAAAGTGATTTACTTTATATTAATGGTACAATACATATTTAAAGATTTTTTATTGTTTTACCTTCAGAAATCATTCTAATGTTAATTTATTATCAACGTTAAAAACAAAACCTGTAATACTTAATAATTTCAGAACTATTTGCTGAATAAAAATGTTTACTATCACTTTTTTTTAAATAAAATGAGCACATCTTAGTTTATTAAGTATTAATTAATAATATAAGTATTAATCTCCTTCATGAAAGAAAAAAATGACACAGTACTGTATACTTTTTATTTGAAATAAAAGCTGTTCTTTTCATTTACCTGAAAAAAGTCTCTGTATCCAAAACAATATTAAGCAGCAAAATAATAATAAATCAGAATATTAAAATGGTTTCTGAAGGATCATGTGACCTAATAATGGACTGAAGTAATGGTTGCTGAAAATTCAGCTTTGCATCAAAGAAATAAGTTGCATTTGAATGCATAACAATATAGAAATCCGTCATTTTAAATTGCAGTAATATTATACCATTTTTGATCCAATAAATGCAGCATTGATGAATTTCCTTGATGTGAGTAAAATGCGTTGATAGTCACTTTTATGCTGTGCAATAGTAGAAACAGACTGTTTAAGGGTCAAAGGTTCGACAATATAAACTAAAGCAAAGCTAATTTCCATATTGTAAGTGGAGTTTAGAGAGAAAAGGATGAAATGCCACAGCCCTTGACCTTTAAACTGCGCTGTGTTGTTGTATTCCTGTCAAGACCGATCTGGGGTCATACTGATCAATCACTTCTCTGCATCAAACACGTCACAACAAGGCAGGGAGAAGCTTTGCAAAGTAGAGGTGGATTGAGAGAATGAGTGTACAGTATGTACTTCTCTTTTGGTCCCTCGCATTAGCCCTATCATAGCGTTTCCACCTCCCGTCAGCTGAGGAGCACAGGCTGTGCCGAGAGGATCCCTCGCACTTGCCCTTCACTGCCAAATCTGCCAAAAATTGCAGTTTGGAGTGTAAGCAGCATCCCTGTCAGCTCTAATGGCTACATTCACACACTGTGTTGTCTGTCAGGATTACAGACTCTCTGATCTCCACCTCTTTCTTTTCCCTTTTTCCCCGGCCTCAAATCCTGAAGCTTCTTATGGTGAACAAAGCCACACACACACACACAAACAAACACAAAGATGCGCTCACAATCCCAAAACCCTTGACAAAACACAGGAACTGCATCTGCTTTTCTGTTTTTGTTGAAATGATATTGCATGTAGCACATTATTTTCAAGCCATGGTACTGAATTGTTATTTTTTTGGATACATATTTGTGCCATTAACTACATCTTCCACAACTCCCAATCTTTTATATAAGAGTGTATTGATGATTACAGAAAAACGCTCTAGTATTTTTTTCTCAAGCTGTGCAAGAGGCTGTTTTTCTGCTTGGAGGTCAGGTTTTTGCTCCTCTCCTGGTTTGCTGGTTTCAGCTGAGCTGTCATTGGAGAGTTCAGTGATCTGTGTCTCTGAACAGCACTGAAACCGTCCTACATGCTGAGGTGAAGAAGTCACGGCAGGTTTTACTGGGTCAGTAGGACAGGATCCCTGACCTGACATCTCCAGCTGATCTCCAGCTATTTATATCATTTAACCACACTTTTCTTAGAGCTCTGTTTTTCTTAGGGTTATACAAACACACACACATACATAATGATATTTTCATGTTTTATGGGGACTTTCCATTGACACAATGATTTTTTTAGTGTACTAACTTTATATTCTATCCCATAACCTTCATTTAGGCTTTCACTATTCTTGTGTGGACATTTGGTCTCACACACGTTTGGCTTCCATGATTTATCTGGATTCAGTGGGGCAAAAAATCGATTTAGTCAGCCACTCATTGTCTTTATTTGCAAATTATGGCGGAAAATAAGTATTTGGTCAATAACTAAATTTCATCTCAATACTTTGTAATATACTCTTTGTTGGCCGTGACAGAGGTCTGTAAGTCTTGAAAAGGTTTTCACACACTGTTTCTGGCATTTCGGCCCATTCCTCCATGCAGATCTTCCCTAGATCAGTCATTTTTTGGGGCTGTCGCTGGGCAACACAGACTTTCAATGCTATCCCCTTTGCCCTGAACACACCCCCCAAAGAAAAACTTCTGCTGTTTTTAGACTTTGACAACTTTATTCTGTGTGATTTATAAGCATGGGAACCAAAAAATATATACATGGTAAAAGAACTGTGCCATGAAGTAGCAATACCTGTATGTACTGTACATGGTGTAATTATATATTTAGCTGTTTTGCAGAAATAATCAAGTATATTTAAAACTAGCTAAGACAGAAAAATGCTAAAATGGATGATAAATGGCATAAATAACACAAGTAGAAATTCAGAAGCTGTATTTATCTGGTAAAAACAAACCCAATTGTTTTAAATTAGGATCACTGCTCAACTTGAATACATGAATGTATAATTTCAAACAAAAGAACTCTTGTATAACTGTAAAAAAACAATTTGATTGTTTTGTTTTTTTCACTACTATAGTTTTTCTCATAACACTGGTAATGATGACTGTGATTCAGTGAATTTATTTTTTGAATTAGTTAATTAAAATGAATCATCCGTCCCAACAAACAGCCTCGTTCAGATGATTCAGGCTTCTCTACAGTACAGAGAGAGTGTGTTTGACTGTTCTTGGCTGGTCTCACACATCTCCAGTCCTGCTTCCTGCACATTCACCTCCAAGACACCAGCCTGGAAGTTTCTGGTGATCCTGAAAACCTTGATGAGCAGGTTCAGGTGTGTTTAATTGGGGCCTCAGCTAGTCTCCGCAGGAAGATGGGCCTTCAGAAGCAGGATTGGACACTCCTGAAGTGATCTTGGCTCCAGGCTCGTGTTGTGCTTTCGCTTTGATGCTGCAGCTGTGAGCAGAAAATAATGGGATGCCTGTGTTGGGCTTCATGAATGTCTGCATGGCAAAAGATGTGGCATCTTCACCATATATTTGGCATGCTTGCCAGTTAAGTGTGCAGATTGTAGCAACATGGGCTCAGCAATGAATCTAGAGCCTTACTGCAAATGCAAGACGCGGGACATTCACACGTGATCTGGATCAAAGCTACAAAACACTGGAAAGTGTTCAAATTTCAAGCATATCGGACCACCAGTAGGAGTAAATGTATGTTCACTTACTGTAGTTAAGTCAAGGAAAAACTGTGGAAGTGTTACTGTGACTGGATCAAACATTTCATATCAATATTGAATAACACTACATATACAGGCTAAATGGACCCCGTAATAGCAGTTAATGCATTACTGTAACTAAAGATGACTAAATAAAATCAATATTGATTCATATTTGTTAATGTTGAATTGTAGAACTATGTGCAACAACGGCAAATAACATAGAATTTAACATTAAATGTTAAAAAATAGTATTATTTGTACTTTTTAAACATATAAATGTTGAGAATATTGGCTCATGTCCAATTTTGAGTGATCTTATCTAATAAAAACATGATGCTGTCGCCATTCTGTGAGAGTTTGATTCATAAGTTAATAATTGTTCATTCTTGTTATGATAAACTACGCACTGTTGCAATTAAGATGCAAACACTTTCCAGTGCATAATATACATTTTAATCAGCAGGAAGACTGTTGACTTCATTAAAAGAGAATGCCATCCTATTTCAATTAATAATGCATTTGATTTGTGTTCAGATTTTCCATTGTTAGGCAGCGCACCAGTTATATTAGAGACATTAAGAGCAACGACACAGCCTCTTGATGCCCTCCAGTGATTAAAATCACTGCATGTGTGAATGAGGAAGGCACCCACAATACAGTGTGACACGGCTAAGTGCTGTCTGATGTAGTGGATGCACCAGTGCACTGTGGGATGCGTGTGTTTTGTCAGTTGGTGGGGAGTGATGTAATCTGCTCGCTGTTCAAGTAGATAAAGGAGTCGACGCATCTATGTTAAGCTGATACACCGAGTCCTCCATTTTGTTCTTCAGAATCTGGGTTTGGCTGGCAGCCAGAGCGTTTCCACTGTTTCCATGACACCCTGCAGCTTGACCGTTGTCAGTGCTTCGCTCTGCTCTCCTCGTTCTCCTCCTCCCAGACTGGTCCAGCCTGTCGGGTTTGCCCGCGGCTCTCTGTTAGTGACGACACTTCTGCACTTTAGTTGTTCTGACAGATGTTTGCATATGTAGCCGGTGAGGTGAGCCTGGGACAGGAAGCAGGGTGACTTATTTGAATAGATGGAACTGATCAAAATGCATTTTTTTTCGGCCCAGGTAGAGACATGCAAGACTGCAGGCGCAGATTTTTCCAAGAATCAGAATTATTTGCTTACTTATGTCAGAGTGATAAAAAAGTACTTATGGCGTTATTATTATTATTTAATATATTATTTTATGTAAATTAATACGTTTAAGAAATGTATTGTCAGTAGTAGTATTTAATATAATATTATTTGTAAATTAATACGTTTAAGAAATGCATTATTATGATTATTATTTGATATATTAATAATAGAAAATATTGGTATACATTAGTATTGATTTTAAAATATTTTTGTGTAAAAAAAAAAAAAAATCTGAGTGTTAATACAAACGTCTTAATAATAATAATAATAATAATAATAATAAAATAATATTACTATTATTTGTAAATATTATTACTATTAAGAATGTATTTTACATTAAATTGTGTATGCATGTGTCAAAAATGATATAGCTGTCCTAAATAAAAATGTTTACATAATAATAATGCTAATAATAAATAAATAAATATTACATTTTAATATTGTTACTATTAAAAATTTATTTAAAAAACTGTTCTTTGTCTCAAAATAATGGTGATAATGCTGTCTTAATATATTTATTATAGTTTATTTTAACAACAACAATAATAATAATAATAGTAATAATAATGTTTTATATCAATTAAATAACATTTAATATTATTTTTACAGTTATTAACTTATTTACGATCTAAATCTTAGGGATATAAAGCTGTCTAATTTTCAAAAAGAATAATAATTGTTCTTTATTCTTTATTGTTTCATATGATCAAACTATTAAGTTCGTCTGCAAATCAACAGATTTTCCCAAGAGAACCTGCATAACTAACTGACAAGTATCCATTGTTCTGGCAGGTTGCGGGTTGTGAGGGAGAAAGAGAGACGGCCGTGTCAGGCCCCGAGAGAGAGAGTGTGTGTGTGTGTGTGTGTGTGTGTGTTGTGGCTTTGCGTGTCGAGCTCTCTGCAGTGACCGTGACTCCTCGCTGGCCCGTTGCTGTCAGTCAGTCAGTAAGGCAGCTGAGCTTAAAGCAAAGAGAATGCGGATGTCACAAGTCCATTATAAAGAGCTTAAAGTACCTGCATACAAAGAGTTCCTGTCAGACACATCAAAGCTGAGGCGCCTTTTCTCAAAGGCTTTTGGTGTGTGGTTTTGCTGTAAAAACTCACTGCACATCTTTAACTACGTATCAGATCAAAGACCCCTCATATGTAAGGTCTGATATCAGTATTTTTATATAGAAAATATTTGCCTGACTTATATGAATTCGGTAATAGCCTCAGACCACGATTCCTTTGACTCCTTTGATTCGAGCCCAACAAAATCAGGCTTTCAGGTCTGCTTGCAAAGTGAATAAATGATCTAAAGGTGGACCGAAGAAGAAGCTTTTCCAGTAACATATCAGGAAGGAAGGTTTGGGTGTGTCTTTGTTTCTGTGAGGAAGCTCCGCTCTATGGTCACATGCTCACTGGAGGCTTTTTAAATGTGGGAGCTAATCCTCTAAATTATCATAAGGTAAGTATGACAAAGAAAACGTCACTCCCGAAATGGCATGGTTGGTGGTAACCATAACAGTGTTTTGGAGTTTGGCTCAGTTTATTTAGTTATTTATTTATTGCATAGCAACTAATAATTCAGTTTATTTATACAGTGATTGCATATGCATTGTCTGATCACCACATATGTGTGTGTGTTGTATTTTTAGTATATTTATATATTTCATATCCCAATTTATGTATAGTGCATGTAATCAATGATTCATTATTATTCTACTATTCACTGATATTTAAGCAAACCGTCACTTTGTTTCGTAACATATGATTGAAACTTTTTGGTCATTAAAGGGGTTAGTTCAACCCAAAAATGAAAATTCTTTCATTAATTACTCGTTCCAAACCCGTAAGGCCTTCGCTCATCTTCAGAACACAAATGAAGATATTCCGCCCCTCCATAGACAGCGATACAACTGAAATGATCCCAGATTCGAAAACGTAGTAAAAACACCAGGAAAACAGTCCATGTGACATCAGTGGCTCAACTTCAGTTGTGCAACGCTATGAGAATCAAAAATAACAACCATTAGGATTATTTCAGATGTATTGCTGTCTATGGAGGGTCAGATGGCGCTGATGATATC
>JAUCMT010000068.1:4571147-4613711 GCA_032357475.1 Enteromius thamalakanensis
CATAATAGTAACTTTTGTCAACTTTTCGGATTACATTAGCATATAAATGAACGGTATGAACTAAACCCCTCAAAACCCACACGTTGTCTGTAATTCAATCTTCTGTTTTACTGTTTGTATTGACATCCATACAAATATTTCTTTTTTCTCTTTCTTTTTTATTTTCTTGTTATAATTATTATTTTGTTTGTTTGGGTATTTTTTATAGCAGATCAGAATGCATATAGTAATAATAATAATAACTGAGGGATGAAATTCAAGATCATTGAGTAAGATCAATGACAGTAGATTTCATGTTGAATTTAGTAGTAATAGTAATTTTAATAATTACTATTTTATGGCTTTGCAATGTAATTTTGACGTTATGTATATTATAGTTTTTGTTCATATTTTAAATTAGGTTTTATTTTTTCCATTTAATTTAATTTCATAACAATTTTTGGTTTAGTTATTTTTTTTAAATGGTCTACTGTGTGTGTGTATATGCAGTATAATATATATATATATATATATATATATAATTAAGTTTAATTAATTATGCAAAATAGTAATAATAATAATAATAGACCCAATGAAATTTGATGACATTTTCTGTTGAAGCGTGGATTTGTGGTGGAACAAGGGTTTGTGGTTTTTGTTAAACGGTATATAATAGCATTTAGTTTTCACGTCACAGTGTGACACGACATGATTTGCTAACGACAGGTTGGTATAGTTTAGCATGATGCAAATCACATAACGAGGAAATTATGTCTTGAATAGATTTTCAGAAAGAGGAGGACCAGACATTTTAAAAATGCATAATAGTAACTTTTGTCAACTTTTCGGATTACATTAGCATATAAATGAACGGTATGAACTAAACCCCTCAAAACCTACACGTCGTCTGAAATTCAATCTTCTGTTTTACTGTAAACCGGTTGCTATCGGTGTAAAACTAGCGCCAACCTGTGGTTACAACCTCAAACTGCATGCATTCAGTTCAATCAGGATTGTGTTTTGTTGTTGAGTCGTGAACAAAGGTTATGTTTTACCTCACGGATCTGTTAAATACTCTCTTCAGCAAGCTCTTGTTTGAGATTCAGTCTGCAAGACCTTAAGTACTCTCACATAACTCTCTATAAAACTGCTCCAACTGGTTTTACAGCCCATTCATTTTACATCCCAATCTTCATTTTAAAGCTTTCGCCATGTGACCGTAGGAGATTTTCAGCTCCATTAGATTTCTGACTCCGACTTATTCTTCTGCAATCACTCCATCTATAAATCTTTTTTTTTTTATTTAAAGTAGCTTCCATCATTGATTGTGTCTGAAGTGCTTCCCTCATTATAATGCTTTTCTCATTACTTGTCTCATCCGGGCCGATATAACCGAAATGCACAATAATACCAGCAGGCAACGGGGAGTCCCCCTCGTCCTGTTGTGGGTAAATTGGAATAGGGCACTAAAACACCTGGATGTGTTGAGATAATGAGTTGTGTAATGGGTCTGACATTTCCGGGAGCTGAGAGATCCCACTGGGGATGTGAGAGAGAGAGATGGTGAGGTGATTATGGGCCAATCAGCAAAGAGCTGCTAGAGAAAAGATCCTTTTTAGTATTCATAAGTAAAACTATCGCGCAGACATCTAAAGCACATTCATATATTCATAGCACTCCTACTCGGGTTTTAATCTGGAGTACAGTCACAGACAAAACAACACTAAAAAGCACCCATTTTGTAGCGCGATAATGCATGATTATGGTAATCACAGAGTACCGTGGTACTGCCACAAAGGCTTTAAAAGAGGACAGGCGTGCTACTGTGACCAATTATTTACAAAAGTATCTAGATTCTCTGAAAGTTTCCTGTCAGTAACCTACTAAAAAAAGAGTTTAACTGCCTTGTACTAATGAAGAACATTTTTAAAGAGACAGTTAACCAACAAATGCAAATTCTGTCATCATTTAGCCTATTTAGCTTATCTTTTCAAACTCCTTTGAAAAGTGACATTTTTAAGAAAATCCTTGCTCCTATTTTTTTATTTATTTTTATTTATTTTTTTACTGTATATATATATATAATAAAAAAGTTATCGAAAGTTTGGTGTATATATATATATTTTTTTTTATGAAATCCAAACTTTTATTCAGCACGTACACATTTAATTGTCTAAGAGTAGTGCGATTTAATCACATACAAAATAAAAGTTTTTGTTTGCATAATATCTGTGTTTGGTGTATATTTATTATGTGTGTATATATATATATATATATACACACAGTATTTTTTTTTTAACATTAACAATTATTTATATATTTTTTTTTTAATTTGCATAAATTATATTATGAATAAATATATTATATAAACATTACGCATATAATATACATGCATGTGTACATTTGTTACATATATGTAAATGTATATGCAGAAGATTTTATAATATTACAAAACGTTTCCATTTCAGATAAATGCTATTTTATATGCATCAAAGAATCCAGGAACAAAAAAACAGGTTTCAGTAATAAGAAATAAGTTTCTCACGCAGCGCATTTGCATATTAAAATGATTTCTGAAGGCTTGTGTGACACTGAAAACCGGAGGAGTGATGTTGTGCATCAGAGGTATAAATTACATTGAAAAATTGTAATATTTCCCAGTATTACTGTTTTTACTGTATCAAATAAATGTAGCCTATGTGAGCATAAGAGATTTTCTTTAAAACATTTTAAAAATCCCAACCCCAATTTTTATCGCCATATACTACCACATAGCCAAACCAAGAGCTATAAACATCAAAAATGGTTCTTAATGAAGTTCAAAAGTGCCTTTACGCATGTATTAAACACACGTTTTGTATGTAACTAATTATTTTTCCTTTTATCTTCCTCAGTACGTTGAGACCATCAGCAGTAAACAGAGCGAGCTGGATAGCTTCATTGCAGAGGGCTACAAAACAGCGCTTTCAGAGGAACGTAGGAGATACTGTTTCCTGGTGGACCGCCAGTGCGCCGTGGCCAAGAACAGCAGTGCTTACCATGGCAAGGTGAGACCCAGATGCTTTTTCCTTTGCTGTACAAGATAGACAGCATCACCCCCGATGTACTTTCACAGTCTCTCCTGTAGTATGGCTGAAGACAGCAGCAGTTGCCATGGCAATCCCTAAAGATGAACCCTCACAACCATCTCCGTTGGGCACAGTTTGTTTGGGCTTATTGCAAAGATGAGATTTATTCTCCCCTGCAATTGTCTGTGTTCCAGGAGTGCCTGTGAAGTAATGCACGCCGTTTCTGACATATCAATTATCCGTAATAACAGAGCCACTTCCCCACGGTAAAACCACAGCGTCGTAACTCCAGTCTGCATGCAGAGCAGTTATTAACATCAGCAGGTGTTCCCAACCCATATGCAATCTGCTTAAATGTGCCTTTTTACATCTGTATACGTGTGTGGGAGCTGAAGGGAGGTTTGCACGTGGCTATTTTCTGTCATCGTATTACTTGCTCGGACTAAAGCGTAAACCCTGACCGCGGACTAGACGTGTGGTGATGTCTTCGGGGAATGTAGTTGAGGCTGTAGGGAGGGGCGAAGAGAAGCATTTCGTTTTCAAGAACATCCTGTCCAGTAGCTAATCAGTACGGAGGCGTGTGTGGGAAGAGTTCAGAAAGGGCGCGCTGAAGAGGGAGAGAGAGCGAGTGTGCTAGAATCAGGAGCCGTGAGTGTGTTGTGTGCGTGAGTCACCAGGAGTGGGCGGTAGGACGGAGACGAAGGCCCCTCACCCACACTGCAGTGTGCTGTACTGTAAGTGGTCCGAGATGTGAGAGACCTATTAGCAGTTGCTCAGAATCACCAACAGTCAATCGCTTTGAATATGATGTAAGGTGGATTATATGTTGAAAGGATTGTGCCACGTTAAAAATCTAAAGCTAGACAAGAAGCAAATTTTGGCACGCCCAACAGCTCATGCAATAAGGATATGTGCTATTACTTTTGTTTTCAGGTGATGACGTCTTCCTTTTCGAATGGAAAATACAAAGGCAAAAATAATGCCATTGACTTGTATTGGTCGAAGGACCCAAACTATCTAGAGAGCGCAGTATCATAGATACTTCTGGTGAAACTTAATTCAATAGTAAACAATTGCTTGACAATCACTCTAACAACACACCAAAATCCATGCAGAATGCCCTAGCAGCACACCAAAAAAACCCTGAAACACCCTAACGACAGTGAAATCCTCAAAGAACGCCCTGACAACACCGAAAACCACTCACAACACCCCAACAAAGTCACAGAAAACAACTCACAACACCCTAACAGCACACCAAAATCCACACAGAGCACCCTGACAATATGTTATGGTGGTCTGAGTGGTTTTCGGTGTGCTGTTATGGTGTTGCGAGTTGTTTTGTTTCCAGTGCATGTCATACTAAAAGTATTGATTCCTTTAGGGTCTGACTGGTTATTGGTGCTGTCAAGGTGTTTTGTGTGGATTCCGTGGTGTCATTGTTTTCTGTGTGTTGTTAGGGTGTTTTTTCGGTGTGCTGCTGGGGCATTCTGCGTTACGGTGCGACGACACACCGAGAACCCCACAGAACTCCCTGACAAGACACTGAAAACCACTCACAAGACCATAACAGCACATCAAAACCAGTCAGAGTACCCTAACAACACACAAAACACTCACAACACCCTAACGACAACACAAAATCCACACAGAACGCCCTGATGCCACACTGCAAACAATGCACTGAAAACAATACAGTACCCTAAAATTTCCTATAGCCAACCATCCAAGCTATAAACCACTTAAAAACCCCTAGCAACACATTAATACACTCCAAACACCCCCCAAAAACATCCTAGCAACAAAACACCTTAGCTACTTACTACAAAACACTAACTGCACACTATAAACCAGTTAAAATACCCTAGCAACAATCCAGAATATTCCAACAACCTACTGAGAACCACTCATACTGAACCAATCCTATTGGCATCCTCTCAGATTGTGTTCTGAAAGTGTGAAAATCTAGTCACGATTTTGAAGTAGTAACAATAACTGTAGTAACTCTGCTGTTTTGGCAGAAACTAACTCCAGTTACCATGGTAATTTTTTTTATATAATGAGCAAGTGTAGTGGTGTAAATCACAGAGGACATCTCTCTGTCTCATTCACTCACTCACTACATTTTAGCACAGCATTTATGGTCAATTTTTTCTAAACTGCCTCTGTTGTGTTTCCTTTTGTTTGTAGGGTAAGGACTTGTTAACCCAGAAGATCCCAGTGTGGCAGCAAGCCTGCTCAGACCCCAACAAGCTGCCCGACAGGGCCATGCTACTCGCCCAGCAGATGAGCTCTGGATCTGGCACCCTCCTTTCCAGCCCTCTGCACTCCTCCAAGGGAAACCTGGTCATCTCAGATCCCATTCCTGGAGCTCAACCGCTGCCTGTGCCTCCCGAGCTAGCTGCCTTCATGGGCCATCAGGGGGTTAGTAGAGAACATTTGCCTTCTGTTTTACAAGGATTTATTGTCGATTAGAATCCATGTTGTTGATTAGAATACACAAAGCAGCGTTTCAAGCATCTCATGTCTTAATGTGAAAAAGTAAACGTTCATTTGCATACTGCAGCATGAGCCGAGCGTAGGATGATTCAACCTCTTTAAAACTCATTTCTGCAGGCAGTGCTTTAGTCGAGTGGCCCCTCGCTAGAGCAGAATGCTCACACAATGTTAATACAATAACGAAGCCTCCACAGCCATAAAGCACTCTCTCTGTATCGGCACTGCTGCTGGAGTGATACTCGTATATCACAGAGCTCGTTTAGTAGTCTGGCCTCGTCTGCTGGTTTTAAGGGGTCATGACACGAAATTTTGTATTATTTTAATATGTTCCCTGAGGTTCAGTTGTAATTTTAATAAGGTTTTTGCACATATCAACCCTCATTCTGTCCCTCTGTACCTCTCTCTTAATAAGAGTAGTTCACGCAAAACTGAAAATCCACTCACGAATGCAAAATGAATCAAATTTAGTGATAATATCACTTGCTCACTAAAGTAAATGGGTACCGTCTGAATAAGAGTCCAAAAAGCTGATTAAAAAAAAAATCACAATAATCCACAAGTCCAATCCAAAGTCATCTGTTTGGACTTTTATTCTGACGGCACCCATTCACTGCAGAGTATCCAACGGTCACAAGTGATGCAATGAGACATTTCTCCAAATCTGTTGATGAAACAAACTCTATCTACATCTTGGATGGCTTGAGAGTACATATGAAATCATTGTTCCATCAAAGTGAATGTCTCTACTCTTCCGTTTGTCCTGTTGTCAGGAGTAGCTCACTCGCAGACACTCTGTCAGTAATTGAATGAAACTCCCAGGTGGAAAAATGCAGGCTTTTGTATGTCTGGCATCGCTTACTTGGTGATCTAATATGCTTACAGCGGCTAATGGGTCCTGACGGCATGTCTCTGGTGAACGGGACAACGGGAGTCCATGGAGACGACTACTGGACGGAGGGTGGGGTGTCTCAGGGAAGACCACCCTCCCCACAGAATCAGTCCCAAACGCAGAGCCAGCCCCAGAGACAGGTCAGCGACGTCTATTCCAACACCCTGCCTGTTCGCAGGCCCCAGCCCGCTAAAAACAAGACCACTGTGGGTAAGAGAGACCAGCCCTGATCTTACGGGCTTTCGTTTTTCATCCCCAGAACAGGGTTATCATCACTAACTAAATTAAAAACTAAACTAAAACCATGGTGGGGGAGAAAAGAAGTGTTGACTAAAATAAAATAATTACAGATTATCATTAATTATTAGTTATTTATTATTTTGTATTTGTTATTCCTTTATTTACGCCCTGATTATTATTATCTCTTTATTGATTTTTTTTCATCTTTCTCTAGGAGAGACACGAACTCTGCCCAGGTCAAGTTCCATGGCGGCTGGTCTGGAGAAGAACGGACGTTCTCGTGTTCAGGCCATTTTCTCCCATGCCGCTGGAGACAACAGCACCCTTCTGAGCTTCACTGAGGGCGACATCATCACCCTGCTGGTGCCAGAGGCTCGGGACGGCTGGCACTATGGGGAGAATGAGAAAAACAAGATGTAAGCATTCAGTGATGTAGAAATTAACTACAGAACTGAATGGAAAAATATTAATTTAGTGATGCAAAATAATTTGAAAGTCGAAAAACAAAATATTGTACATTTGTGGGTCTCTTGTCCTGTCCATTTCAGATTATTCTCCTGAGAAATAGACTTTAGTAATATCCCATGTGTCTCCTCCTGGAGCTTCAAAAGAGAATTTTTTTTTTTTTAAGGGTTACTCCCAAAAATCTGGTCATTAATCACTTACCCCCATGTCATTCCAAATCTGTAAAAGCTTCGTTCATCTTCTGGACACAGTATAAGATATTTTGGAGGTCTTGTGTCCCATTGACAGCCAAGTAAATACACTGTCAAGGTGCAGTAAAGTACGAAAGACATTGTCCATCTGCCATCAGAGGTTACTGTAACAGTATGAAGCGAACAGAATATTTTGTGTGGAAAAAGAACAAAAATAATATTTTCATTCAATGATTCGGCACCGTAACGTCACCTTCAGGTGGAAGCACATACTGTAGCGGACGTTCTTCTGTGTGAGTGTGGCAGATGGAGTATTCCGATGATGTCTTTCGTAACTTTCTGGATCTTGAGAGTGCTATTTACATGTTTTCATCCAAAATACCTCAAATTGTGTTCCCAGAACGAATAAAGCTTTTACGGGTTTGAAATTGCATCGGGGGTAAGTGATTAATGACCACATTTTCTTTTGGGGGAGTTTCGCTTTAATTTCTCCTGAGGAAAATCAGAAACCAAACTAATTTTTGATGGAAACAAGCTGGCAGGCCCATTAAATCCTACACTACACTACCCATAAATCTTAGAGAGACCGCCTACTTGGATCAGTCACTGTTTCCATGGAAATGAAAACCTTAGCAGCGCCTGCCAGCTTCCATGAGACATATTTCCCTACACCCTCTAACTATTAATATATTTGCATATATTTAAATATTTAGCAATAAACAAAGACTTACAGTACAGTATAGTTGATATGTGCACAGTGAGATTACAGTGAGAGGAATGATACCCTGTTTGCTCTCCATTTAATCTCTCTTCTATTTAGAAGAATATTTCCAAATACATTAAACTGTGTAAACTGGGTTTTAACAAAAAGCTCTTTCATTTCAGGCGTGGCTGGTTTCCTTTTTCCTACACCCGAGTGCTGCCCGACAGTGATGGAGAGAAGTTAAGAGTCAAGTGAGTACCCTGAAACACTCTTTATACTCAGCATTAACATGCATTTTTGATGATCGGATGACGAATGAATCACTCATAAACAGATTGTGACCACATTTGATGAAGGTGAAAATGCAAATGCATTTTAGTTATTAGTTATGTAGAAATGCATATATACTGAACATTATCATATACATCACTTTCCTAACTGTGGGCCACTGGTTTTGGGCTTTTCTTTTCCTTCTCAGGTGATTTGAAAGACAACAGATATTGTGCTCTTGCGCTTTGATTAAATCACTTGATTTAATCAACAGTATCTGATTATTAATCAAATGATTTCACTGGATTATGGTTGGAATGCTCATTTCTTTTCTTCCCGTTTCTACACTTCTAACATCTTTTATTGAGGAGCTCATAATTAATAGAAACACACAACTGATTCATTTAACCCAACCTCAAATGTAAAACACAAATGTTAGGGTCTGTAAGATTTTGAATGTTTTCTGAGAGTAGTGTCTATTCATTCTAATATGCTCATTTGTTGCTCATTATTATTATTTTTGCTGAATAGAGTTATGCAGCTTAATTTTATGGATTTTTTTTTTCAGGATTCTTAAATAGAAAGTTCAAAGAACAGCATTTACTTGACATACATCTATTAAGAAATTAACGTAATGATCAATTTAATGCATCCTTGCTGAATTCTTAAAAATAAATAAATAAATAAAATCTTACAGTTTGCCATTTTTGAACAGTAGTCGGTGGAAGTAGATCTTTTCCTTTGATCACACTGGATTCATTGAAATAAAGGGTTACATTCAATACACAAGAAACAAAAAACTAGCCAGATACAAAACACACGTTAATGGCAGGTGTAAAGATGACTGATTGACTGACCTTCATCCTGTAGTCTTCACCATGGGAAGAGCAGCAGCACAGGAAACCTGCTGGAGAGAGAGGACATGTCCTTGCCCATGCCTGACTATGGTCTGACTGCCCGACTGTTGGCACAGAGCCTAACACAGACTCGACCACGTCCCTACAGCATGGCAGGCTTCGCACAGGTACACACACACATATTAGCATTAGACAGGAATCTGTCTCCTTTCTTGGGATGTTTTTCTCTTTTGACTGGTCTGCTCAGAGCTTAATCTATGCGTCAGCTCTTCTTTAATCTGCTCTGTAAAGATTACTGCATGGGGGTTTCTATTAACATGCATGATTTTCGTATAAAATGGATAGCTCATCCTAAAATGAAATTCAGTTATTGTTTACTCAAGCATATGACGTTTCGTCAGTGGAACGCAAAAGCTGTTTTGAGAAGCTTCATTTTTTCCATACAGTAAAAGCTTGCTGCCCAAGGGGGAAAAAGCTTAAATAAAAGTTCAAATATGCTTTAGTGGCAACTTTTATTCCCTTTCCAACGAATTGTGATTGCAGGGGCAGATTATTAATTAATACAGACTAATTGTGCAGTTGTGCATGGCTTTTCTGATATAGTAAACTTGCTCAGTACCTTACCTGGTACATCAGTGCATATCCCATGTGGACCGTTTGGACGCAAGTCCAGTGAAATAAGACTCACGGTAAAAGCCCAAAGCCTTGTAGAAGCAAGATAAAATGGCAAGGTGACTCCAGCAAATGTGTTTTCCCACCATGTTTGCTTTTTGATAACGGTATGGGATTAGGATTAGAGTAGGGTTAGGTGGAAGTTATTTTTCAAACAAGAATCCCAGTGGCCATGATATGCACAACAACTAAGTGAAAGCGTTGCCAGATTTCAATAAAACTGAATGCACTTAGCACCACTAAGATTTTAGAGTAGAATGGACAATATAGTATCATTTCGCGGAAATGGGTGGATTTATGCCTGGGTTGTTTTTTTTTTAGTGATATTTGAGTAAAGAGGAAGGTTTTTAATTAAAAACAATGCACAAAGCTATTGTATGGCTTTAACAGAGTTGTACAGCCACCTTTTATGGTGCTCTTTGTTCATCCTAAAGGCATATCAGCCTGTGATTATCAGTTTTCACTGTATGAAAATAGAATTGAAACATTATAAACGTTATTGCATTTGGAGAGATATGAGAGTGAGTAAATGAGAGCAGGGTTAGTGTTTTGTGTGAACTGTCCCTTTAATACACTGTTGATGCTCTTAAGCTGGAAAGTCGCACTGAAATGTTGTTTTTTGCGAATTCCAGCCAGCACTAGAGGATTATGACAGTCAGTTTGCCACAAGGTAAGATCGGCTCTTAATGACCAGAAACGACAACACTTAATAAAGCATTAGTTTTAAGAATTTATCCCAAAATGCCAAAGCTGTACTGCTAATTAAACCTCTGTTAGTGAATAGTAGTTAATATCTGTGTTTTTTCCCTTTCTTAGCTCTTGCTTGCTTATGCTAAATGTGCAATGTAGTGCTGATATTTGTTGGGAGACCAACCCTGTTTTATCAGAGATTTGTAAATGGTTTGACAAGAGAAGGTTGTGTGTCTGTCTGTGAGTGGAGCGGAGATGCATCGTTGTTGACCTCACTGTAACCTCATTGTGTGTGTGATCCATTAAGGTCAGGATCAGAGCTGCTCATAGTCTGTGTACCCTGAACTCATTGTCTGTAGAGCCCTCTAGTTGAGATTCAGTACACTTTACAATTTTTTGCACAGTTGAAAGTTTATGGAGAGCAGATAATTATCAATTCGTCAGTTTATAAAAACCGTGTACAGTAATGCACTTACAATGAAAATGTGTTCATTACAAGGGTTTAAACAGAGAAATGTGAGGCTTACAGATCAATTATATTAAAGCTATATTGTGTGCATCTGTGTTTTTGCAGTGAGAGTACTATTTCAAATGCATTATCATTGATGCTACTGTTGACACATTGTTCTCTATTTACAGTTTTTCCCAATTGTTTCCACACATTTTCTGAAAGCATGCCTCATATTGTCAGAACTCTACACACAAATGAAAAAACACGCACACAATGGGCAAAACCCTTTAATTCTCCTGAAAAATCAAACTTTACTTTCAAAACAATGTCATTTCTTCTCAAAATGGTATTTTGTTTTCAAATGACAACCACAAACCATCACATGATATTTATAAGAACCAGTTAAATCACTGATGTGACCACTTCTTCTCCATTCATCGTAATGACGTAATGTAAGCCTTTTTTTGCTCAGTGTTACACTTACTTCAGACAGTACCTGGGCCTACATAAGTGCATTGTAAAATATTTCAGAATATTGTTTTTATACAAAACGCACAAATACATGGTACCAAATATAAATTATTTTTCCCACAAAAACAATGTATACAGTGTTCATCCCAACCAACACAAAGTTGCATATAATATGCACATACATATACCATCAACAGAAGTATTTACTGAATACAGTTACAGGGGGAAAAGAAAAACCGCTACGCTGCATCCTCTCTTCTTTTTGGGTCTGGCCACATCACAAGCAATGTTTGCCCTGGCCAAGCAGCAGGGGAAATATGGCCTACCATGGCGAATCCAGCCATTAAAAGCATCAACTGCTATATCTCCACATGCATCTTGCATAGCTTGGAGAAGGGGTATACATGTGTAGATTTCGGTCATACACTTTCCAATCTCCAGCCAGGAATTATGGAGATAAACAACTAAAAAACGTTTTATAAAGCTTTATAAATTATGTGTGACAAGTGTTTACCCATGTGATGAGTAAGTATACAAAGTAGGGCAACTGAATTTACAATGACAGTGTGTTCCTCGTGAAAACGAGATTTTCTTCGTAAAAATTGTGCCAAATGCAGAGAACTTTGTGTAGTGTTTTGAAAAAAGTGCGTTATAAATCTACAATCTGAGTGTAAAGCAGGAATTGTGCTTGTAGTTCAGCAGAATGGTTCGGGGGGTGGGTGCATCAGTTACATGTAATAGTCATTGTGTCTCAAGTACAAGTAATTGTGTGTAAACAATTGGGAAAAACTGTAGGTAGCAGAATGTACTAGGTTAATGTTTTTTTCGTTGTCATAAGGTTCTTACTTTTGATATTTTTTTTGAAGGAATGAATACTTTTGTTCAGCAAGGACAATTTAATTGATGAAAAGTGCCTGTAATGAGATTTAAATTACAAGATTTCTATTTCAGATAATTGCACTTCTTAAATTTATATTATAACATTAAATTGGCATATTAAAGTGATTTCCAAAGATCCTATATTTATACATATATTTTTATGATGTATGTGAACAGAAAATTCCACTGAAAATTCTGCTTTGCAAGAAATTATATTGTTAAACACAATATATAGAAACATAATACAATTATTTAAAGTTGTAATGTTTCCCAAATTTTTTTTTTTATTAATGCAAAACTGGTGAGTATGACACATTTCAAAAACATTTTAAAAAATCTACTTTTTAAACAACAGTGTATAACTATAACTTTGCATAGACACTATTATTATGAGGTTGTATGATGTAATGTATCATGTAAAAGACTGTGTGAACTGCAGTGTCCTGCCTTATAAATTGTCAGTGCATTACTGTGAACCTGATTTAAGGAACAACCTAAACGATTTATGTTATAGATTATAAATTGTATTCAAGACAGATTATTTCTAGATGTCTTTTAGATCGATCTTGACCTGACCTTTTACCAATTTTGTTCCTTTGTCTTTTCAATTTGATCGTTGTCAATTGAAAAGGGCACTTTAATGTCTCATGGCACATTCAGTAGCTGTGTAGTTTGATGTTAGACAGGATGAGGAATAAGCCCCTCCCCTACAGCCTTCACTCCTGCCCATTTGTGGCTGTCTTGTCTTTTCTTCATTTCTCTCTGAATGTGTCCGACCTGGCAAGCTTCCTTCTCTCTTTGTTCCACAGTTCCGATGGCAAATTGATTTCGACAGTGTGAACACAGACAGACTATCAGACACAGATCCGGATAGCACAGGGGCCACGCCCCTACTTCCCTTAGCCCCTCCCCTCTTAAGCTCTGCCTCCACACACTCCTCCTCCAATGGAAGGGGCCAGTCTCATCCCTCCTTTCTGTCCTCTCTTCCTCCCTGCGTCTTGCCGGGGCGATAGTGGCGGTCGCGTGTGGTGGGTCGGGGGGGAACTCTGAGAAGAACGACCGGAACGCAGTCCAACTGCTCGCCTCGCTGCTTTACGGACTCTGATTCGCCTGTAGTGACGCCGCTATGACATCGCTGTGGACTCCAAAGAGACTGCTTACCACTTCCCGTCTTTCATGCATGAGCACAAGTTTTGCTATGTGGTTGTTTTTTTAAAATGACATCCTCATGTAAAAGTGCCAAAAGAAAAGCAAATTTGGTCTTTTGGAGCAGCTCTCCTCATTCCGAAGCTCTTGCTGAGTGTTTTTCTAAGCAGATGTAATGGGAGCCTCATGCCAAATGAGGAATGTTTTTTTGTTTTTTTTATTCTTCTTTGTGGTTTAGTTGTGCAGAGTGTATTCTCTCTCTGTGTTTTTGAAGAGCATTTGCGTTTTGTGAATCCCTCATGTATTACCTGGTGCTCCTCTGGTCCAGAGGCTGTGTCGCTTTGTGCCGCAACAAGCTTAGATTTTCCTCCGATTCACCCACGACATTGGAATGATTGGAAGGAAAATCGAAATTTTCCCTCATTAAACAAGTGCCAAATAAGAGTGGGCCTATGAAACTGGAGTGAAGGTCGCATGAGCTTCAAAATCCTCGGGTGGGACTGTGCTGTTCGTCCAGACCGGCACGTGTCCGATCACCCTACATGCATGAAAGAAAAGTGCTCTGAGCAGAAACCCCCACCCTCCAAAAAATTCCCCGTTATCCTGCCTCAGACACCTTGAAGTATGGGATCAGAATAGTATCAAAAGGAGTATTTTGACAGTATGCTACACAAATGTGTGACCTAATTCACAAAATTGGTTTCTCAAATGTTCTTCTCAATCGTGTGTTCACAAATATTGAAACTCATGAAGTGATGATTTAAAATGCTGATGTATTGTTTTCTGAAAGGTTTTGAGTAAAATATTTTTATAAGATTTGGTAAAATAGTGATTTGAGAGGTTTTTATTCAAAATACATTTACCAAAAATACCAGAATTCTCTGTTTGGTAAAGTAGTGATTGAGAGAGGTTGGTTCGAAGTGAAAGTTTTGCAAATAACATAATTTTGAGAGCACTGCTGGACGAACCCATCATCCTAATCAGACGCTCATTAATCTAGCACCAATCAAATCCCTTTTTCTTCACTTTAAATATTCCTGTTTTTCCTTCCTATGTATCTCGCTTTTGTGCACCCCACCCCCAAACCCCTTCTCCGCCTTTTTAACGTCTCACGCCTTCCTCCGGGGGGGCAGACAGTGATAGAGCTGAACACCGAGCGCCGAACCTTTGCCCACGCTAGGGCTCTTACTTTTAGGGTTTGGAGTCCGCCGTTCTCCCGGCTCGCTCCCCGGACAGCACACCAAATACACCTTTATTCTTATTTTTAAACGTGAACTCTTGAAAATAAATTTTGCCAAAAAAATACCAAAATTCACTTTTTGAAAAAAAAAAAAAAAAGTTAATTAAGATGTTTTTATTCAAAACAATTCTGCCAAAAATACCAAAATCCCATTTTTAGATAAAATACTGACTGTTTTGATTCAAAAATTGAAATAGCAAATTTGATTTTGCATTTAATTTGTTTAGATAGTTTTGTTTATTTCTATACTCCATCAGATACATCCTCTTCAGCTAATAAAGTGAATAATAAAGTATTGTAAAGTTCAATGCAATTTGAAAGGGTCTTCCAGTAGGCACCATTCACTCAAAAATGAAATGACTCTCATCTCTTAATTTATGCCTTTGTGAATATATGATTTGTATTTTGTGAATATCAATCAGGTTACACATTTCTGCATCATATCATGTGAATATACTCATTTTAGCCTATTCTGAGCCCATACAAACGTGCCACCAGCCCATGTCTCTAAAACATTCCCATTGTAGTATGTTTCCATGCAGTTTTAGGATGCTGACTGACAGATCCTCTGGAGCTGTGGTGTAGTCCTCGCTGTGTTGATGTTCTTTTGTTTCTTTCTTCTTTCTTTTTTTTTCCTTTTTTTTTTTTTCCTTGGAAAATAGACAAACTAGGAAAAATGCACAAGAATTCAGTGTAACAATCACAATATGCATGCTGAGGAGGAACATAGTGAACATTGACCTTGAATGTATGGTGACTTTTTACGAAAGGAATAAATAAATATCTATATATTAATAAAACATTTGTTCAAATGAGCTTCTGATGATTTTTAATTTGTCATGTTGCATTGAGCTTCAACAGAGGCTCCACAGCTAACTGAGCGGAAAAAGCGAGATCCATCGTATTACATGATGTCACATATTATTTGATTAAAATCTATACATTAGGAGTAAACCAAATAAATATGGCATATGCAATTTTGAGACGTTAATATTATTCAGTTTTTGCACCCACATACCAACAAGACATGCTCAACTGGCTCGACCACAAATAAAATCTCATTGTTTTGAGACCAACTACTGACCATCGTTTCAGGAACCTGAAGAGCACACACTTCCAATCTGTACTTGTGCATCAGGACGTCATGTCTGTATGAATATGTGTCCGTGTTTCTGTGTCTGTGCTTGCCTGCTCGCCTTTTTTCTTCTTATCTTCTAATATGTGATCTATATGCGATGTATAAGACATGTCAGTTTTTTATAAGCATGCATCTTCTATAAACAACTGTGAATGATTTGATATTGAAATGTGCTCTTCAAGAGTTCATTGTTTTCCATACACATCTACTAATTGGAGCTCCTAACCAAACTGCTATGGGCAGACTTTTCATTTTGCACTATATTTTTAACCCATTTCATTTCTTGAAGTGCGTTATTGACTCATCTACAAGCATAATACTGTGACGTCATCCATAAGCAGTCCAACAACAACAACAAAAAAAAGCGCCATGTCACAGAGCAAGTAACCTACTGTACGGCCATGGAATGCAACACTAACAGTCATGTGAATGCGGTGGTGGAAATGTAGCCATGCATAGCCTCGGTCTGAGCTGAGCTCTCAGGTACAAACCCCTGGACTCTCTTTACTTTCCAGTTTGGGTCCTGAATTGTCCCGGTTCTGAGTGTTGCAGGACCTCCGTAAGTCACCTGCCTCCATCGCTGCTCAGCCAAATCAATCATGCCCTTTCTTTTCATTTTGGTTTTGTTTTTCGACTCTCATTCGCTGTGCAGCTTAAACGGGCACTAGGGCTTCACAACTGTTTCGTCTAATGCCGCCACCTGCCTCTCTGGTTGGTCCTTGGCTTTTTTTTTTGTGCGTGAGCTGTAGTTCGCACCAGCCAGAGAGGTCACAGGTTGCCAGGGAATGGTGTTGGCGCTGGAGGTAACCCCGAATCTAACTCTTGCATGCATCTATCAATGCTGACAGAAGTAACTATGTCTTGTTCCATTTGCATGCCTGCTCCAAACCTGTTCATAAGTATATGTCAAATGAATCACCAGTATGCCTTTCAGCAGTACCTTTCTTCTGTATCCCAAATCAAAGTGCAGTAGAGTTTATGTGTCGTAGAGTTCAGTGGGTCACTAGCGCGGTGCCGTGTTGTGGGAGTACTGACCGTGTTTGTTCTCCACCCCCTCTCCATCTAGTGACCGTTCCCTGGAGGTCTACTTCAGGCCAAACATCATGGACGACCGATCCGCTCCTCTCTACTACTAGAGGGCCCATGCAGTGGCCTGTGCACTATGTCGCCCTCTTCTGTTCTGTCTGTGTCATTGCAACGGCATGCGGAGGCAGAGCACTTGCATTCCCAGCAGGGCACGGAGGATAGAGCTGGTTGTGTTCTTAAAAGGATTAGAATAAAAGATCTTATCTCTGTAGCTACATAATTAACGGTATTTGTATCCACCGATTCACGTATTTGTCAAACGCCAACCGCTTTTCTAAATTGGTTTTCTTTTTTAACAAATCAGGCACTACCTGAAATGATGACAGTGTGCTTTTTTGTTTTTGTTTTTATTGAGGGAAAGTGTAACCCTGATTGTTTAAACATGAGATCTTTTATTTGGAAAAAAAAACAGTGAGTAATTTGGTAGATATTATTTCTATAAATGCAGTTCTATAGGGAAGCCTTTCTTTTTCTTTTGTTTATCTATGTTTTTGTGGCACATGCCTCTATCACTCATTTCAGAAAGCTGATGAAACCTCTTCGCAGGGATCTTGATGCTGTGGTCGCTTCGTATTAAACAGACCACTGTGCTTTGCTAAAGTTCTAGTGATGCCTCTGTGAATTCTCTGTCTTTGCAGAGATCTGTACAGTTAATATTAGATGCAATATATAGTGCAATTTTCATGCAAGCGGCACAGACACAGGAACTGTGCCTTTTTCCTGCTGTTTTGTGCTTAATGCAGTTCTGATTGTCTGTAACTCCACTGGTGTAAGTAAAGGGAATTGCTTTATGTGATATTTTGTTTCATTTGATTTTTGTACTTTTATTTGCTTCTACTGTACTTTTTTTTTTTTCTAGAAATTTCAATGACTGTTATAGATATATAAGGGGGTTTATTTGTCTTCACCTGCTGCTTTTGCTTTTCCACATACTGAGCAATACTGCTTATTAAATATCAAAAATAGACTCGCTGAATAAGAGTGCAAATATTACATTGCAGGTTCTGTACATATATTTTTTGGTTTGTTTCTGCTTGAGGGACTGAAAAGTACTTAAGCAGTATATATAACCACTGATTTTTTGGAAGTGTTACCGGAAAATACAATATCAGCTAGTTTAGCTAGTGCTATGAATTGCATGTTTTATATATTAGGGCATCTACTGTGGATCATGTGAGGAAGGTGGGACCGTTGTGTGATTCTTTGATGGAATGGACGATTTTGTGTCTGATCAGCTTTAAAACCAATTTTATAATGTTTTATTTTTGTTTTGGCTTTTCTGTTTATTCTTATTTATGGAGAACTGCAAATGTATGTGAACAGCCTTGTGTTTTCTGAAATAAAAAAAGCAAATGTAAACTTCCACGCTTTCAGGTTATACAGGTTTAAATGGTTGAGATCTACCAGCAGGCGCACAATGTCATAAGACGTTGATATTTGGTTACATTTTGGTTACGACATGAGGTGGCCAAAACTCAACGCAAATTCAATGTCTAATGTTAAATTGACGTCCCATCACCTGACGTTGATCTTTTGTTGTTTTTAGGTTGTGTAACCAAAATCCAAAGTTAAGTCAACGTCAAATACTGGCATCAATGCCATTTTCATTTTCAACAAAAATGCAACGTCTGTTCGACGTCCTGTCTAACGTCAATCTGACGTAATATGGACTTCCAGTGCCTGGAGGCACATCTGCCGCTTTCTCTGGAAGCGTTTTTTGCAGTTGAGGCGGTGCTGGAGTCGCGGTCTTGGGGCGGGTGTTACTATAGTTACAAATAACATCTCAAATAATCTCTTCCAATGAAAATGAAAATGAACTAGACACTCACGACTGCCGTGTTTCATGTAAAAGGGCCTTAAATTATTTCATTTTCTTCCATTTCACCTCAAGCTGTTCTTTGGATCATCTCAAAACATGCTGGAGGACATCACCAACAGATTTTTCACCAACTATGATACATCTTGAATAACTGTCACAGACACAAGGACAAACTATAGTTTGGTTTATTTTTAGAGTAGTACAGTAGGCATGAGTCGTGAGGACAAACGGTTCGACGTCTATGAGGCAGACTTCTACAACAGACTTCTCCCCTCAACTCTACATTCAACATTCAGTTCACTTTCATTTGACCTTTCTTTGGCAACCACAACCAGTCGAATGAAGCACTGATGTTCTGAATGAGAAAAAATACCTACTGCCACCAGGTTTAGCACAGTATAAAACTCTTGAAAGGCATACAGCGAGAAAGCGAGGGTACAAGTGCAGTGATTGTGACTTACAGCATTGGCACAAATGTGTATGGGCTCCAGTGATTCAAGGCAGAGCATGACAGGTACAGCTGTACGTTACATTTAAACAGATCGTCGTGTAAAACAGGTCATCGTTTTTCTCAGTGTTACACCATCATGTAGGGACAAAAGACAAAATATATTGAGAGAAACTTGTAGAAACACATTAGGCCCACATGCCGTCTGGACCATCTGAATTGTTTTTGTAGTATATTTTTGAACATCTATTTGTTATTGGATTTAACAAAAATAACACTTCTGAGACAAGGCATCATCACAGACAGAGGATCAGATCTGCAGGAGCTGCCGTTATTGTTCGTAACACCTTTTGTTCACAGACGAGATGGTCACTCGTCTCTCTTCAACTTGGTTATGCGACATTGATAACCCGCTGGTTTATCCTGAAATCAGTTCCTGTAGCTCTCATAGTCAATGCAAAAGTTACTTATGCCCGAGACTGATTGCTGATGGACTTGCTAAAATTTTGATCCTAACAAGCACAAATAAACGTATGACCATCAGTACCTCCAGGGTCATTCCTCTTATACTTCCTCTTATTTTCATGCCCCTATCATATACCGCATGATATATTAAATTCAAGTTTTGGAACACAAACAATTGAATGTCTGAGCTACAGCTCCAGGTATGGCAAAGCACCGTAGATGTATCATAAATGTAGCTTATTTAATTTATCCAAAGTCATACAGTAGCTTTATGTGATGAACAGACTGAAATTTTAATTTGGTATTATAGTTGCTTGATAATTCTAAACATAACAGTGAAATCTTGCACTCGTGTAAACATTCAAAAGTTGCTGTCAAGAAGCGTTATGACTGTGTTATGCCGATGTTTCTTTTTAAATGTCGACTTAATTTCTGCTATTTCTCACATAAAGTTACTGACTTCAGAGCACAGGAATGTAGCACATGAGTTTTTTTAAAGTGTTTAAGTGCCTTATATTACTGAAAGTTTGAA
The DNA here is from genome assembly GCA_032357475.1 of Enteromius thamalakanensis. NCBI lineage: Eukaryota > Metazoa > Chordata > Actinopteri > Cypriniformes > Cyprinidae > Enteromius > Enteromius thamalakanensis. Next base: position 4,591,346 of record JAUCMT010000068.1, read on the forward strand.
TTGCTGCATAACAGGAATGACCCATATGTGAGCTATCATATATATGCATGCTACCATAATAGTTGAAGAAAAAAATAGCTGGTTTATTATCTGTTCTCCTGCAATACTCTCATTGCTTCTCCGCACAAACAAGTGTAGTAATATATTACTGTCATGTATAAATATTTTTGATATTTTGATCTAGGGATTTAAAGATCTAAGCAGAGAAGAAGTGTTAATGAGTTAGTGATTACACTGCACTTTTAATAAGATATAAATAAGATCTTGATTTTGATGAAGTACTTGATTATGGGGTAAGAGATGTACAGTATAAATATATCTTATAGTCATTAATGAAAAGTGCAGGTAGTTGTTGTACGAAAGTTCTTCAGCATTAAAAATAAAGCTGCTTGAGATTGTATGAAGACGTTTAAGTGTGATGGTTTATATTGTTAATATATCTACTTTTGTACCATACCCTTAACACCCCTGAGCTAACGTTTAGTTAAAAGTGGTAACATATAGAAAACATCACTTTTGAGCAGCTTGTAATGAGGGGCTCCATGTGTATAATCTTTTGCACCCTCAATAATAAACGTGGGTCTTTCTTTTATGAGGGCAGAACATCTTGTTACTCTATTTTTATGCAACTCATTGGGTCGACCTGAAAATGTAAAGCACTCACAGATCTTTCAGACTCTACTGACAATATGGGGCATGACAAGCAAATGAGGAGAGCAGCCTTTGTCTATATCGTTTCCTACAAGTTATGTGTAAAAAAAAATGATGATTTCAGCATGATACTGAATTGTGCAAATAAGTTATAATCTTCATATCTCATGTTCTGATACATAGATAATAAATATGTTGTTATACAGAGCTCTTCTTCTGTTTTTACAACTGTTGTCCTCCAAAAACTGTCACTCATCCACCATCTGTCTAGGAACACAAAGGAAGGGCTGGCTAATCCACTACAATATGAGGCACTGTGTCCAAACAGCATATCAGGTTGACAGGACCCCTTTGTCTACATTGAAAAGAACAAAAATATAGAGTAAAACAGGAGAGCCCACAGTCCGATGAGACCAATTCAAACCATACGGGTATTAAACACCTCTTTAATTAAATGGGTTAATGACCCCTTCACTCCTGGGACCCATTCTCACTGTTACCTGTGTGACAAAAAGAGAGAGCTAGTTAACTTTCAATGTCAGCCCTACATACAGCAACAAACTCAAATGTAATTATATTAAATCTAGCACCTAATGTTCCTAAACCGTATCAACCATGTCTCTATAGCTCACACTGCGAGTCTTAGTGCTCAATTTCGATTTGTACTCCAATTGAGAGATTTATTTATAGTGTGATCTGCTACAAAAGCCAGTGAAATGTATGTGCAGCCAGTATGAAAAATAAAGACAAGGACATGACAAAAGAGAGCAGAGATTTAAAAATGTTATGATATGAGCCATCATTTTCTTATGTAGAGTTGTAATACTTTTCTGACACATCCAACTTCCACCTTTTGCAACGGTCTTGATAACTTTGTAAAGTAAAATGTAAAATCTTTGAAATGTCTCCCATCAGCGTGGAATTATGGCAAATGTTAATCTAGTGACATAAAATCGCACAAATGCCTGCAATGTGAAAGTAGCCTGTTGTTAACAGAACTGACCTCCAATGGAGTCTGTGTCAGAGTCAGACACATGCGTAATGGAAAATCGAGAGACACTAAATCGGGAAAGCGGTGGTGCTGGTTTTTCGTCGGGAGAGTTGGGCGGTGTAGTGATCTCTTCAGAGCCAGGTTCAGATGTTGAAGGGCTTTGAATCAATGGAAAATCATCTTGCCACTGAAATGCCATATCTGTTTAGGGGGAGAGGCTTGTGAAATGTCACTAAATGAAAAGTAATTGCCAGGAATTGTTGTTAAACACTCACTTTCTTCTGAGCCATCCATTCCTGGTGAATCCTCAGGGGTAGTGACCCTATCCTGGGGTCGTGGCATCTCCACCTCTGAAGCCTGGCCATTGGTTTCTTCCTCCACAGTAAAACTGTAGTCCCCAAGCTCACCTGTGGGGCTCTCCTGGATTGATAGCAAGAAGTTGTGAGTCATATTAGCACTGCACAAATCAATGTATTTTTTTAAAATAAAAACAACATGCTACTTAAAGCACTACCTCAGTACTACAAGAGGTAATTGTACAAACCTGATCAAACAGAAACACTGTGACATCATCAAAGAATGAAACAGCTTTTTTCTTGCTCTCCAGCTCATCGCAGAAGGACTGCGTAAGTATAGTGGGCATCTTAAGGAGGCTGCGTAGATGCCGTGCACTACTGCGATCGCTCACAACTACAGGCACCATAGGGAACTCTTCATCGCTCTCATCACTCTGCTCCTGTATGTTGTAGCTACGAAGTTCTTCATCAGACTCATCACTATCCTCTGAATCCTCCTCATCGACTTCCTCTCCATTGCCCAGTGGAGCTGGAACATCTAGATCTTCTGGCAAAGCTGGAAGAATGTTCTCCAAGGATTCATCACGCTTTGGTTTTGAAAGTGCTGAACCCGTGCCACCTTCCTCCACTGAATCTTCCATTTCCTTGTTGTTTCCTTCTCTTGGAAGCTCCGGATTGTCCATTTTATTACAGGCCTCTTGCTCCTCTGCTTGGATTATCTCCCCATTGAAGTCTACTATGGTAGAGTCTGAGCCTAGTGACTCTGCGGAGGAAAAATCTCTGGTGTCTCCATTAGCCTGTTCCTCCACACCTGAGGCCTCTTGTGTTGAAGAAGAGCCTTCAGACACTGTAGAAGAGTAGCAGTCGGAGTTTGGTTCCTCTCCAGAGTGATCAGATTCCAGCCCAATGCCATCATCTGGAGTTGACTCCTTGGTCAAGCAACCCCCCATCTCTGGAGGAAAGGGCGAAAGCATAGATATCATTGGAACTGATGCAGATGATGGACAGAGATTTGGGCTTGTTTTTTTAAGACACAATTGTTTACCATTAAGGGCAGCACTGTTGTCCTTTGGCACAGATATGCCATTTCCCTTCTCACTCTCCCGGTTACGTCCTTCTCTGCCAAATGTCTTTTCTGAGGTTTCCTTTTCTGCTTTGAGATCAAAGGCATCATCCTCATCTTGGCGATTAAAGAACATGTGGACCCCTTCACTGGGGCTCTTGTCATTCATGTCATAGTCAGAAAAATAAGCAGAGTCTCTGTACTGATTCCTCTCACCAAGGCTAATCAGCGGTAGATGGCTGCTGGATGGATGCAGGATGATTACATCTTCATCTAGATCCATCTGGAGCAACATGTCACACTCGTCAGATTCAACACTAATGCTAAGGGTTGGATTCCCATCAAGATCTTTCAGGATAAATTCTGGAGATTCATTATTCTCCGTGTCATAGCCACTGTCTAAGGATTTCGGCTGAATGGACGTGTTGTAGCTATCAGGGCTAAAGGCCTCACATGGACTGCTGCTAGAGCCAAGATTAATTGTGTCTTCACAGTGTCTGGACCCAGTCTCTCTGTGCCGTGTTCTATGAGCAAGGTCAATATTGCCCACCTCTGCATAGCCCAAGCTATAATCTGTTAATACTCCAGAGGGGATGTCCATGCAGTCATCACTGCAGTCATTAATTTCCAATAGACTGATACTGGAGTTGTCATGCACCATTCTGCTTTCTGTCAAATGGCTACTCTCTGAGATGGTCTTAGATAGATCTGTAGAGCATGACACCGTTTTTACACAAACTCCAGCTGAACCATCTGTCCCAAGTTTCAGTTTCTGTGCAGGGGATATTCTTGTCTCAAGCAACACATTTTCTTTATTCACTACCAGCTCTGATGGAAGAGTTGATGGATTCATTCTGCTGCAACCTCCTACATGGAAGTCTGATGTATTGTTTTTGATATGTTTATGAACCATGTTCTTCTCCCTTGAATGAAGAGGCTGACTTTCTGTGATACAATGACATTTGGAAGATGATTGAACATCCTGAGTACTTTCAGGGCTAAGATGTAGGTATTCACCACCCTCTAAGTCAGCGTGAGGTCTACTAGCAGTGGACATACTATCCGTGGCTTCCATGTATGAGTGGACTTTGAGAGAATCCATTGCATTATATGTGCAATTGTTGCTTGTCTCCAGTGCTCTTGATTTTAAATTCCCGACTTGAGAAGAGGGTGTCATGTGACGTAAATCAAGGTATGCATCTCGAAAACCCACAGTTTGTGTACCATTTAAACTGTTGTTGTTTGCTGAGTGATTGGAGTTCCAATTAGTTAACATGTTCTGAGAAAACAGATCATCATCATCATCTTCTGAATCAGCACTCCCCCTGCCCAAAAGAAGGCCATCACCGGCATCAATATCAATGCTCATGTAGTGGGGTCTGGGCACACTCTTTTGTAAGGGGCCCATCAAGTCATAATAGGCCTTATTGGCCATACTTCTTTCTACAGTTCTCTGGTTGGACTCAAGGTATGGGTCACAATGTGCCAAGCTGGGACTACTAAGAGAGACTGAAACTTCAAGGGGGCTTTGCTTTACCACCTCCAGTCTATGGCAGAGGCTTCCGGACCCTCTTCTCTGTTGATAAGAGTCTGAACCATGTCCTCTTATCAAATGAACATCTGACCCTGCTTGAGGTGACTGTTCGCATTGTAAATTATGCCTATTATTGGAAGAAAAATAAACTTCTGACTGGTCTATCTCTACCGAGCTTGGAACTCTACTTTGGAGTGGCTCCATGGTTAGGCTACTATCTGAATCATAATCATTACTGTTGGGTTTCTTAGCTGCTGACCAGTAGGTGTTTGTCTGAGACCCAATGGGGCTCCTCCTGCCTGTAGAGGGCAAGCTACTGTTGCTGGCTTCAAGTCTTGGGCTGTAATCAAGACTGGTGTCTTTTAAGTTGATGATGCACTCCACTGGCTCCTCAATGCGGATGTAGTACTCACTACTTACTGAGGGGCTGTGTGCACTTAGCACTGGAACCACACCTGGATGGTCTGACTCATAGTAGGATGGAGAAACCCCAAGAGGGAGGCTATCACCCTTGCAGCTACCCGTGGAATTGCTAAGAGGGTAATACACATCCTGGTAATGTGGATTATTCTTTCCCAGTGGTCCACTAGCTGAAGAGGAGCAGTAGGGCTGCTCAGCTCGTGCCTGCTCCCATTTATACTCAAAGTTGAGTCCCTGGCTTGTCTCAGTTACTGTCAATATGTCATCCCCATTCTCAGACTGGAAGCTGTCTGCCAAAGAGAAGTGTTCAAGTAGAGGAAATGAAGAATTAGTAGAAGAGGCTTCTTCAGGTGCAGGTGTCCTGTGAGAGCTGCTGGAGCCCAGACTGGGCCTGAGAGAGTTCCAGCGCTTCTCAAAGTCTTCCTCAGCCTCAGTCGCACCCTTAGCACACAGGTAGCTTAGCAGTAGATGGACTTCCTCCACAACAGGCCTCTGCTCAGGTTGCAGCCAACAGAACTGCATTACTTCATACCTGCGCATACAAACAACAGAAAAGCTAATATTTTAGACCAGTGCTTCCCAAACCTGTCCTGGAGGACCTCCCCCAGCCCTGCACCTTTTGAATGTCTCCCTCACCTAACACACTTGATTTCACTCATCAGCTCATTAGAAAAGACTGCAAGAACTTAATTGTGTTTTGATTTGGGAGACATACAAAATGTGCAGAGCTTGGGGTCCTCCAGGACAGCACTTTTTTTTAGACTAGAAACTAATATTTATGAAGAACAATATTGGTTGATCTGTAAAGTATTATAATAGAATAGGGACAAAAACTATGTTTTAGTATAATGTATAAGCGGGGTTTCCAACCCTGCTCCTGGAGAGCTACATAGAGGCTTACATGACAATTACAGGCAAGTGTATTGGGACAGAGTTGGAAATGACATCTGCAGGACAGTACAGTAGCTCTACAGGGGCAAGCCCAGTTGTGAAAAAAAACTGCATATGCTGGTTAGGCATGTTTTGAAGCATGGCTGTTGGTTTGAGCTGGTTTAAGCATTTCTCTAAAATTTCCAAACTCATTATGTTTGACAGTACGGTTTTATCATTATAGACACTGATGGTGACAAACAACATGCCATTGTTAAAATTATGTATAAATACTTCACATTCATAGCTCACAATTATAATTTTTGAACTAGTTCAAAGTTCAGTTCATTTTATTTTTAGGTGCGATATATGAAATCTAAATTAAAATGTATTTTGTTTTAACATACATCTTTAACCTACCTTATTACATTAAAGACATTAGATTCGACTGTCCTTGGCTTTACACTACGTTACCCAAGATGCACTACACACAAGCGCTGAGCGAGAGTCAGCCTGTGCATTTTATTTTTTGAGCAGGAGGAGCCCTTCGCTAGTGCTTGAGTGACAACGCAACATGCTATTTAAATGTGTGAACCGACCTTGATACTCGACTCTTTAGGTGAAAACAAATCCCGATGTTTAATTGCATTCTAACAGTGAACGACGTCTACGCCGTTCATCACACATAAAATTCAAGTTTAAGTTCTTGATTTACTAATAAGTTGCGTTCAGTTCAAAGTTCACTGAAATATGAACGTGTTCAATGAACGTGTTCTTTTGAACTCGTTCATCCACAACACTGGTGGTTATATAGGCTAATTATGCAGTCTTTTTACCATATTATTTATTCTTTCAAGCAAACATTTATTTCTATAAATAAATTTACATTAAACATTAGGAATACTCAGTACAAAGTGATTCAGTCAAGAGCAGTGGTATTACTTTTGTTGCTTGATTGACATCAGTGACTTGGACAATAGGAACTGAATTAGGTTGCTATCACTTTAAAACCGAATACACACGGATGCAATTAATGCAATGTACTGATACTTGTTCCCTATTATTTACATTCACTTAATACGTAATCGACTCACAATCGACTGACAATTTGAAAACATTTTGTGTGTAATTCTCCATTCAAAAGTAACTTACTCGCGCTGTGTGAGATGCGCTCTCTGTGCATGCTATGCTTCAGTGTCTGCGTTTAGAATCCGGACTGAACTGAGTTCCCTCTGCATCGTCAAATTTATCCATATGCCTGCTTTTCTCTTAATCCCACATTGTTTTATGGTTTATGAGATGTGCAGCAAGTGTATATTAGCTTATGTCCCGCAGGATAGATCAATGGGCTATGATACAGTTCATTGTAGACCTTCAAACCACACAGCAGATTCGTTCTGAAGGAATCTCTTCCCAAATCATCCCTAACATTTTCATCATAGGTTTTGTAATTAAAAATTACGTTGTTGTCTCGTTTTCATCTGTGAAAAAAAAAATTAAGCTGGTCCTTAGCTGGTCATGCTTCAAAACATACCTAACCTGTTTTTTTTTCAACAAGGCATTTCGAGACCCCAGCTCTACTATAATTGCTCTATTACTTTATTGAGTACTTCAAAATGGATGCTAGTGTGTATGATACCCAGAAACCCATTTGTGATGATTTGAAATATGGACAGTTTACCATGATAGTAGGGTAATTGATTGTTTGGTATCCTGTGGGGAATGGAGTAGTGTGCATCATACACTTCACTGCTCTTGTTTAAATGGACAATGATTGGAGTGTGTGGGGGTAAAATTAATGACTGTGCTTCCACAACTGGATAAATGCATGATTGATGGCCTTAGAAAGGGGTAATTAATGATTGACCACACTGGATTTGAGGAGTATTGATTTGTTGGTCCTGCCAGAGGAAATGGCAATGACTGGTGGAGGCACGGAAGATATTGATTGCTTTACATGTATTTAAAAGAAAAGTGATTGGTGGGTGTGTCTCTGGAGGGGAACACTGATTGGTTTGGATGTAGGGGTTGTGACTGACAGGTGTAAAGGGATGGGTGGCTTATAATGATGATTTGGACTTGTGAGAGGACTCACCAGCGTTCACACAGAGGCACTTTCAGCAGGGGCTTTGGCAGTTTGAGCTGCTGTTCTTTTACAGCATATGTTAAAACCTGCCTGTCAGAATAGTGCCTGTAAGGCTGGTTACCCAGTTCAAACAACTCCCATATCGTCACACCTAGTGACCTGCAGAGTAAAAAAAAAAAAAAGAATTAGAACATAGAAACTAGAACATAGAAAACTGGATTTTCACAGGGCAGTGGTTCTCAAACTTTTTTTGCTGATTATGCCTTTTTCTTTCCAACGTTTGTGGGAATTTGCAGAGAATTAAGGAATACACGTCAGGATATTGTACGTTGCTAATTTTGATGAACTTTTTTAAAGGTGCTGAGCTTGTGTTTTGTGCTGAAGCTTTATCCTTGAAAGCATCTCCTTTTACATTCTGCATGCTAATCCGACATTCACCAGCTGCAAAATCTGCAGTTAGTCTTTGCAGTTAGAGTTAATCTTTGCACTTAGGTGACGTTTCAGCACATGTATTTCATGGCATAATTTATACATAGGTCTATCCTCCTGTAAAAGTTATGCAAAAAAATCTTAATACAATAAAGATTCAAATTTAATACAGTACAAAGATTCAGAACCTCTGCCACAGTGTTTTTCTCACCAGACGTTGCTGGTCTTGGTTTGGTCCACTATTAAGAGATTGCCATGGACTTCATCAATAAGTTCTGGGGCAATCCAGCGTAGAGGAACCCATATTTGATCTGCTGTCACATAATAGTCGTCCTAACAAAGGGAAAGGATGCGCTGATATTCAGTAAGAAAAAATACTGAGACAACATCAAAATAATAACATAAACAATCATAAAAGCCTTCTAAGACTCACCTTGTATTTGCTGTGGCTGAGACCATAGTCCCCAATTTTCAACGCCAGCTCTGAGGTCAACAGGCAGTTCCTTAGGGCCAGGTCACTGAAAACAGGATCGAGTGGAGCAATGTTTGCATCATTTATAGTTCCTGTCATTGGCAAACTTTCATGACAAAGGAGGTCTGCATGGTCATCTCACATTTTCTTCATGGGTGGCTTACAAATAATTGAAGATGTGTGTAGAGCAAGGGGTTTTCCCCCAGCAACAAAATCACTGATGCTGGAGTCTGTGACATGTACTCAGGCAGCACCAGGATATTGTTGCCAGGAGACACCAAAGCTGGACGTCCAGAGAACGGCGGCGTGAAAAATAACCAAGAGAATCAATATGCGGGGAAAAGGCCAAAGGTTAGTGGATCCTCACCTGTGAATGTAATTGTGTTTGTGAAGGTACAGAAGACCAGAAGCAATCTCGCATGCCATCCGCTGAAGGATCATAGGGTCAGGGGTCATTGAGTCTGCTGCCCGACAGCTACGAAGGTATCCTTTAACATCACCCTGTATAAAGTAAACGGCATTCTGAAGAACAGCACAAAAATACTAATTTGTGTTATTAGTGAGCAACTGTAATTCATGTAGCTGTGCAGATGCACAATTTCTAATATGACCAGCAGAGGGAGTATTAAGCTGTTTAATTAACCCTATGCTGAGCTACTGTACATCCCACTTGGATGCTCAAACAAACCTTATTTTACCTAGTGCTAAATTTTCTAACATCTTTGTTGACTCTGGAAAAACATGACTAACCAATCAGATTTGAAGAACCAGTTTATAGTTTTTGGTAAGCTTAGGCTTCAGTGCCTGGTGCTTGTACACCACTGTCATTTTATCTTTCTTTTCTTCTAATTTTAGGGATTACTCGCGGGTAAGTTTAGGTGTCAAATTATGTTGAACATTGCAACACATCTAACTCAGCAAAATCAGGATGTGCCTCAGACCAGCGTTTCAGAAATAAACAGGAAACAGCCTGTTTTTCAGATGTGCTCATAAATTGCTACAAATCTCTGAAATCTCAAAACGATCTAAAAAAAAAAACTAATTTGATGACCTGTTTTTAGTGTTAAAGCAACATCCTCCATCAGTCATGGTACTGTATCAATAGTTATCATTACTTATAGTTCATATCGACCAATTAAAAGATTACATTGTAGGAAAAGTATTAATATTACTTGGAGAAAATGTAGATGTTCTTACAGATGTTGCATGTCATTTGTGTATGTGGGTGACGGCCTAAAACTACCCAAAGTCACAGATTCTTCATAGACTTACACGAGAAAAGAACAAAAGTCTGATTATACTCTATGCCGAGAGTTGCTAATCTCAGATTGGTCAGCATTTTGAAGGCGTGGCTTAAAGAAGGGTCAACTGAACACAGCCACTTGGTCTCAAAATCTCATGCGGGTCGTAGTTTCATGTTCTCAAAACTATACTTGTTAAATAAGAGGGGGTGCTACTTCAGTACATTGTGTAACGATGGCTATATTGTAAAATGCCACTGCTGACTGCTAGTATAGACTCCAAAGGGTCATTAGACCAACTCAGAATATGCCCCGAAGACGTTGAGTGAAGCTGCTGATACTCGATGGCTTACCAGGGGGCAGTGCTCCATAACCAGCAGGTAGGGTGTGACTTCTGAACACTGGGATAGACACTGCAGGAGGGCTGGATGCTGGAGCACCCTGCGGGATCCACACACTCAGACTTCAAAACAATGCTCATATGAGAAGCCGTTTAGTGACACATTTCAAATGATTGCTATCGTTAATGTATGTACCTCCAAATTAGGCGTTCTAGCAAAAAGGCATATATTTTAGCATGCAGCATATAAAAAATACAAAAAAAGAGATAAAAGGAAAGGTGTGTACCGGTAAGGCTGGACCTCTTCCAGGAACTGCATCTGCTCCTGTACACTGGCACTTGCCTTTAGCTCCTTAACCACCACCTGTGTGGTACTGAGTCCAGCATTCACCTCCCCCAGCAAAACCTGAAAGCCAGCCCAAACCGCACATTAACATGGCTCACACCTGCCACCTGTGAAACTGGCAGCACCGATTTAAAGAGAGCGAACACTTGGTGTGCAATTTTTCTGTTAAGTGTTTGTTTGGCGGTAGCTCATAATAAGATTACAACAACATTTTAAGTACAGTGTACTGTGTGCGATATCAACCCCATCAAAAACACAGCCATTTTCTTATAGCCACATTACGGTATTGTTTGTGTTATAAAAGGCCTCACCTTGCCGAACCAGCCCTGTCCCATTTCTTTGATGTAGAGAAGGCTGTGGCGTCCGAGATCTGTAGACTTCAGCAGCTGAACTGAGAGAAACAGAGAGAAAACATACATTCAGAGCTGGCGTACAACTAGATGAACTGATCGCACAAGTGGGCACAACCACCTCAAACTTACCTCATCTAAGATTTAAAGAAATCTGACACAAACTTAAGACAATCTCTGGTCCCACCTCGAACCATTATAACTCAGCAGATAAGCTCGGCTGTTGAAGATACAAACGAAGAGCAGCTTTCTTTGTCTGGCAAGAAACCGTAGGATGAAGGTTCAACGACACAGTGGAATGAAGAAGCCGTTCTTCTCCGGTTCTCCATGTCTTCATTCACACGCCAGGGGTTTAACCCTCCAAGCCCTTGGACAGCTGAGAAAGCAACCCTGTCTGTCTTCCTTCCCAGAGATGGAGCGCATCTCCTGAGATACTGCGTCCCACAACATTCCCATAATGCACCCGACTGGAACTCACAGCTGGAGCCAACTCAACTCGAAGCTGCGGTAAACCTGGCCGGCTCCTGCTGAGAAGTGCCAAGTGTCCCACCAAGGATCTGGACGCATGTCCGCAGCACAGCTCGGCACATGCCAAATGCGTCTGCTCACGCAAGCAATACCATGAGCACATAATAACCCTCGCTCCTCTGCCCCTTCCCACTGTCTGTCTCAGCAAGACTATGGTGGCAATTGTAAACAAATAAAGCACTGTGAGCAGCAGAAAGACCTCTGTCATTAACACGAGCCCCCCACACACCTCCTCCTGCGCTACCAGCAGGTCTCACAGTGTGCGTGTGTGCGCCTCACAGACCCATCCCTGTATTAATGCACTAAACTGTTCTCCTCCTCTGCAGCGTTCCAGAAGCTTCTCATTCCAGCCCCTCACACTCCCCGCCACAGTTACATTGTGGCTTTTGTCCGCAGAGCAGCAGTGCCTGGTACCCCAGTACCAGCCCAGACACAAGGCCCATTCTCTGCCTCTCAGAGCCAGGATTGTCACAGCATTGACAGCCCCCCCTCCACTGTCACACAACTATCTCTCTTTTCTTCAGCGGACTTGAACTGGCCTTTTATATGATTTCTGTGGAATCTGTGAGTTGTGCATTCCCGTCCCACTCCTGGCATTCCCAGAGCAGCCGTGGGCCATGTTAAAAATGCATTAAAACGGAGCACAATTGCACGAGAAAGACAAAACTGGTCTAAAAGTTAAGATGGATTGTATTATGGGAACTTCCAATACGGAAGAGAAAATATACACACTGTACATCAAACTTTGTTATTTATGTGTGATGGTGTTGATTCTGGTATAGGACTAGCATTAAACAGAGTTGCTAAATGATGTTATTTAGAAACATGTCAGATTTTACTACATCACTTATATGTATTTAGAAGGATTGTTTGTATTATTTACATTTAAGAAGGGAGATTAAAAACATGAGTGGTATTTTTTAAAGTGTGTTGTTTGGCACAATGCTAAGCTATTTTAACAGCGTCAAATTTGTCCAATAAGATTTTAGTGATGCAACTATATGATACTGTTTTGGGACGTTTGTTTTTAGGTCAATGTATAATGCAAAGCTGTTTATTGAACAGATGACTTTTATAATCATCTTTTGTCCATCAAGTTCTAGATATCGTAATTAAGTATTTAATTTGCTAAATCACAACAAATTGGCATTACCACATGGTAATGAAATATTTAAACAATGTTTGATTAACTTCTTACAAATTAAAGCATGTGTGAAAAAATTAACCCCTGTTTTAAAAAGGTTCTGAATATTAAATCAAAGAATTAAGTTCTTGGCGATCAGAAAACAGTAGTGATCAAACAGTCACATTTTTTTCTGAATCAAAAAACCATTTCACACAGATGTACATCACCACAATGAGGCACAGAATTTCATATTAGGATGAATACATTTTATAGTTATATGAAGTGACATTATCATCATCATAAACTTTATTTTACCAGGAAAAGAAGCACATTGAGATTAAAAATCTCTTTTTCAAGCGTGTCCTGGCTAAGATTGACACATAGCATCCATATTTGCATACACGCATACAAGAATATCAACCAGTCAAAACATCAACAGTACACCCCAATGTTTCCATCTCCAAATTATTTAAAAAAAACCTTAAAAAAAACTAATGAAACCAGCTCCTTAAACTGTAATTTAGTTATTCCAAGCAAATGGAGCAGCAAATTCAAATGCCTTTTTCCCTAGTTCACTAAGTACCACTGGAACAGGACAAAAAGCCTGTGAGAAATTTGCATTAAACACTCTGTAAGCTTTGAATAAAAATCTCCTCGACATGAATTTTAGGACCAAAGATGTGCTCCTCCCTTTCTCTGATTCTCCGAGCTCGACCTTTTCAGGCTGAAACTTATGTTGCAGTCAATGAAAACCTGTAAATGAAGTCCGGGAGGTGAAAAAACACTGGGGACATTGGTATGTGGGGTTTTTGTTCCATTGCATTCAGTCAAGTGTTAATTTCCGGCTCTGTGCATTAATACAACACGCAGAAGGATGAAGAGGTGGAGGACGGAAAGGGAGCGGTTCAACCATGACCGAGCCCTTCTCGGTATCACGAGGGACTCAGTGCTACCCTCTCGCTCTGCAACACCTGGACCAATCGCATGGCCGTAACCATGGGCGACGAATAGTTCCGAGGCTATTGGCTGGCTCCTAAAACTCTATCGACCAATCCGTGCCTGCGTTTCAAGCTAGCATCCCGCTGTCTCCCCCACCCTCCCCTGATGCTCTACGCAGACACAGTGTGTGAGTCACAGGGAGAAAACCTGACTTCAGCTTCTCCCACAGTAAGCCACCAAGTGATTGGATTTGACTTGATGTATCAAGAGAATGAAATGAGAAAAATGTGAGGATTTCCAGTCAGGATCGTATCATAGTACTGAGACTGCTATAATTAGTGTTACTAATGACCTGCTTCTATTATCTGATAGCCGTTGTATCTCATTATTAGTGCTATTGGATCTCAGCGCTGCGTTCGACTCTATTGACAACAACATTGTCTTGAATAGACTAGAAAACTCTATTGGCATTAGTGGAAGTGCCTTAGCATGGTTCAAATCATACTTATATGACCGCTGTCAGTTTATAGCAGTGAATGAGGACGTATCATATCGATCACAAGTGCTCAGTACTAGGCCAGTTTTTGCTTTTTATGCTTTACATATTACCCTTGGGAGATATTATGGTGTTAGCCCTTGTTGAATGCCTTATAATGAGATGAAACTCTAGTTGATTTGGTTTTCAGACACGTGTTTTAAATCTGTTGTAATATTGTTGTTAAAAACAGCTTCATGTCCATCTGTGCTCTCCAGTGCATTAATAACTTCCTTTCATTTCTGCAGTCCAGTTCGCATGCATCCATCATGCCAAGAGTCCTCTGGGCCGGTCTCACGCGCATTATTCAACTGACAGATGTGTGTTCTGCTTTCAGAGACGGTTCACTCTCCACCCCTCTCTACACTGTGAGAACATAAACAAGGCCACTCCTCTTTCTCCGGAACCATCCATTTACATTGAGCACAGTGCTGTTCTTTACTTTTCCTGTCACAAGGCCATTAGGAATGTGAGGGAGAAACATCAGCATAGCATGGCACATAAACACCATAGTCAACTAAGGCAGTCAGTCTAATCTAAACCATGCTTTCCATTAAAAACCTGCTTCCTCGTGATTGCCACCATAAATCATGCATTGCATTGCGTTTTCAATATATGGAAAAGAACAGCCAGTGCATTATTTAAAAGGTCTCCTTTTGTGAAGTAATGAACAAAATGATAGAGATTCTTACATGACTTGCTGGGCTGTTTGGACACAGGTAGTGAGACCTCCGTAAGGGGCAGGATATAAACCTCTGGGTCATTCTGAGAGCTGGGGGAGGCTAAAGTGGAAAGGTCAGCTTGGCCTTCCTCCCCCTCCGTATTTTCAAACTCCTGCAGGGAACAAAAACACACAGAGACTTCAAATAAATGCCTTCTATTGTAATATATTTTAAAATGCAATTTATTCCGTAATTTTCAGCACCATTACTCCAGTCTTCGGTGTCATATGATCTTTCGAAGATCTTCTGCTTTTATACTCAAGAATTTACTATCAGTGATAAAACAGTGATACTTTTTTTCAGGATTCTGCTGTGTCTTTAATTTCTTTACTGTCACTTTTGATGTGTCCTTGCTCAATAAAATTCTCAATAAAATAAATGGCACAATTCAAACACAAGTAGAACATTTAGCCTGGCATTCTTACATCAGCTCTATTACTTTATGCATACTGTGAAATTAAAATGGAAGTTTAATGGTCTCTTTTGTCACAGTGTGATAGCTCATGACAGTCCCTCTTGTGGGATTTTCTTTGCTATGAATGCTGGATACCACATTTTGAAAATTGGGCAATCATCTTCTTGGACCCAATAACCTATCCAGCTTCCCACAGGGGAATTGTAGTGCCATAACCAGCATGAATTCAATTCCTGTATTTGGATAGGGGCGGTAAACAGGATGCAGAACTAACTTGCATTTAAAGTGAGTACTATTATATGTTAATAATAAGTATTCGAAATAAACTGTATACGTAAAGCGCTAAATTAATGCCCTTTTACTTTTCTTACTGACAATTAATAGTTTCTACTGTCAAAAATCACACGTTTGGCTTTTAATTACATATAAAAGTGTTAAAACAGTTAATATTTTTTTACTGCACATGGAAAGGTGAACACTATAAAGCCTACCGTATCATATTTAAAACACAAATGTCATCACATCTGACTGACGGTTTATACTTTTAAGCAAGTAAAAGCCCTTTTATTGTCATTGTAAAAATGTCCCTCCACTTTGAGGAACATTTATTAGTTCATCTCTGTATCATCATTGCACTGCATTAAACTTTACCTGCAATAAAAACTACAGAGCTTTGAACATAAAAGTAAGCATTTAAATGTCATCTTGCTAAGATATATTATTGGGAGATTTAAAGTGACAACTGATATGTATATGCATTTTTTGTAGTCTGTTAAAATCTCTTTGATTTACATTACCATTACAAACGGAAAGCATACTTTACGAAATATCAGCAACTGCACCAAATTTCGTGCTTGAGCCTCTGTAGAAATTATTTAATCTCCATATTCTCCTATAACAGACAACACGTGACCCTGGACCACAGAACCAGTTATAAGTGCCATAAATTAAGAATTATACTTATCTGAGGTATGGTTTGTTAGTATACGACAGTATATTTTCTATACAACAATTTGAAAATCTGGGATCTAAGGGTGCAAAAAAAATCAAAATCACTTTTAAAGTTGTTAGCAATGCAAAATGAAAAAGAATGTTTTAATATGGTAGTACATTTACAAAATATATTCATGGAACACGATCTTTACTTATTACTATCAAATGAAAAATCAATAATTGTTACCCAAATATTGCTACAAATATACCTGTGCTACTCAAAACTGGCTTTGTGCTTCAGGGTCACATTCAAGCAATAAAGGCCTGATGTATCAAATATGATTTAAAAAAAGGAAAAGCATATATGCAAACTTTTTTTTTAATATTAGAGTTCAGTTGAAAAAGCCTCTGTGTGCCATTTTCTTCTAAAATAAAAATATTTATCAGGCTTTGATGTTTATGTTCAGCTATTTCACTTTAATGGCAATGCAAAGAACTTAAAGTGAACCTGAAAAGTGAAATTACCGAACAAAACAGCAAAAACGTATTTATATACAGTGTATTGTATATGTTATGTAGTATGTCACCAGTACTGTTGTTGACAGCAAGTTCTGTAGCATCTGTAGTGTTTTGGACTCTCGATACAATCGAAATTCCAACTACCATTAACTTTGGCCAATTCAATTTACATTCCTACAAGCCAGTTCTTCAATATTGTCCATGACTATAAGCCCTGTTTGCACCTATGAAAGAGCATTTTCTCTGCTTGCATATCCTCGTATTCTTTGTCTGCCTTTTTACAATGTACAACATCTCTTATCTGCTGACGTAGTACCTCTCCTATTTTAAACATTTCTTTATGCAATGTTACAATTGTTCTCTGAAGAAAATAGGATTTGCTGAGTAAGTGGATAAAACTGCCTTTTCGCTATTTTTCAGCAATGGGAAGACCTTTATATTCTGCTTAAATAAATGAATAAATACATTTGACCAACTCTGGTACTTGTAGAGAAGATTTAAATGCATATAGTTGTGCGTATAGTTTCTACTTGGTTTATAAAAAGTAGACTTCTTTTTCACTTTAAATGTAAAACAAGCTGTAAGAGCAAATCTATACTGAACCGCATCTGCTAATGTGGTGTTTATCATCAGGAGTGGATGTGCCTCGGAGGCAAATTGATGCAATATCATTTAGAACCACTTGAGGGTGCAAAGTAATTTACTTAAGTAATTCACACAGTCCATCTAAATATTTCATACTTCAATCTGTTATTCATGCATTATGTGTGCATTACTAAAGTGCTAACAGGACATATTTGAAGAGGAGGCAGTAGTTTATCTTTATTCACCAGCAGTCGATAAAAACTTTAATTTGAAGTGAGCTACTGGTTTTCTTGCTTTATGTGCGTGATGGGATAAAGAGGATAAGACGAGAGGCTGGGAAATGCTGACCTGCTCCTCTCTACCATACCATTTGTGCTCCATTATATTTACTCTGAGACATGGCAGCATCTATCAATATCATTAAGATTGTGGAAAGCTTTTTTTTAGGAAAATTATACTTTTTTTCAACAAGGATGCAGAATAAAATTAATGTATAAAAAGTGACAAAAATACTTTCTTGATGTAACGATTCGCAGGCATTATTAAAGTCTTCTGTTCAAAATGAATGCTGTTCAAAACGATTTTTCAAAAATACTTCCATTTTCATGTTTAATCCAGTGCCTAACTTTGCAAGCATTGGTGAAATTGGGTAAAAATTGGGTAAAAACTGGGTAACACTTTATTTTAAGTTGTCCTTGTTACATATGTTACATTTACTTACAATTAAAATAATAATAAATCATATATAATTATATATAAGCCTAAACCCTAACCATAATGTAAGTAAATGCAGTTTGTTAATATTACTCAATGCTTCAATGCATAATAAAAATGTAACAAGGACACCTTAAAATAAAGTATTATTTGTGAAAATTGTTTCTACACCCATTTTGTCCAGTGTATCAGTCCTGTAAAAAAACATACCATGGTTTACACAAAAATATTAACCAGCACAACTGTTTTCAACATACAGTACAGTATGTAAATAATCTTATTTAAAACAATTTGTGTTAATTACAGTTTTGATGAGTCTGACTAAAGTGACAGACTGAACATAATGTATTTACATAACATACATACTATTTAAAGTGTAGTTATGGCATCTCCCAGCAGTGACTAACTGTTTGAGAGAATTTGAGTCAGATCTACTCAAATGTCTACTGACATACATAGATGGTAGAAAGTGTTCAGTTTGATTTTGGCACAGGATGTTCAACCATCATGGGATGCAGCCATACAGTCAGACTCTTCCCAACAAATGCACAATAAAAAGCCCGAACATCTTGATGAAAAGTACACCAGTGTGAAGCAGCCAACTCATTTCAATTAGACTCCAGCAATGGCTGCACTGCACAGCACTGGGGAGCAAGGGCTGTTTTCCATTCAAGAAGAGCAGCTGTCTCCCTCCATCAGCAGCGTGTGCTCGTTCACAATACACACTGCCTCTAAAGAGGCTTTAGCCACATTTAATACCAACACGACTGTGTGTTACAGAGACCTCGTGTGAAGTCTGGATGGAAAGATGTGGGCTGGCCCCACATGCTGCAGCAAATGCCATCCACTCCTCAATAATGTCTACACCTTTGTGTTTCTGTTACCGAGCATTATTTGAGAGATTTTGTCAGCATGTGTATTATTACAGAACATGATATGGTTCTACCATATCCCATAGTCAGTGTCATAGTGTAGGGTTATGTGGGACATGCACCATTCAGAATTAAATTGCCTTTTAAATGTCAGTTCAGGTCTTGAATTTCAATTAGCTTAGAAAATAGAATGCATAATTTCAAGGGTGCAGAATCTTTTTTTATTGTTTTTATTTATATATTTTATATTATTCTTTTTATCTTTATTTTGGTATAATTGTATAAGAGTAAAGGAATTATATATTATATTATGCAATATTATATATTAAATAAGACTAGATGAGATTAGAGTTATTCTAATCAAACTACATTAACAATTTTCAAAATTATTTAGATTAACTAATTAGTTCAAATTATGCACAACAGTACTAGTGTGTATATTATATTGTATTATACTATTTTTCAGTGTATTCTACATTTCGGCCAATAAATATTTTGATTCATTATTTATTGATAACTACTCATAATTAGACTTTCAAAATTATTTCCTACTTATTCTGCACATCTGTGATTTTTTTTAAGCTAAGGATAATATTCAAATATATTCTATTATCTTTAAAAATATATATTTATATTAATTAATTAATTAAAATTCTACATATCTGTGAATGAATATTTCACTTAAATTATTAGTGATAATTAGTCAGTATTAGACCCTAAAGTATGTTATATTATATTATTAAGGAGCTATAGAATAGCCCATATTAGTGAGAAAAAAATTATATTTTACAAGTTTACATATTATTTATATAAAGAATTCAGTTAATTATTTAGTCAAAATGGATGATGCATTTATATTTTGTTTGCAATGCTTATTTTGAAATAAATGAAGTTCTCCTATTGTGGGAAGTATCTTACAATTACATAAAGGTTGGATATATAGCTACAGGCTTATCCTATGGCTTAATGTAATAGAAAGAGTAAGTAAGGCTAGAAGTTCCTGCACAACAATGAATATCATTGCATTCTCGAGCAGGTTTTCCATTTCCTTCCTCCAGGTCAGTCTGTACAGGTCAGCTTGTTTTCTCTCTGAACGGCCATACAAACACAGACAGACTTTCCACAGGGTGGCATCCCTGTGATTTCTACAGAACACCAAATGCCATGCTAATTATCTGTGCCACTGTGACTTCCTGAACTAGAAACACATTCACAGTCTGCCACAGTGTGTGGGACAGACATGGACAAACCATCCACCCACTCGCAGTCACTTAGAGCTGACGATCCTATTACAAACAGACAAGCCAGGCAGCATATTAGCGGGCTGTAGCTGTGTGCTGTGATGTGCCACTCTCCCACTGCTGCAGTGCATGTGCACATAAACAGCTCACTTATTCTGATACATTAATCCTTAGTTGTGTGTGCCAAACCAGATCTGATAACAACTTATCCCTCTGTCCCCGTCTGTCCATATTCCCTGTCAAACATCCACATTCTCTTCTAATTTTTTGTTCTTGCTGAGAAAAAAAACTATTTCTATTAGGCAGAAGCTCCAGCCACTTGAGCAGAAGCACCCCGTGCATCAGAGCCGTGCTGGGCTCCATGTGCCGTACTAAGAAATGCTATGGCTCTGTTCCTAAACCTAGAGACCTGCAGTGCTGCCTAAATGGGCAGCTGTCTTATAATGTAGCATCCTGACTGAAATGAATGGTGACTATCTTTTTGTTGACGCTGTAGCAATCGTTCCCTGGAGGTCCAGTGCACTGCAGAGTTTGAATCTAAGCCTAATCAAACACACCTGAGCATGTTAATCAGTGTCTTCAAGATCATTAGAAAATCACAGGTAGGTGAGTTTTATCAGGGTTTATTGCAATGCATCAGACCTCCAGGGCAAGATTTGAAAAACCAGCAGTGGCATTGTGCTAAACTAAAACTGCAGTGCTCCAATGAACATAAATATATTGTGATACACAGTCTATTGTTAGGTTCTTTGTCTGTTTAGACTGTGTTTATGTATTCTTGGTTTAGTTTCGTTTTCATGTGTTTGAAACGGTTTATGTCTTTCTGTTTGCCCTTATTTGGTCCTTCCTGTTTCAATGTGTGATTATTAGTTAATTCATGTCCACCTGTGTTTCCCCAGCTGTGTCTTGTCTAGTTCATTAGTCTTGTGTATAATTCCCCTGTCTTTTGAGTTCTAGTTTGTCGGTCAATATGTGTTACGTGTGGAATGTTGGATACTTCTCCTCGTTTTTGTTTTATTATTAAAAGAACTTTATGTTGTTGAAAACCTAGGACTCCTGCGCTCTCCTTCACCTGTGTACCAGCGTGACAAATATAGACTATTGTTTGTGTATATATATATATATATATATATATATATATATACATACATATAAAACTGCATTAAAATACAAAGTTTGTGTGTTCTGTGTCTCAGTGTGAATGATCGGCACGTGACGTCTCACTGTGAAGAAACAAAACACACAATCTTCATCTCCAGAGCTGCTCTCATAGCCTATTTACCAGCATTTTACCATTACCATTTTACAAAACATCATCATATTGTAAACACACAAAAACCTAAAGGTATTCATAACAACTCGTCAAAATAAAAGTTCAGTTTACCTTGAAGAAATGATGACAAAATATATTATTGCTTTACAGTACACACTACCATAAAAGGATGAAATCACTGTGCTCTACCAACTCATAGATCCATAGAAATTTATTTTTAAGATTGTTTCATTATGCAACACAGCACATGCAAAGTTATGAATAAAATCATTAAAGAAATAAAAGATCACTGTTTTACAGGAAAATGTCATTTCATTCTTTCTACTTCAAAATTTCAGATCTTATTCTGTCACTCATCATTGTCCTTACACTATTCTGTGTAGATAAAACTGTGTAGAATGTACTGATCAAAGCAAAAGCAACAATAGTAATATAGTTTATTAAAAATATTACTGGAACATTTTTAATGAATGCAAGACAGCATCACAACTGTTGTGTTTTCTTTAAATTTTTTTTGCTTTAACTTCATTTTATTAAGTTTTACAAGATTCAGTAATTTTTTTATTTTTAAATATACATTATTTCTTAATTTATTTTTATTTATTTAAAATACTTTTTAATTTATTTTTATTTTTTATTATTATACTTTGACACATTTCACACATTGTTTAGCACTGTTTTCTTAAATACCTTTTCATAAAAGCACACAGAATCTAGAAAAATAAAATATTTTGTATGGTGCTATTATTGTTAAAAAAAAAAAAAAAAAATATATATATATATATATATATATATATTACAAAATGATTAAATTAATACAAATTTAATTTAATTGTTATTAATTTTATTGAGTGGAAATTATTTTTCTTCTTTTG